>OY744614.1:29596115-29691115 GCA_963556255.1 Allolobophora icterica
TGTAGAGCGCCAGACAAATCAAGACTCTATATTAAGTGCGTTGGTTGAATCCCAACGAACTTTTGTAGAAACTCAAAGGGTATTTGTAGAGCGCCAGTCGAATCAAGATGTTCTTTTGAGTGCATTGCTAAATAGTCAGCGAGAGTTTGTAGAATGCCAAGCTAATAGGGAGATTGGTCTTCAGACATTTATGGAGCGCCTGTTATCAGATAGGGTCCCTGAGAGAAGAGAGCAGAAGAAAGAAATTGAGTCTGTTGTGAGAGCGTCGAACCCTAGTGAGGGCTTGATACTAAGCCCTGCTGCGCCAGCAACGGAAGCCGCGGACATGCCACTCGTCATCCATGGTAGAAGAATGCCTCAGGGACCTAGTATAATGCAACCGGACGTGAAGCCTCGCTCTCGGCCTAGTAAGAAAAGGCGACAGCGGTTGCAGCAGATAGAGAGAAGAGAACAGGCCCACAGCGCCAGCAAGCTGGGTTCAAAACCGGGGCTTGTATACTCTTCAGATGTTCTCTCACAACAGCGCGGGCACTCGCAAGAGCGGGACGAGCACGCTACACTTGGTACCAGAATCGGGCTTAGAACTAGAGAAGATTTGGTTAGAACTAGAGAAGATTTAGTTAGAACTACAGAAGAACCGAAGCCAGCCTACTATACAGAAGATAATGAAATTTTCTATAGAATGGATAGAGCAAACTTAATGGACTTAGGACCAGCAGAGTTCGAAAATAAAATGTTTAACTGGGCTATGCCTACACAAACAGAGATAGAACTAAATTCTGCTTCGGACGCGGATGCAATTGAGAGTCTCAGTGAAACTAATAGTACAGACTCTGATGTTAGTAATGCTAGGTCAACACATAATGTAGATACTAAGGTTAACCCAGTAGGTGTAGATCAAAAGAATATACGATCATATACTAACCTGGAGTTTTCAGTTGCAGGTGTTGGTCAAAGCTTGGGAGAAGACTCTCGACGGCCAACAGTACGAGAAGACTTGGCTTCTCAAGTCTCTCAAGGGGGAAGAACAGGCAGAGATGCGCATCCCAGTCGTCATGTACCTGTCGACATGAGAGCGACCACCTTGCCTAGAACTTGGACAGAAACAAGGCCTACAGTTGGACAAGTCAGTTGGAGCCAAGATGAACGACTTCAAATGGCGAATACTCCTGTTTACGCCATGTCATCTGAGCCAAGAGTAGTAACACTTTCTCAGCATCTGCCTTCGTCGTCGCTGACTATGCCTCGATCTACTGGTGGACAAATCGAATCTTTGATGATGCCGTCAAAAGTCGCAGCGTCCTTTCCGCCTCAGTATGTTAGTATTGTTGATGCAGGAGAAATGAATAAGTCAAGCAACATGTTTATGCTTATGCCTGTTCATATTCCAGACATTAATGGGCCTCGGATATCCACAGCTGCCTCAATGTCCAAACCGGAAGTTGTTTGCAACATGGAGCCAAAGCCTCAACAGGTGATGTTATGTTATGGTCCGTCGAATGTGCAACCGAGTCCGATGGAAAAGCAAGAAGCAAATGTTAAACTAGTGAGCGATGTGAAACCTGACTCTAACTTTCAGAAGATGATGCTTCAGAAAACGGTGACGTCAGTGGAAACCCAAACTGTTATTCCTGATGACTGTTTAATCGCAATGGAAAATAAACCGGTTGTGGCTAAAGTTAAACAAGCTGCAACGGGAGAAACTATTTCTACTGAGGAAGCTACGGTGAAGCCAATTCTAACGTCTACCTCGACGAATGTAACACCGGAGAGAAGTAGACAATGGATTAAGCTTGGTGGTTACAATGGTCGAACCCCAATAGAAGCTTTTCTTCGAAAATTTGAGGTGTGTTCGAGAAATAATGGTTGGACAGATGAAGAGAAGTTAAACCAGTTAACGTGTTCTTTAACAGAACCGGCAAATCAGCTTTTATGGGAATTCGACTCTGCTACTATGGTTACCTGGTCGGACTTGGTTAAGAAACTTCGATCTCGTTACGGAAGTGCAGAGCAAGCTGCGTTATATCAGACTCAATTGAGCACAAGAAGACAGAAAGATGGAGAGGATCTTGGAAGCTTAGTTCAGGACATTCGAAGACTGCTAACTTTGGCATACCCTGGACCACCGTCGCAACATAGTGAAACTATTGCGATACGTGCTTTCGTGGATGCCTTAAAAGATAAAGAATTAGCCTTGAAGCTACGGGAACGCGAGCCAGAGACACTTGATCAAGCGTACAAACTTGCTTTGCGTTTAGAAGGCTATTCTCGAGTTGACAAGGACAGTTCAGATCAATTTGAACATCGACCGGCACGTGTGAAGGCTGTGAAGGAAAATGATCCGAATTCAGAGTTGATGCGCCAGTTTTTAGAACAACAGAAACAGTTGGAGCGACTTATCGAAACACAACAGAAGAGGTTGGAGAAAATGGAGAAAGCATTGGAATCCTGGCAAAATTCGTCAGCCTTTAGAATTCCTCCTCCTCCTTTTCAGCCGCAAGCTCAGCGAGAAGTTCCGCCTCGTTGGAGAATGGAAGGTGGAACCAGTTATCCTAATAGTGGACAACGGCAAGACAATCGAAAGTCATGGCGGTCTACCAAGCTCTGCTTTGAGTGCAATCAACCCGGACACTTGGCCAGGTCATGTCCGTTTCGACAGAATGTTCCGACCGATGTAGATGGAACTCCGAACCAACAAGAACCGGCAAGCAATCGACATATTCAGGGATGTAGCAACGCCTATCTCTCGTTGACTGTGAATGGAAAGCCTACCTTCGCATTACTGGACACAGGGAGCGAATTGTCCTTGACTCCAGCATCGTTGGTACGTAAAGAGGATATGAGAGAATCCCGACAGCTAGTGAGAGCGGCAAATGGTTCCGAAATCCGTGTATTGGGCGAAGTTACTCTTAATTGTACGGTGGACAATTTCTCTTTTGAAGTCAAGTGTTTGGCCACTGAACAAGTTACAGAGCTTATAATCGGAATGGACTGGATGGAGAAAAATAGTGTTCTATGGAACCTCGGAGCGAGGTGGGTTCAGATCCAAGGTCACACTATTCCTATCCAAGGTCGACGTCGAACAGCAATCTGCAGGAGGATAGCCGTGGCTAACAATGTAAAGGTGCCTGCTCGCAGTGAAATGGATATTGAGGCTTATGCGATTTTATCGGACTTGAAACTGAAGTTGTCTCCGTGGGCGACTCAGCCGCAAGTGTTAGCTTCTGGATTAGTAGTTGCCGGGACACTTCTTCCTGAAAGAATGGTAGATTTGACTGTGCGGGTCATGAACCCGACTGGTCGCGAAATCCGACTGAAAAAGGGAATTCAGTGCACGACAGAAGAAGTTACCGTGGTTGGAGAAGATCTTGAAAATCTCAACACGGCGGGATGTGCTGCAGTTACTGAGACACCAGAGAAAATCTCAGAAGCGGAAATTGAATCTCAGCTTTCGGTGCTCTGGACTGAAGTTGCCGAAGATGTCTCCGCAGAAGTGAAAGAGAAATTACGAAAGATTATCTTGGACAATTCTAAAGCCTTCTCCTTGCACGAATGGGATCTTGGTTTTACAGAAATTGTACGACACGAAATCGAGACTGGAAATGAAACTCCTGTGAAACAGCCGCTTCGACGACAACCATTGTCTTTGTTGCCGGTAATTGACGAACAGGTTGATCAGATGTTGCAGCACCGCATTATCGAACCTTCGACCTCTGCGTGGTCGAGTAATGTGGTGATGGTCAAGAAGCGAGATGGGTCGTCAAGATTCTGCGTAGACTATCGAGCAGTAAATGCAAAGACGGTCAAGGATGTTTATCCCTTACCGTTAATAAGCGAGAGTCTAGATGCATTAGCTGGAGCGAAATGGTTCAGTACCTTCGACCTCCGGGCTGGCTATCATCAGGTCGCTGTGCATCCGAAGGACCGACCCAAGACGACATTCATTACTCGCAAAGGAAGTTTTCAGTTTCGTGTACTCCCGTTTGGACTGACCAACTCTCCGGCCTGTTTTGCTCGTATGATGAATTTGGTCATGGCGGGGTTGAATTTTTCGATGTGTTTAATATATCTGGATGACATTATTGTCTTTGCATCCGATATGGACACGCATCTAACCCGGTTGACATGTGTGCTGACAAGACTAGCTTCAGTGGGACTAAAGTTAAAGCCATCTAAGTGCCATCTTTTGCAACGTCAAGTGCTATTTCTTGGACACGTGGTTAGCGAAAATGGTATCGCAACGGATGAAGAAAAGATAGCAGCAGTAAGAGATTGGCCGACACCTCGAAAGCTTCGTGATGTGAGAGCATTTCTTGGATTATGTTCTTACTATCGAAAGTTTGTTTCGGAGTTTGCCAAAGTTGCTCGCCCGCTTCACGCGTTAACTCAGAAAGGAGTACAATTCCGTTGGTCAGCAGAATGTGAAAAAGCGTTTGAGGAACTAAAGAAGAGGCTAACCGAGGCACCTATTCTGGCGTTACCTAACGATGTTGGTTTATACGTCTTAGATACGGATGCTTCAGGAGAAGCTATTGGAGCGGTTCTATCTCAAGTACAAGGAGGAGAAGAACGTGTTATTTGCTATGGCAGCAGAGTTTGCTCTTTGGCCGAGCAAAATTACGATGTAACAAGGAGGGAACTATTAGCGATCGTCTATTATCTCAAGACCTACAGACAATACCTGTTGGGAAGAAAGTTTTTACTACGGACTGATCATTCAGCCTTGCAGTGGTTAAGGAGAACTCCTCTTCCGATAGGACAACAGGCCCGGTGGTTGTCAGTAATAGAAGAATTTCAATTCGACATTCAGCATCGAGCAGGAACTACCCACCGAAACGCAGACGCCATGTCTCGTCGTCCATGCCAAGTGGATGCAGTGAGGGAAGTTTCAGAAACTGTGAGTGGTGCATCCGACTTACCTGTGGACTGGAGTCGTCAGGTCATTGGTGATGAGCAAAGGACCGACCCTGAGTTGGGTTGGGTGATGCAGCAGAAATCGTCTTCAGATGAAGTTCCTTCTTACGATCGTATACGAAGTTCAACTACTATGGTGAAGACGTTAGTGGCACAATGGCCTCAGTTGGTAGTGCAAGATGGACTACTGAAAAGAAAATGGCTGGACCCAGAGACAAATGAAGTGCGATGGTTACAATTGATACCACCGCCGGGTCGTCGGTCTGCGCTTATCCAGTTGTCGCACGAAGGCATAAATGGAGGACACATGGGAATACGTCGAACTCTCGCCCAGCTACAGAAAAGAGCATATTGGCCCGGGTGGAGGGAGAATGTAAGAATGCAACTGCGTCGGTGTACTTTGTGTGCACAATACTTTCGTGGTAAACCACCTCGTCAGGGACAGCTGCAGTCGATGATCGTGGGCGCCCCGTGGGAATGTCTCGGAGTAGATATCACCGGCCCACACCCAGTATCTAGCAAGGGATATCGTTACATTTTGACGGCAGTGGATCACTATACGCGCTGGGCTGAAGCTCATCCTATACGCAATCAGGAAGCATCAACCGTAGCCAGAGTTTTGGTCACCAAGGTCTTTTCTAGGTATGGATGCCCTAGACAGATCCTCACGGACCAAGGTCCATGTTTTGAGGCTGCCTTATTTCAAGACTTATGTAAACGATTACAGATCGACAAAGTAAGGACATCGCCATATAAACCAAGTTCGAACGGAGCTGTGGAGCGTTTCCATTGAACGTTGAACGCTATGTTGGCAAAGGTGGTCGCTCACAATCAAAGGGATTGGGATGTGCATCTGCCTTACGTCCTCGCCGCCTACAGAGCTACGGAAAGTGAAAGTACAGGATTCAGTCCGAATCGTCTGTTCCTGTCACGGGAATTGTGTTTACCGATTGACTTAGTATTAGGCGATGTTCAAATGTCTGATGTTTTGTTAAACACTGATGATTTCGTAGCTCTGCAGATGAAAAATGTTCAAGCTGATTTTAGGTTAGCTCGAGAGTTTATGCAGCGCCAGGCTACAAGCCGAGCCTATCGGTACAATTTAAGGGTTAAACCGGCCACCTTCAAACCAGGAGAACTTGTCTGGTATTTCTACCCAAGGAAGCGACCTGGCTTGAAAGAGAAATGGGCAAAGTATTACACGGGTCCCTATAGAGTTATAGAACAACTGAACGCGGTCTTGATACAGATACAGAAGTCCGCTAGGTCACGACCACAGTTAGTCTATGTAGATAAACTCAAGAGTTATGAGGGAGAGCCACTTAATAATTGGGAGGGTAGACCGGCCCCTCAGCAGGATGTGAGACCAGATGCCGCGGACATCTGTGATGACCCTGAGGATCTGGATTTGGTTGTTATCGATCGGCCCAGGCGCGAAATTAAGAAACCGGTAAGGTACATGTAAGGTTGACACTGTATAAGTATGAGATAAGGTAAGGAGATTTGAGAGTGATGTATTGTAATAATGCCACTACCCTGTGCCTGTCACTAGAGAGTTGGTATAATGTGACATTCATAAGGATTTAGTTTTGTAAGTCTAGTTCTGCGCCGCTTAATGGCGACTATTGTTGAAAGGAGCGAGATGCTATGTCTCTTAGTTTTATTTTGATGAATAGGTGTTTACTTTATTGCTAGTATAAATTTGTTAAGCTATTGTACTTTGCTTAATAGAATAGTCTTACCTTAGCTTGACATTAGTTGTGTAGGAGCTCTTCTGCTTCTGATGTAATGGTAGCAGACATTGTTGACTTCTCATAGGATTGAGCGATGCTTATGAAACCTTGTTGTTAACTAGTATCGATGTTGTAGTTAAGGAACATTGTACTAAAATCTGGAGATTTCCTGGATGACTCTGGGATTGTTCCCAGCAAATTTCCAGAGTGTCTGGAAATTTGAGCTAAGTGGGGGAGGGTGTAACGAATCGTTACCAGCCTTAAATATATTACTTTTATTAAGATTGTGAAGTCAATGTTATTCGCTAGAGGCCACTGTGGTAGTGCAGTACAGTGCAGGCAGCTGTAGCGCTGTGGCATGCGAGTCAACCAATGGGAAGACGTCACGTAGGCCGTGCTGGTTCGTGATTGGCTACAGGTGATCACGTGCGAACTTTTGCGCCATTTTGTGTGGCCTGTAAGCAGTTTCAGCCTAGAAGTGGACGAGGAAGGAAGGACTTGGTGTCCTTGGAGCTATTTTTAGCGTGAAATGGTCTTAACTGCGCAATAAGGAATTTTACGATTAAAACGATGGAAATTGTCGAAAGTTGGGGATAATATTTCATCGTGACTACATCTTTGAAGATCGGGCGTCGAATTTATCGACGGGCGTTCGATATTTCTTCGAATTTGGGGAATTATGGCAAAATTACCGGGAGGCCATGTCTTCGATCGATTTGGTGTAATGGAGCTCCAATGACCTTGGATAACCTTGACGAGGATTGATATTTACTGGATTTGACCGGAATCGCAAATATTGGCAATTGGGAAGAATATATCTTGGAAGTTCAGGGAGTACAACCCCTTATTCTTTTGAGTCGTATATTGAAATCTCCAGCGATACTTAGATTGTTAGATTAGATACGTATAAGTTTGTTGTGAAGCGATAAGGCGATAGGTTAAGTTCATGTGCTATATAGATGTACACGTTAACTTAGTCAGGAAACATACAGCGATAGATAAGTCTATAGTTTAGATTCACTTGTGCTATATAAATGTAAATGAACATATGGCGATAGTATAAGTCGATAATTTCATTTCTGTTCAATAAATAATTATAATTGAAGAAGAGATTTTATCTGAACACGAAACTAGCCGAACAGGCGACATTTTGGAAAGGGTGGTAGAAACCCAGAGAACAATTGTAGAGCGCCAGACAAATCAAGACTCTATATTAAGTGCGTTGGTTGAATCCCAACGAACTTTTGTAGAAACTCAAAGGGTATTTGTAGAGCGCCAGTCGAATCAAGATGTTCTTTTGAGCGCATTGCTAAATAGTCAGCGAGAGTTTGTAGAATGCCAAGCTAATAGGGAGATTGGTCTTCAGACATTTATGGAGCGCCTGTTATCAGATAGGGTCCCTGAGAGAAGAGAGCAGAAGAAAGAAATTGAGTCTGTTGTGAGAGCGTCGAACCCTAGTGAGGGCTTGATACTAAGCCCTGCTGCGCCAGCAACGGAAGCCGCGGACATGCCACTCGTCATCCATGGTAGAAGAATGCCTCAGGGACCTAGTATAATGCAACCGGACGTGAAGCCTCGCTCTCGGCCTAGTAAGAAAAGGCGACAGCGGTTGCAGCAGATAGAGAGAAGAGAACAGGCCCACAGCGCCAGCAAGCTGGGTTCAAAACCGGGGCTTGTATACTCTTCAGATGTTCTCTCACAACAGCGCGGGCACTCGCTAGAGCGGGACGAGCACGCTACACATGCATAGGAGTATAGTAGTCTACATCAAGCGTATTCACTATTCATGCCTACAACACATATCCAAACAGACAGACACTGTTAACAATCGCGTTTAAATATACTGCCCAATAAATAGACTAGTATTAATGTGTCCTCATCATCATACGTAATGTCTGGTGAGAGTTCTGTCAATTGTTTCATGTCAACAGACACCATAGTTGCATCTATATGCTGTGCCCTTTATGTACTTATTCTGCAGCTTCCGCACCCCGGGATATCATATCTCTGACATAGCGGCAATGGGACCCTATATGGGGTTACATTGCTGCTTTTCACCATGTCTCCCTCTTCCTCCCTTTCCCTACCTCCCATCATTACTCGCTCCCTCCCTCCCTTTCTTCCTCCCTCCCTCCCACTCTACCTTTATCCCCTCTCTCTCTCTGGTTTTGTGGCAATCGAACTTGGTTCTTCATTTGGTATCTCTGGACAACCTCTTTGACGCGACGCTGCACTTAATAATAAGCTGATGCCTTGCGTTTAGCGTTTGAGCACTTTGAGTTTACGATTACTTGTTTAACTAGATACAACACCGCCAGGTCACGGACGTCGAAAGAAGGTTTCGAACCCGGCGGCCATTTTGGTTGGAGCAGCAATGATCGTCACCGTAATCGGAATTGCCTTCATTGCCATCGCGAATGCCTAGTAAGGTCCTATAGCTTCTGATTTTGGATGAATCAATTAAAATATAAATGAATGGATGAATATAACAAATGTCTTTATACATAAATGAGTGAATGAATGATTACCTCCATTAATGGATGCATAACTTGGACGACAGCGCATTGGATAACATCTGGCGTAGAGTGCGAGAGGTACAGAGATCGAGTCCCATAGGCGGACATGCTTTGTAGGCTGCAATTTGCGCCGTGTATTGCAGGCTGTCTGTTCTGTTAGTATGTACTTGTACAGCGCAGTGCGTTTGCAGGCGCTTAATTAAAGAATAAATATATTATTATTATTATTATTATTATTATTATTATTATTATTATTATTATTATTATTATTATTATATTAATCATCATAGTAAGCCTACGCGAATAAATAAAATAGGATAAATGAAATGAGTGAATGAAGCTTTACGTGCACGCCTATATGTGTATGTAAACACGTATGTTTTGTTATAATATTATATATAATCGTTACTCGCTCAGGTTACAGATACGCAGGTATACGTAAGATTTATAATATTATTATAAATCTTACGTATACCTGCGTATCTGTAACCTGAGCGAGTAACGAAAGCGCTGCTGTCCAATAGGCCTACATCTAGACCTATAAGACATCTATAGCGCGTTGCGATAAGAAGACAACATACATTTTAACATTGATTAGCGGCCGTGATAAAGCCGAAGCTCTTCAGAGTAGCGCCTCAGAACTTGGAGTTTACGATTAGATTACGAAACATGAGTCCAAGGCAGTCGGTTGAATCAGTTACAAGCATGTTTGATTATCTGGCAAATTCACATGTTTGTAAAGCTACACATCGGCTAATGCAACAACTTATCTTAACGAACGATAATTATGAGTCTCTAAATGTGGATCTTCTTTAACTTTGTTTCACGCAGTTTCCGGTTGAAAGAAGACGACGTATGCCTATCCGTGGGTCCAACCATTTCAGACATTCGAACTCAGATGGAAAATCCCAGGACGTAGGTCAAGGTCAAAGCAGCGCCACCTTACGACCTATCGTCTAAACAGTTTATCTACCCGGCTTGAAACTGTCATTGGAACCTTTTGTTTAGTTGCGTCGGTGCTTGGGATTTCGGAGTAACTCACGTAACAGACAAGTTTTTAAAAACACTTTTGCGCTTTTATTATTATTGTATTTTTTGTGAGTATTTAACTAATTCTAACAACGATTTTGAGAGTTCCTACAAATACGTTGTGTATAAGCACAGGTACACACATGCAACATACATTGTTAATCTAACACCGACAACTACCTGTATACACGCTCTTTGAAATGTTGTTAATGTATGACACTAATATAACTCTCCACTTCTACAGTCTACTGCATCTCTTACACTTAACATTTTTTATAGGATATTCTACACTCGACATCTAATGAGCAGATCTGAGTATTTACTGGTTATCTAAGTCATAAAACATCGTCGTCCAATGCATGCAAACGCCCAGAACACGTTCGGTCAATCTAGTCATTGTGGCTTATATCCAGTCAATTTTCCTCTTATTAATCAATATTTTTATTTATTTATTTCGGATATTTCTATAGCGCCTCCACAAGTCTACTACTACTCAGAGGCGCTCCCGACTACAGCATTGATACTGTGTCGGAGTTTTCACGCCGAAGCGCCACGAGCAATCGTGAGTGAAGGACTTGGCCAAGGTCCGTACGCAGCGGCTAGAGTGGGATTCGAACCTGCAGCCCTCCGGTCACAAGGCGCCGAACTTACCACTGAGCCACCACGCCCCACAAATATCAATATGTGTTATCTCGGTGGAAAAACGAACCAGCAATGGGCTTGTTCACATTTTCCATAAACTGATGCCTTTAATAAGTTGGGTTATGTTGCAGGAATGTTGGTACAAATATCTATGAACTAGTTTTGTGTAAACATACAATATCAATTGTATTTTAATGTATCTGAACATTTATAAAGCGCCTCTCAGAGTGTTCGCTAACCAGTTGGCGGGAAATCACGTATGAAAATGCAATCTGAATCGTTAATGATAGAAGTTGGCCACGACATTGCATTCCGCACAATACAGGATGTTTACCCAAATCCTGGAAACTTGATTTCCCGAAAGTGGCGAACACACTTGAGACATTGTACGTTACTCTGTACCTTTAAGTAAAATTAAATAACTTTTGAAATTCTCTAATTTTTACTTTGTATGACTTCCAACAATGTTCCAGATTGGTAAGCACTAGCAAGATAACATATAATATGCTCTGTTTAACCGTCAGAGGACCAACTTATTTTGCACACGGTAATGAACAACTGAGGGTCGCATGGGATCCCGGTAAATTATTATTAAAGGTATACAGTCCAATTCTTGCTCGATTCATTCGACGATCTAATTTCTTATTTGAGACCATAGACTCGAGTGAAATGTAGAGCCAATTGAGTCACATGAAGCTGTATTTGCACTGACAATAGTGTGCCAATAAAATATAGAATATCACTTGAAAGTAATGGTTTTTTATATATCAATGCAAGAGAAGCTCTATGACTTGGCCATTGCTTAAAATGGAACAGTATTTTGCAAAAAAGATCGCAGTAAGCTGCAATCGCATCAGAGCGAATCGGTACCAAATTGCCAATGTCGTAATCTATGGTAGGTAATATTCATCCGTAGCCTACAGAGAAGTTAGTAAGATATATATAGCAATAGAAACGATAATTAATATCCGAACTGAAATTCTTGAAAGTATACCGAAAAATTTTCTGCGTTTCTATTGAGCTTTAGTTGGACTAATTCGCTGCCTATTACGCATACTGATTGTGATGTAAGCCAATAGACAAGGTATTGCTTGATGTGACGTATATTATCAATTGGTTTCCATGGTGAATTTAATGTCACATTGGAAACTAAATAGTATATAATTTAGTACACGACTTGAGTCAGATTATGTGCTAAATAGATAAACAGGAGTTCGGAAATGTCGGATAGCCAGTCTGAGCAAAACTTGTTTTTATTCCTGGCGTGAGGTTTGAGGCGAAGGCCTTCAATGATTTAACGATGCGGAGGTCATTACGTTGTCTGCCAATTGGGAATATTTGTTGGCTACACTGCATCGTGGTTCCTGAAACACTGGTCCTTCTCCTTGGTTAGTGAAATCAGATCTGTTTCTTTACCCTAACGCAATAGCATCATTCAATTCAGCTCCGATCGAGGGTGTTGGGCTGTCGGGAGAGTACTTTTTCGAATAAGTGGTGGCACATATTTACTTTTGATCAACGGAAAACCATTTTAATGTGTAATTTTTTAAGGGCTTTATACTGCATGTAGGCTATATGATTAGGTGTTGTGACAGAAAAGTGGAAGTGTGATTCAATGAAAGGTGTTGAATGGACGAGGGAAAACATAACGAAAACGGAATGAACGTAATAAAAATTTCGGAGACTTTGAAATGACTCATAAGCTTCGATGAATGATAAAGACTTCAAATGTCTCATTGTAGAGGCACACTCTTTTAGTTGCTCACTTTTAGATCAACTTTTAGACACGCCAATGCCTTAGCCACCTTAAACCTGGCGTCCTCTTGTGACATCTTCTCTCTTGCTGTCCTCAATCACGGATATCATAATGCAGTCTACTTCGTTACATCGTTATTGCTTGTGTAGTTTCCGACAGCAACGCCACATGTAAGACATAATTATTAAGCTCATGTCACAAAACTCATATAAAGAAACCATAAGAGACTTTTACCGAGATATGAGAATATCACCGGCCACATCGGTCATTTATTCGCCTTCTATGTCATTGTCGGAATTTTTTATTGAATGCAGTAGGCGTATTTTTCTCAATAATTAGGCTTTCTAACATGTTTATAGGTTACTATTACTAAGTTTGCTTGTCGGAATTATTCTTTGTTCTGGCTGTGGATTTTGTTACAGCTTAGTCTTTTGAAAACCACATGAGTATATTCTCATATGGGCTATCCATGTTCTACATATGGGCCAAACTGGTAGGTAATATGAAGCACGCATGAGACTATTGTCATATTAGCTTCAAATGCCCTGCGCATGACTCTGCGGGTGGAGTTATGCAAAGCACCATAGAAACCCAGTAACTACAGTCACTTTATTCTTTTACACCCCTTTTTCTTCCTCCTTTTCTTGTTCCATCTTTTTAATCGAAAATAAAATGATCAGATCAGAGCTTCTCATTTGAGGCGAGCGATCGATCGTTCTTCTTGGTCGCTCGCCTGGCAAAGGTCCGCGCGAGCGGTAAATCTGTCGCGTAGCCGAAGTCGTCGCACCGTCGGCCGTTAGTAAATATTAAAATCACTGATTCACTACGTTCAAATTCTGTCAGGAATACAGTAATATACTGTTACTGTAGTCCAGGGCTGTAGTGGTCAAATTGGAGGTGGCTACACGCTACCGGTTAGTTTTCCGAAACTAATTATTAGAGATAAGTACAAATATTTTGTGAGTTGAGTATACGGTCTCTAGACGTAAGTACACGCTCTATACCCGCGCATACCCTCGACAACAGCCCTGCTGTAGTGATTAATTATAGCCCAGAAGGACGCTAATGCTTACTACAACTGTGATGCTGGACAGATAACGGAACTGAATTGAGATAGACCTACTAGATGAGCACTATGTGCAGTTATATGAATAGGATACACAAAATGCTCTTTCCCCAACGTTCCCGAGGTCGACCGCGCATCGCTCGCCTCTCAATCGAGTGCGATCAATTTCCAAACCGCCTACTATTTTCAAATTATAAGCTCTGAACAAAATATGGCAGCATTTATAAAACTCTGTAACAATTTGATGTTTTTCGTCTACTTACACATCAGCAACAAGTGTCACGGCGAATCTGATTGGATTGACGAATCCAGGGACAGTTAAAGAGGGATCTATTTCCATAGCAACGACTCCTCCATATTCCCAACAGACTTCACCAGTACAGCAGGAAAAAGGTACTAGCAGAGAAGTTTGGAAAACCTCGTTACCGACGGATGATACGACTATAAAGAGTTCAAAACATGACGAGAGTGTGAAAACATTCGACACTCAAGCAGATAGTGCTGGAAGTTTTCCACCAACAAATTATACGAAACTTGGGATTTTGATTCGCGACGCAACCCCTTCAGGGAAGGGTTTTCGTAATCACAGATGGAGTATTTTGAGAAGGTACAAGGCTACAACCTGGCGACTTACGAAAAGAAATGGCTCATACTTGGAACTTGGAAAGCATTCGAAGGCGAAAAGAGAGAAGGGTGCGAGTGTGGAAAAAGCAAGACCAGCATCGGCCAACTTGAGAATCAAGAATGGACTCACCAACAGGAAACCTCAAAATGAGCCGAAACAGAAACATATCGAAGAATTCATTGGGAGATCTCACAAGGAACACATCGCGAGATCTAACAAGGTTCAAACAGTAAGTGCCATGCAAGAAACTGGACATGAAAGCCAGAGGAAGGTAAGGCAAATTATACGTCCCTACGGCGACTACTATATCGATGATTATCCGGATGGTGTGGTCTACGATCATTACTGGCCGAAAAAGGAGCATATCAAGGGATCCGTCGTGGGTTCTAACAAGGCACAGGAAGGAGGTGCGAAGCAAGAAACGGGACATGAAGGCCATAGACAGGTAAGGCAAATTATAACCAATGGTGTGGACACCGATGACGATGATCCTGGTCTCGACCCCTTCGTCGACTTAGACGACACTTACGAGAATAACGAATACCAATACGAGGCCGAAGACGCCGGCGAAGAAGGAGGACCAGGAGACATAGACGATTACAGTGATGATGAGACGAAAATAGGTAAGACAAAAGGTGCGTCAAAAGATAAAGGAAAAGCCAAGAAAAAAGCAAAAGGAAAAGCCAAGAAGAAAACAAAAGGAAAAGACAAGAAGAAAGTTAAGTCAAAGGCTAAGAAAAAAGGTAAGCCAAAAGATCTACTTAAGGACACGAGGGAAGCTGTAAGAGGAAGGTCCAAACGATACACTAGAAAGAGGGAACTTGGTGAGAATCGAAAGCGTAGAAAGGGAAAAAAGAAGGGAAAGGGAAAGGGAAAGGGAAAGGGGAATAAAAAGCACAAATCGGCACCCGGCGATAAAAATAGACTAAGACCGGAACTCAATGAGTACGACGATAAGGATTATTTCGAAGGCGAAATATTGCGCCACCGACATAATCACGACAACGGACCCCCCTTCGCCGGACATATTGACGCCGGTCACGGCTACCCTGGGATCGACTACCCCAGCGACGACTACGGCGACTACCCATTTCCATTTCCGCATAGGACGAAGCGGGAGTCGGGAGACGTCAATCACAGATCAAAGCCCACCAAGTATCTCGGACTTCTTTCAGCTCTGAATCACGCCAGGGACTCTTGGGTCAGATTCGGAATAAAAGCCGGAGTCAAGGCAGTTCAAACGAAACGAACGGACGCTCGGAGCATCAACGGAACTCGATCGCATCGAATCGTACTCAGCCCCAATCCCAACAACACAGCTGCTAGTGGAGCTGCGGGGAAGCAAGGAAATCTCCCGGTGGCAAGCAAGAGAAGAACGCCCATGCTGACAGTGAAACGACCTACCCCGCCAGTGTTGCTAGCTCTCTGCTCGGACAAGCTATGTGCCAACGGAGGAACATGCCTGCGATCAGCCATCCGAGGGATCATTTGCATCTGTCCAACCGGGTACAGTGGAAAGACGTGCGAGAATCGGTCAGACCCGTGCATCAGTCACCCGTGTCAGAATGGAGCCACGTGTACATTTGATGCCAAAACCATGACCATGCGATGCCAGTGTCCTGCTGGATTCTCAGGTAAACTCTGCCAAATCGACCTGAACGAATGCTCCAGCGAACCGTGTCTAAACGGTGCCAGATGCCTGGACCACGTCGACGGATATTCCTGCAATTGTCTGTCTGGCTTTGAGGGGCAACGATGCGAGACGAACACAGACGACTGCCTCGGTCGCATCTGCGCCAATGGTGGCCGCTGCATCGACGGTCTCAACAGGTACCGGTGCCAGTGTCGGCCGGGCTTCTTCGGGCGTCACTGCCAGCGTGTCTCGGACGCCTGCCTCCGCAGTCCATGCTTCAACGGAGGCGAGTGCATCGCCATGGATTCGCGCGGACACGTCTCTAAATGCCTCTGTCGTACCGGGTACCTAGGCGCGCGTTGCGAAATCCAGGCGGCCAGGTGTGTCCACACTTGGTGCCAGAACGGAGGGACGTGCATGGAGGCGGCCGGTTCCTTTCAGTGTCTCTGTCCACCTGGACTCACCGGGAACCTTTGTGAGAGTGAACTGAGCAGCGGCGTCCACAAATGCCATACCGACGTCTGCCAGAGGCGTGGAACGTGCGTCGATACCTCGACCGGCTATCGATGCGAGTGTCCGAGCGAGGCAGTGGGCGACAGGTGTCAGTTTGATCGCAAGGCATGTCTGCCAAATCCATGCGTCAACGGCGGACTGTGCATTCCAACTGGAGGACCGTTCTATTTCTGCCTCTGCGACCAACGTTTCGCCGGCAAGCGCTGTCAGTTTGAAACCAGGCCGTGCGCTGGGAATAGGACTTGCGAAAACGGCGGTACCTGTCTGGATTACCATCTCCAGCGACGTCTCTATCGGCAGCCCTGCGTCGGAGAAAAGTGTCGTAGCGTTAAACAGGTGAGCCGCCATGACGCAATTTGCGTTTTCCTTTTTTGTTTCTCCGGGGCTTCTCTGCTGAGAGCGCCTCTGAATTGTTATTCTGCGAGAGGCGCTTTATAAATTTCTAGATACAATACGATGCAATACTATATTATATAAGGACACGATATGCGTCTGCAATAATTTAATAAAACGTAACAGAACGTAAAATGTATAGCGACTCGTAAAAATCTCCATCTGATGGCTGCCAAATTTCGTGTAAGTACACCAAAGACACCATATAAAATTACCAAAGAGTATGAAATTTTCGTAATTTCGTCAAATCTTAAATACATGGGTGCATTCGGGCAAAAGTCTTTGATGTTGCAAGTTGGTACCTACCACCGCGATAAAATCTACTCAAGTCATACTAAAAAGCTGACTAGGTTAGGGTACCTGCCGGGGTGGGGGCAACATTAGACCAACTCTGCAGGCTTGCAAATTTCGGCCTTTTACGGGGTCTTGAACGATCCTGGTCATGTGCTTCATGAACTGCTCATACCCAAGAAACCTAAAGATTTTGTACTCCGATCTCGATCTCACGATAGAGTTCTTACTCCACTTGACAATAATAACATGGGGAAAAATTTCACTGGGAGAATCCTGTGTTCTGATGCTATTTTTAAGCCTTTCTATTCTGCATTCTGTATTGCATTATTTGATGTAGGTACACTGGAGTGCGAATCTCTCGCAACCGGTCAAATAAAGAAAATTCTTACTTACTAACTTACATGATGTACATAGTGTAACATATATTCACTAAATTACATTCACAACATAGCCTACATAGATAAAATTATATACATAAATGCTTAGCACCATAATCGTAAATTCTAAATAACTAAGGCGCTACAAAAACTTATCAGATTGCTAGCAAGTGCGCTGGAGGGCCAGTTGTCCAGGAGAAGTGTGGTAGAGAAAAGTTTGCGGATTGTTTTATGTCCAATGTGTTTGTTGTGGCTTTGTTAAAAGAATGCGAGGAAGGAGACGACCGTAGTTCGCTGTGTATGTCCACTTCTCTACACCGGACCCCGATGTAGGGTTCGAAATCTGCCCTGCACGATCGGCGTCTGTAGGGAGGGAGAGGAGTGCAAGGAGGATCCACACAATCCCGCCGAAGGATACTCATGCCTTGGTCTGTATAAACTCTCACCTACTGTCTGCAGTTTATTCTAACGCTTGCGTTCAGAAAAGTGGAACTTGAGAATAAATAATAATAACTGAAACAATTAATAATAATCGAAGTAGTACTAGTGGCAATAGTAGTAGTAGTACTAGTAGTAGTAGTAGTAGTAGTAGTAGTAGTAGTAGTAGTAGTAGTAGTAGTAGTAGTAGTAGTAGTAGTAGTAGTAGTAGTAGTAGTAGTAGTAGTAGTAGTAGTAGTAGTAGTAGTAGTAGTAGTAGTAGTAGTAGTAGTAGTAGTAGTAGTAGTAGTAGAAGTAGCAGCAGCAGTATTGTTGTCGTCATCATCATCATTGTTATTATTATCATTATTGATATCATTTTCATCATGATCATTATTAGGCCTCTATTTCTATCATAACTATAGCTCTCCCACACAAGTAGAGGCGGATTTAACAATCTGCCACCCTTAGGCCAAATTTTCTAGACCTAATATTTACGTTACAAAGGTTTAATTTTAACCAAAATCATAATATACATTAATTTACGGCAAGTGGTCTGGGTCCTAGTTTCAAATTAAATTTACTGTTTATTTTTAATTTTTAGGTTTTGCAACACTCTGGAATGTGACGATTATTTTCCCTAAATCAGCCACTGCTTATTGATAGAGTAATGGCAACACTCATGGCCAGGAGAGCATTAGATTCGCGGTTCGATACCCGTAACCCCTCTTAGGGAGGCGCCTTGCATGGCTGCCAAACCGTGTGTTTAGTTAAGATTTGATTGTACTGTCATGTTTCATTGTAATCTTACTGCGTTTGTCAGTTCGAATTAATAAAGGAAATTATTATTATTATTATTATTATTATTATTATTATTATTATTATTATTATTATTATTATTATTATTAGGCCTATTATTGGGCCTATTATTATTGAATTAATAAAGAAAAGATTTATTATTATTATTATTATTATTATTATTATTATTATTATTATTATTATTATCATTATTATTATTATTATTATTATTATTATTATTATTATTATTATTATTATTATTATTATTATAACAACTTGAAATTATATCAAAATATCAAGCGACCTTATAACCTCGACGCTGTTCAAATTTCAATGGATTTTTACAAGCTTAATATTAATGCTAACAGAAAATGCAAACTAGATCTTTTGCCAACATAGGACCCTTTCTATCAACGGTAACCTTACTTTCTTGATCTCTTCCTACATCCCTTTCCGTGCTTAAATTCTTTTTCTTCTCTCGGGGCCTCAGCCGTTAGCGGCGCTATACAAATCTCCAAATACGATACAATACGATATTACACCAATCATTGTGATGCTCTTATATTCGAATAATTGTTATTGCCAGATAAAAAGGAAAGCCAGGTTGCGGTAGGAAATGGAACGATCCGGAGTAAGACAGTCCAAGAAGGTATGCAACAATATTGTTAAATTTATTTGCTTCATATGCTGTCTAAGTGTTGGGCCTACATGTTTACATCTATGAGATTATGTATGTATATAGGGCCCATGACATGCATGCACAAATGCGCGCGTATATGCACACATAAATTCATACATAGATACATACATAGATCTCCACATAGATCATACATACATACATACAATACATACATACATGCCCACGTGCATAAATACATACATACACACATACATATATAGATACCCACGTACATACATGCGTATACATTCGTGTATGCATACACATATATGCATAGCCTACATAAATATTTGCTTGCATCCATAAACACATACGTAAAATCGTACATAGTAGTCTACATAAAGCGTATCCATGCATAACTACAACACGCATGCAAACAGATACTGTTAATAAAGGTATACTGCACAGAAAATAGACAAACATTAATGGGTCCTCATCATCACGCGTAATGTCTGGTAAGAGTTCAGTCAACAGACACAATAGTACAATTTACAGTTTATATACTATGGCATATGTGTACTTACTCGGCAGCATTCGTCATCCAGACATCATATCGGGTGTAATTCAAATAGAGCCTTATAAATTATGTGGTTACATGTCATTAACAAAAACCGTTACGTTACACAACTAATAACGTTACACTGCTATCCTGATCCATCCGCTCTTCCGCCTTCCATAGTCCTTCGACATAACGATACCCGCATTAGCAGCCTCCCCCCCCTCTCTCTCTCTCTCTCTCTCTCTCTCTCTCTCTCTCTCTCTCTCTCTCTCTCTCTCTCTCTCTCTCTCTCTCTCTCTCTCTCTCTCTCTCTCTCTCTCTCTCTCTCTGTCTCTCTCTCTCTCTCTCTCTGTCTCTCTCTCTGTCTCTCTCTTTCTCTCTCTCTCTGTCTCTCTCTCTGTCTCTCTCTGTCTGTCTCTCTGTCTGTCTGTCTGTCTCTCTCTCTAATCTTCTGGCAGTGGGTCTTGGTTCTTCACTTGGTGTCTTTGGCACGACACGGCGCTCATGAATAAGCTAGTGCCCTGCTCTAAGTGTTTAAGTACCGTTTTAGCATTTTCAGTTGATTGCGATGGGGTTGTTTAACTAGATACAACACCGCCAGGTCACGGACGTCGAAAGAAGGTTTCAGACACGGCGGCCATTTTGATTGGAGCAGCAATGATCGTCACCATATTCGGAATTGTCTTCCTTGCCAACGCATATACCTAGTAAGGAAGGTGTAATACCTCCTGATTCTGCATGACTAAATAAATGAATGGATGAAAACAGTAAATGTATATGTATAAATGGATAAATGGATGAGTTCATGAATGAGTAGGCCCATATGCATGAATGAATGCATAACTTGAACGATTCAATGAATCATTATAGTAGGGCCTACGCGAATGAACAAAAAGACTAATTAAATTGAGCGAATGAAACTTTACGTGTACGCCTATATGTGTACGTATTACCAACTGTTTTCATAAATTTAATCTAATTGTGTAGGCCTATCTGTGACCTTTCAAAAGCACTGCTGGCTTAGCTGTCCACGACATCTATACATCTATAGCGCATTCCAATGCGAAGAAAACAAACTTTTACAATAGATTAACGCTTGGGATAAAGGCGGAGTTCTGCGCTTAGCTTCATAGTAGCACTTTAGAATTTGGATTTACGAATATGATTATGAAACATGAGCCCAAGGTAGTCGGATGAAACAGTAATAAAAGCATTTTTAATTATGTGGCAAATGCACATGCTTCTACAGCTACATATCAGCTAATGCAGAAACTTATCTCGTTTCGTAACGATCGATAAGTGTCAGTCTCTAAATGTGGATCATGTTTACTTTGTTTCACGCAGTTTCCGGTCGAAAGAAGACGACGTATACCTATCCGTGCGTCCCATCATTTCAGACATTCGAACCCAAATGGAAAATCCAAGGACGTAGGTCAAGGTCAAAGCAGCGCCACCTTACGACCCATCGTCTAAACAGTTTACTTACGAGGCTTCAAATGTTATTTGATCCTTTTGTACAGTTACGTCGGTGAAGCATCTGGTGTAACGGACAAAACTTTAAAAACTTTTGCGCTTTCATGTAGTAAGCGGAATTGTTGCATTTCTGTGACTATATTTAACTAATGCTAACAGCGATTTTGAGAGGTTCCAACAAATACATGTAGGCCTACAGGCTTTTTAAAATGGTGTTAATGTATAACACTAATATAACTCAGAACAGAACAATATAACTCTGTACTCCTATTGTATATCTTATACTTAGCGCGTTTTCATAAGATATTCTTCACAATTATTGATGAGTTTGACCCAGGCAAGGTGCGACCGTACGTACGGTGCGAACGTTATTTTTTTCTATAACGTACGTACGGTACCCGTACGTTATTATGCCGTACGTTACTGTTCGTCCACATCTGTTTATAACGAAAATAAAATACATAACATTATGCACAACAAAAGTCAATAATAGCTGATGATCAACGGTCGTAGCCAGTTTCAACCATTGCATCAGTCAGCTGTGGTTGTTCAATGAACTCTACTTTTAAACGTTTAAATCCCAAATTGCTAATATTCTGTCAGATGTATAATATGAAGATAATTAAGACTTTACGGCATACTTTATAGGATGTTCAGTGCCAGTGGTCATTTTATTGGTAATACTAAATTTCGGTACCGTTCTTAAAATATGTATAGGCTATGTTTATTCGTTTATTGAGAAAAATAATTAGGCCTGCGTACCGGGAGAATAATACTGCAGAGCTAGACCGATCATTTTTTTAAGTAGGCCTACGCGTACGGTACGCGCAAGTTATAAGACTATAGTTATATTGAGGTTCATGGTGAATGATCGGATAAACTTGTGGCATTTTTAACGTACTCGTACGGTACGCGTACGTTATTATTTCGATAACTTAAGTACGGTACGCGTACGTTATTCCGGTAAGTAACGTACCGTACGTACGGTCGCACCATATATGGACCCAGGTGCAGTTGAATATTTTATGTTTTTTGCAAACTGAGAAAATTCAAAAATGGAGTAGAAAGCTTACACTCCTTAAAGTGATGACACTTTAGCGTGCGTCCAAAGCAACACGAGAGCCGAGGTTAAATCGCCATCTGATTTATCCCGCCAGGCTTAATCTGACACATTGTCGAGGGAGAGAATTAGACCGCCCATCGTCTCTATTATGTCATCTATCCCTCCCAGCCTCGCAAAGTCTCACTCTCTTGAGCACTTGGATGCGGACATTAGATCTTACGAACCTCGTTGAAGAGCTGTCGGAGGGGGTCGAGGGAGCTTTGGAACTTGGATGGAGGTGAGCCGGATTCGAGGGGAGGGGGAGCATGACACCATCGATGAAAAGTGACGTAACTGTCTCGTCCTTAAACCGGTACTTTGGGGTCATCTCTCAGGATACCCATTACAAGCCGCTCTTACCTAAATCTGCTGAGCACAAGGCGCTGCCGAGCACAGGTTGAGTGGCGCCATAGCAAGTACTGTGTGATGATGACGATGAAATCAACGGTGGAGGGCTTTAACACGGTTATTCAGGAAAACACAGCCTACAGATTATTGGCACCTACAGGATGGACGGCTGCAGGGTGGGATGGCCTCCCATCTGATTCCTTGGGATAAATGCCTCGGAGATAGCGAAACCGGTTTCTTACCTGCAAGGAGTATCCGTCCTTTTATCCTACGTTCCACCCGAATGGAAGATCAGTATAATAACACACATGCCAGAGGTCACAAGACCAACTGAAACTGCTGACCATCGCCCAATTTCGGTCACGCCTAATTTATACCGCCTACTTGAAAGGTTCCTAGTGCGTTGCTTCTTCCATCAGTTCCTGCTCGACCCTGTTCTCAACCTGGAATTTGCAGACCAATTTGACTTCCGACCGACTGGTTCCATCATTGCAGCAGTAGCATGCGCTTTTCACAGATCTCCTGAAACTCCAACGTCTGAACCATAGGCGTAATTTGTGGGGGTACATGGGGTACCCTCCCCCACTTTTTGGACTGAAGGGTACCGTACCCCACTCATTGGACTAAGGGGTACCGTTCCTCCCACTTTTTAAACAATGCCAATCAATATTTTATTATTGAGCCTTCCCAGAGATCGCACTCTTCGCCTTGCTTCGTGTATGTAAGAAATTGGTACCCCCACTTTTTAGACCAAAGTTAGGCCTGTGCTCTGAACATTTATTATAGTTGACCTTGCCTGATTGTGTTTATAGCTGGATTATTGCCTTTCTTGCGCACCGCCAACATGGAACAAAAAGTTTAACAGATCTATATCATCCTTAATTAAAATAAAAATCTTTCAACTATCAATACTTACTATTTTAGCAATGCACCAAGCAGCAATTTACATTGCGCCTGTACCATACTTTGTTACACTATAAAATTTAAAGTTTTCGTGGTAGATCTGGCTAAGGATAATTGGACCTTTGAAGCTTCATCAAGTTAGGATTTTATAGCTCTAAATCCGCACTTCAGGGCTGGATCATTTCTGAAGTTTAAAATTTTCCTATCTGGGGGATTCTCCCTACTTCCCTACAGTAGACATCGCTTTTGATGATATTTCGATGCTGATTCAAAACTTAACATGTTTAATTGTAGCCCTATACCACAACAGGTGTCGAGATCTTAAAACCACTATCACCAGTCTTCATCATCTTAATAAATAAGATCAAAATCATATACGATAATCTGGATTATGATAGTTTTGCAGGCGAATAAAGTAAAGGTATAGCTTTGTGAACATAACTTAAATAATTATATTACCCAATGACAAAATCACTGGATACGTATACTGAATGTGATGTAAAACAATAGCCAGGCCACAGCTTGATGTGACGTATAACTAACAATTGGTTTCCATGGTGAATTTAATGTCATATTGGAAACTAAAGAGTATATAATTTAGTACACGATTTAAGTTAAATCATGCGTTAAACAGATACACCGGCGTTCGGAAATGTCAGATAGCCAGTCTGAGCAAAACTTGTTTTTATTCCTGGCGTGTGATTTGCGGCGAACAGGATTTTCTTTTCTGCGGCAAAGGCCTTCAGTTAATTAACGAAGCGGAGATCATTGCGAAAACATTGCGTCGTCTGCCACTTAAGAATATTTGTTGGCAACACTGCATCATGTTTCCTGAAACACTGTTCCTTCTCCTTGGTTAGTGAAATGAGATTTTTTCTTTAGAATAACGCAATAGCATAATTTATTCATCGGTTTGTTCCCCCGGGTGAGTTCTGCTATGGCTCAGTCTCGCTCTATCTCTATCGTGGGCCCATACCTATGAACTCCCTTTCCTTTGTACTCCGTGAGACCCTACTTACTATGCTCTCTCACTCTCTGTTGTTCATCGTTTAAAGTCTTTTCTGTTTCCGCGAGCCTCACACGCTGAGAGCGTTTCTGAATAGTTCGCACTGTGAGATGCGCTTTATAAATTCCCAGATACCATACCATTTAATTCAGTTGCGTTTCAAGGCTGTCGGGGAATCCTTTTTCAAATAAATGGTGGCACATATATCTTTTGACACCGCTTACTTTTGACCAACGGATAACGATTATGGTGTGTAACTTTTTGGGAAGGGTCATAGCCAGCATATAGTCTACAGGTATTGTGGGAGACAAGTGTAAATGTCATTAAATAAAAGGTGTTGAATAGATGAGGGAAAACATCACGAAAACCGGTTAAAGGCCACACAAAATTTCGAAGACTCTGAAACGGTCGCAGAACCTTCGATGAATGAGAAGACTTCGAATGTTTTCTTGTGGAAGGCAAATTCTCTTTTAGTTACTCACTTTTAGATCAACTTTTAGACACCCCAATGCCTTATCCAATTTAAACCTGCGCTAATGCTCTTGACTGCGCTAATGCTTCTTGACTGGCTTAGACTTGTAGCATCTTCATTCTTGCTGTCTTCAATCACGGTCATCATAGTGTAACAGTGTTCTGCGTTTCACCGTAATTTCTGTGTAACAAATTGCGTTGTCGTCAGCTTGATGCTTTGATTAAACGAAAATTGATCTGCGATAACAAGGCCATGTAAAACATATGAAGCTCATGTCACAAAATTCATATATGAAAGCCACAAGAGAATTCTACCGAAATAGGCCTATGCGAATGTCACCGGCCACGTCGGTCATTCAATCGCCTTCTAGGCCTATGTCTTTGTCGAATTACTTTGTTTAAACACAGTAGGCATAATTTCTAAATAATTTGGCCTTCTAACGTGTTCATAGCCTACCATTTCTAAGTCTGCGTCTCACAATTAGTCCTTGCTCCTGTTGCGGGTTTTAGTACAGCATTATTAGAGGGCATTATGAAGCCCATATGACTAATTCAATAATTCAAAACTAGATATGTTCTCATATAGGCTTTCCACGTTCTAGATAAGGGATAGCTTGCTTGGACAGATGAAGCCCGCATGAGAATATTGTCATTATGGGCTTCATATGCCCTGCGAATGACTTTGCTGTTGGAGATATGTAAAGCAGCAAAGATACCCAGTGACTGGGGTAACGCTTTGCTTTGCTGTTATAATCGAATAAATATGGCAGCATTCATAAAACTCTGTAACCATTTGATGTTTTTCGTCTACTTACACAACAGCAACAGGTGTCACGGGGAATCTGATTGGATTGTCGAATCCAGGGACAGTTAAAGATACATTTATTTCTATAGCAACGACTCCTCCATATTCCCAGCACACTTCAGTAGGTCAGCAGGAAAAAGGTACAGCGAGCAGAGAAGCCAGGAAAACCACATTGGCGACGAATGATACGACTATAAAGGGTCCAACACCTGACGAAAGTGTGAAAACATTCGATACACAAGCAGATCGCGTAGACAGTTTTCCGCCAAAAAATTATACGACGCTTGGGATTTTGATTCGCGAACCAGCGCCATCTAGTAGGGTATTTCTTAATCGCAGATGGAGTATTTTGGGAAAGTACAAGGCTACAACCAGGCGACTGGCGAAAAGAAATGCGACTAAAAGAAATGGTGCAAACTTGGAATTTGGAAAGCGTTCGAAGGCGAAAAGAGAGACGTGTGCAAGTGTGAAAAAGACCAGA
Organism: Allolobophora icterica; assembly: GCA_963556255.1. Taxonomy (NCBI): domain Eukaryota; kingdom Metazoa; phylum Annelida; class Clitellata; order Crassiclitellata; family Lumbricidae; genus Allolobophora; species Allolobophora icterica. The sequence goes on from OY744614.1 coordinate 29,622,589, forward strand.
AAGAAACGAGTGAAAAGGACGAATAAATACGGACAGACGATAATTCATAAACAATTGCCGCCAAAGGCAACGAGACCAGCATCTGCCAAAATGAGAATCAAGAGAGGATGCAACAACAGGAAACCTCAGAATGAGCCGAGAAAGGAACGTATCGAGAGATCCGTCGTGAGTTCTAACAAAACACAGGCAGGAGCCGCCATGCAAGAAACCGAACATGAAAGCCATAGGAAGGTAAGGCAAGTTCTGCGTCATTATATGAGTGAAATAGTTGGCATAGAAAGTCCGGAAGACGACTACAATGATCCGAAAAAGGAACATATCAAAGGATCCATCGTCAGATTAAACAAAGGACAGGCGGAAGGTGCCAAGCAAGAAACTGTCGATGAAAGTCTGAGGAAGGTAAGGCAAGTTATACTTCCCTACCGCGACTACTATGTCAATGATTTCCCGGATGATGTGGTCTACGATTACTACCTGCCAAAAAAGGAACATAATGAGGGATCCATCAAGAGCTCTAACAAGATACAGGAAGGAGGTGCCAAGCAAGAAACTGGCGATGAAAGTCAGAGGAATGTAAGGCAAGTTATACTTCCCTACCGCGACTACTATGTCAATGATTTCCCGGATGATGTGGTCTACGATTACTACTTACCAAAAAAGGAACATAATAAGGGATCCATCAAGAGCTCTAACAAGATACAGGAAGGAGGTGCCAAACAAGAAACTGGCGATGAAAGTCAGAGGAATGTAAGGCAAGTTATACTTCCCTACCGCGACTACTATGTCAATGATTTCCCGGATGATGTGGTCTACGATTACTACTTACCAAAAAAGGAACATAATAAGGGATCCATCAAGAGCTCTAACAAGATACAGGAAGGAGGTGCCAAACAAGAAACTGGCGATGAAAGTCAGAGGAATGTAAGGCAAGTTATACTTCCCTACCGCGACTACTATGTCAATGATTTCCCGGATGATGTGGTCTACGATTACTATTTGCCGAAAAAGGAACATAATAAGGGATCCATCTTGAGCTCTAACAAAATACAGGAAGGAGGAGCCAAGCAAGAAACTGGCGATGAAAGTCAGAGGAATGTAAGGCAAGTTATACTTCCCTACCGCGACTACTATGTCAATGATTTCCCGGATGATGTGGTCTACGATTACTATTTGCCGAAAAAGGAACATATCAAGGGATCCATCAAGAGCTCTAACAAAATACAGGAAGGAGGTGCCAAGCAAGAAATTGGACATGACAACCAGAGGAAGGTAAGGCAAATTATACGCGAGTACAATTACGACGAAGGTAAAGGTGGGTCAGAAGCTATAGATGAATACAAAGAAGATGAGGTGGAGACGAAACTTAAGGCGGGTAAGGCAAAACGTGCATCAAAAACTAAGCGAAAAGATAAGGCAAAAGGAAGGCCAAAAGCCAACGCAAAATCTAAGAAACCTGCTAAACAAAAGAAATTCTTTAAAGACTTGGAGAAGGCTTCGGGACAACAAAGCAAACGAACCCATCGCAAGAGGAATAAAAAGATGAAACTTGGTGAGAATCGAAGGCGTAGGAAGGGAGACATGAAGAAAAGAAAGCATAAAAAAATAAAATGGCCTCCCGACAAAAATGTTAGACAAACACGTGCACGCCTCCTCCGACATGGCTACCACCGTCACCCCTACGCCGGACCCATCTACGCCAGACCCCACTACCACCGACCCCTCCACCGACCCCTCCAAGACATGTATGACGACGACTGCGACTATGAAGACTACGCCTATCTACAGAGGACGAAGCGGGAGTCTGGAGATGACGAGAATAGATCAAGAGAGGACACCAAGTCTCTCGAACTTCTTCCAGCTCTCAATCACGTCCAGGACTCTTGGGCCAGATCCGAAACGAAAGCCAGAGAAAAGGCTGTTCAAAAGAAACGGACTGGCGCTCGGAGCATCAACGGAACTCGATCGCATCGAACCGTGCTCAGCTCCAATCCCAACAACACAGCTACTACTGGATCTGCGGAGATGCACGAAAATCTTATAGCAGCAAGCAAGAGAAGAACGCCCTCGGTGACAGTGAAACGACCTACTCCTCCTGTGTTGCTAGCTCTCTGCTCGGACAAGCTATGTGCCAACGGAGGAACGTGCCTGCGATCAGCCATCCGAGGGATCATTTGCATCTGTCCAACCGGGTACAGTGGACAGACGTGCGACAATCGGTCAGATAAGTGCATTATCAGCCACCCGTGTCAGAATGGAGCCACGTGTACATTTTATGCTAAAACCATGACAATGCGATGCCAGTGTCCTGCTGGATTCTCCGGTAAACTCTGCCAAATCGACCTGAACGAATGCTCCAGCGAACCGTGTCTAAACGGCGCCAGATGCCTGGACCACGTCAACGGATATTCCTGCAAGTGTCTGTCTGGCTTTGAGGGGCAACGATGCGAGACCAACACAGACGACTGCCTCGGTCGCATCTGCGCCAACGGCGGTCGCTGCATCGACGGTCTCAACAGGTACCGGTGCCAGTGTCGGCCGGGCTTCTTCGGGCGTCACTGCCAGCGTGTCTCGGACGCCTGCCTCCGCAGCCCATGCTTCAACGGAGGCGAGTGCATCGCCATGGATTCGCGCGGACACTTCTACAAATGCCTCTGTCGTACCGGGTACCTAGGCGCGCGCTGTGAAATCCAGGCGGCCAGGTGTGTCCACACTTGGTGCCAGAACGGAGGCACGTGCATGGGGGCGGCCGGTTCCTTTCAATGCCTCTGTCCCCCTGGATTGACCGGGAATCTTTGTGAGAGTGAACTGAGCAGCGGCGTCCAAAAATGCCACACCGACGTCTGCCAGAGACGTGGAACGTGCGTCGATACCTCGACCGGCTATCGATGCGAGTGTCCGAGCGAGGCAGTGGGCAACAGGTGTCAGTTCGATCGCAAAGCATGTTCCCCAAATCCATGCGTCAACGGCGGACTGTGCATTCCAACTGGAGGACCGTTCTACTTCTGTCTCTGCGACCAGCGCTTCGTCGGCAAGCGTTGCCAGTTTGAAACCGAGCCATGCGCTGGGAATGTGACTTGCGAGAACGGCGGAACCTGTCTGGAGTACCATCTCCAGCGACGACTCTATCGGCGGTCCTGCGTCGGAGAAAAGTGTCGTAGCGTTAAACAGGTGAGCTGCGAGGACGCGATTTACGTTTGCAATTATTTAATAAAACGTAGCAAATCGTTATTTTTTGAGCGACTCGTAAAAATCTCTCAGATGCGACAGGTCAAACTCCTCCTGATGGCTGCCAAATTTCGTGTAAGTGCACCAAAGACACCATATAAAATTACCAAAGAGATTCTAATTTCGTTACTTTCGACTAATCTTAAATAACGTAACATAACAAGGGTTTTGATTGGTTCAGAAGATCTGAATCACTGTTTGAACCACTGTAATTATCCTCGAGCGCGTAGTGGCCCAATTTTTCTAGCTTCTTCTTAAAAGCTGTTATAATGTCCACTGAGAGTGTAGGCCCTACTATTATTCAAACCATTCCATAAGTCTACAACTCTTGCACTGAAGAATTTCTGCCCTAATGTTCCTTTCGACTTCTTTAAATAATAGGCGTACATGTACGTATATATAGGCCCTACATGTTTCCCCGAGTTGCCTTACTTGGTGCATAGATGCATGCATATGTTGTATAGTGTAACATATACAAACACGCCCACATTGACTGATTTACATGCACTAAATATATATGTCACTGTGTTGGTTGTGGCTTTGTTAAAAGAATGCGAGGAAGGAGACGACCGTAGTTCGCTGTGTATGTCCACTTCTCTACACCGGACCCCGATGTACGGTTCGAAATCTGCCCTGCACAATCGGCGTCTGTAGGGAGGGACAGGAATGCAAGGAGGATCCACACAATCCCGCCGAACGATACTCATGCATTGGTCTGTATATTACTCACCTCCAATGTCTGCAGTTTATTCTAACGCTTATACGCAATGTTCAGAAAAGTGAGATATTAGCATAAATCATAATAATTGAAGGAAATAATAATTATTAGAGTATTAGTGGTGGTAGTTGTAGTAGTATAAGGAGTAGTAGAAATATAATTGTATTAATAATAATAGTAATTTTTATCATCATCATCATCGTCATCATCATCATCATTATGGTTATTTTCTTCTTCTTCTTCTTCTTCTTCTTCTTCTTCTTCTTCTTCTTCTTCTTATTATTATTATTATTATTATTATTATTATTATTATTATTATTATTATTATTATTATTATTATTATTATTATTATTACTATTATTATTATAATTATTATTATTATTACTATTATTATTATAATTACTTTCATCATTGTTATTATTATTGTTTTCGTCAATGTCATCACCATCACGATAATTATAAATATTATTATTATCATCATCATCATTATCATCATCATCATCATCATCATCATCATCATCATCATCATCATCATCATCATCATCATCATCATCATCATCATCATCATCATCATCATCATCATCATCATCATCTTCATCATTATTTTTATTATCATCATCATCATCGTCATCATCATCTTCATTATTGTCATTTTCATTATGTATTGTTATCATAATCGTCATCATTATAATTAATGCTATTATAACTAGCTTTTCCTTACAAGAAGAGGTGGATTTAAGAATCTGCAACCCCTGGGCCACATTTTCCCGACCTAATATATATGTTCCAAAGGTTTAATTTGACCATAATCATAAATTATCCCTGTATTTACAGAAAGTGGTCTCGGTCGCAATTTTAAATAAAATTTCCTGTTCAGTTTTAATTTTTGGGTTTTTGCCTCGCTCTCAAATCAGACATTATTGCTCATTATTGTGACATTATCGTCATCATCATCATCATCATCATCATCATCATCATCATCATCATCATCATCATCATCATCATCATCATCATCATCATCATCATCATCATCATCATCATCATCATCATCATCATCATCATCATCATCATCATCATCATCATCATCATCATCATCATCATCATCATCTTCATCATTGTAATTTTCATTACATAATGTCACAATAATGAACAATGTCACAATAATGTCACAATAATGAACAATAATGTTTGATTTCAGCCACTGCGTATATCAGCTAGCAATTGCAACTCAAAATGTCAATGCAAATGTTCTAATGTTTATCTGGTGACCTTGTAACCTCGACGCTGTTCAATACTGTTGCCCTCCGTTGCACTTTTGTTAAACCAGAACTTCACGAGACCTAGCCTCACTATTCTAGATGTGAAGCTATACTTCCTCCGAAATTGTTAATGGGGAACTTAGGCGAAAATAAAGTTATTCTTAAAAAGCTTTCTAGATGCTCAATTAAATGTTCCAGGAAATACATTATACGAATCGTTAGGATGTTCTAATATTTGAACAAAATTATTATTGCCAGATAAAAAGGAAAGCGAGGTTGCAGTAGGAAATGGAACGATCCGGAGTAAGACAGTCCAAGAAGGTATGCAACAATATTGTTAAATTTATTTCCTTCATTTGCTGCATGTCTAAATGTAGGGCCTACAGCTTAAATCCATGAGTGTATGTATATATGTTTGCATGTATGATATACATGCACATACGCATATATGCATAAATACATACATACATATATAATAATTTCAGTTCAAGTCAAGTCAAAGTCAAATCAATGGTTTACTGATCCAGTGTAACCAGTGTTTACCAATCAGTACAGATACGCAATCATTTATAATGGAACAGATATGAAGTACATTTTAATTTATATTTAAGTCACTGGTGCAGTGGGTCAAAAGGAGATCTCTAAGGGTTCTAAGTTTCGCTATATGAGGCCCACCAGTTCCGAGTCCAGTTGTGGCAAAACTAATATAATTTTTTGACAGTAACACTATACCATAGTAACATGAATGAATCGAACAGAATTGCATGATTACAACCCTATAGAATAGTGATTATTAAGTTACATTTTTCAGTGGATCAGTAGTTCAAGTTATTGAAAGCTTAACTAATTTGTAACAAGAGTTCTTAACTAAGAAAAAAGTGTAACAATAATGGATCACTGCTAGTCATTATATCTATTTTTATCTGGTGTTAAGCAGATGAGTACGCAGGTGATTTTTGAAGGTTGGGGATATAGATTGAGTTCACTCAACGGAAGATAATTCGGGGATAATAGATGAAACACAGGTGTACATTCTAGAAGCTTCTGGAAAGGCGATCGATCCACTTCAGGAAGAGTTTTCCATTGGTTAATAGGCTTGGGTAAGGTTTGACTACACCACACCTTCCAGTGAACTGGTAATGTCAATCTATAGGGATCTAAGGAAAGGTCCTACAACTTGACGAACCAATCACAAGATACCTTTACCAAAGAGATCTGCATATCTTAAGATATGTAAGTCTGTAGATAGAGGGAGAGTAGTCAGACAGCAAGAAGTGAAGAGTCAGCTGGCAGCTGGTCGACCAGTCAATCAGATGTTGCTATGTACATGAAGCTTAGACTGGGCATTCTGTATCAGACTGGCTTGTCTAGTGCTAAGACACTAAGCGTTCCTCTTGAGTAGTCTAGAATAGAAGTTCTTGGAGTTGTTGCAATGTCGTAGCCATCTCATCATCGTCAGTGTAACAATGAACAATCGTGTGCAACTGAACAATGTATTCGACGAGAGACAATAAAGAATTCTACAACGAAACTATCAACCGCAAAAGAAACCTATAATCTTTAAAAGTTAGCAATGAACTGCTTTGTAAAGCTCCCTCCTTCCGTCCCTCCCTTCGTCCCTCCCTCCGTACCTCCCTCCGTCCGTCCGTCCGTCCGTCCGTCCATCTCTGTCTCTCTCTGTCTCTGTCTATCTCTCTCTGGTCTTCAGGCAACAGGAATTGGTTCTTCACTTGGTATCTTTGGACAACCTCTCTGGCAGGACGCAGCGCTCATGAATAAGCTGCGTTTTGCGCTTAGCGTTTTAGCATTTTGAGTTTACGATTACTTGTTTAACTAGATACAACACCGCCAGGTCACGAGCGTCGAAAGAAGGTTTCAAACACGGCGGCCATTTTAGTTGGAGCAGCAATGATCGTCACCATATTCGGAATTGCCTTCCTTGCCAACGCATATACGTAGTAAGGAAGTCGCAATACCTCCTGATTTTGGATGAATCGATAAATGAATGGATGAATATAGTAATGCGTATGCATAAATGAATGAGTGAATGGATCAGTATAATGAATGAGTATATATGGATGAAAAAAAGCTTAACCTGGACGATTGTATTAGTCATTATAGTAGGGCCTACACGAATAAATAGACTAAAGAAAATGAATGAAGCTTTACGTGTATAGGGCCTATAATAGGCCTACGTAGGCGTATGATGTATAAACGAATGTTTGTTTTTTAGGTGTAGCCTGATTGTGTACCTGTGATCTCTCAAAAGCACTGCTGGCATAGCTGTCCATTAGGGGCCTACATCTATAAAACATTTATTTATTTATTTATTACAGAGGTCTTATATAGCGCCCCTTCAAGGTTATCTACTCAGGAGCGCTCCCAGTCCAACCCCGGTCAAACAAGGCAGTTTTAAGAGTAGAACAGAGAAGAACAAAACATCTATAGCGCGTTGCAATTAGAACAGAACATGAATTTTTACAATAGATTAGCGCTCGTTATAAAGCTGGAGCTCTGCGCTTAGCTTCAGAGTAGCGCTTTAGAATTTGGAGTTGACGATTATGATTATGAAACATGAGTCCAAAGCAGTCGGTTGAAACAGCTAAAAGCATTTTGCTTTTCTGGCAAATGCACAAAATTTGTAAAGCTACATCTGGGCTAATGCAGCAACTTATCTGGTGTCTTAGCAATCGATAACTGTGTCTCTAAATGTGGATGTTCTTTACTTTGTTTCACCCAGTTTCCGATCGAAGGAATGCGTATATCTACCCTTACGGACTGATCAACAGCATATCATTTCGGACATTCGGACCCAGATGGAAAATCCCAGGACGTAGGTCAAGGTCAAAGCAGCGCCACCTTACGACCCATCGTCTTGCAATTTACTTACGCGGCTTGGAAATGTTATTTGAACCTTTTGTACAGTTACAACCGTGCGTAGAGTTTTGGAGCATCTTGTGTAACGGACAAAAGTTTTTAAAAACGTTTGCGTTTTCTTGTAGTAAACGCAATTATTGCATTTTTCGTGAGTATTTAACTAATGTCACAGCGCTTTCAGAGGTAGGCCTACTTTCAAATGCGACCTGAAGAAGCCCAACTACATAATATATACATAAATAAATAAATTCCCGACCCCCAAAAAACAATTTTTTACTAAGCGTGCAAATCCCGAAAACTACTATGGATCAGTTGGCCAATATCCTGGCTAGTGCATTAGAAAGTGTCCTGAAGTCAAATTTGCTCGTAGAAAACAGATTTAAGGGGTCCGGTATAAATTCAATTTCGGGGATTGGGGTACCGAGGATGCGCTACGTACCATAATAAGCCTACCGTTGTAATAAATCCATACTTGGCCCCTTTGAAGCTTCATCAAGTAAGTCAGTAGCAATGCAGGTTGTTAAATCTATACTTGGCCCCTTTGAAGCTTAATCAAGTAAGTCAGTAGCAAAGCAGGTTGTTAAATCTATACTTGGCCCCTTTGAAGCTTAATCAAGTAAGTCAGTAGCAAAGCAGGTTGTTAAATCTATACTTGGCCCCTTTGAAGCTTCAAGTAAGTCAGTAGCAAAGCAGGTTGTTAAATCCATACTTCAGTTGGATCGTTTCTGAATTTTTCAGTTCCTCCTATCTGGAACATTCTCCCCGCTTAGCTTTTTCACCTATTTTTGATGAAATTTGGATGCTGATTCAAAACTGAACACGTTTAATAAAAACCCTATACCACCATAGGTGTCGCGATCTTCTACTCCATGAACTGCATTGAGTCTTCCCCTTCCTGTTGAGCTCAGAATAAAATTCAAATTAGCCTGTTCGACATATAACGCCCTCAGCACCAGCACTCCTCCCTACCTTGAATCACTATTAACTCCTTACATCCCTCCCCGTTGCTTGCGATCATCAAGTACGGGCCTTTTAGCTGAGCCACGGTGCAGAACATTTATGGGCTCGCGTGTTCTTCTTTCCCCAAGGAATGGAATCGACTGCCACTCTCTCTTCGTAGCTCAAATTCACTTTCTACCTTCAAAAAGAGACTCAAAACTCACCATTTCTCCTTGGCTTTCGAACACTTGGGTATCTAACTGCATCTGCTCCTGGCGGCTGACTATCCGGGCCTCAGATTCACATTTCGGTGTGACCATGCGCGCGTTACAAATTTAATTAACAATAATCTTAACACCATTATCACCAAAGTCTTCATTATCGTGATCAGTAAGATCATAATCATAAACGATAATCGTCATTCCGATCGTATTGCAGACTTATTTGTGGCTTAGGGCCTATTATAATTCTTCTTCTATAGTTCACTATATCTTCAGGCAGGTTCAAACGTCCGACGTCGTAACTCCTCTCGATTTTGGGTCTCTTCTTTGAGTCGTCTGCATCCTTCATTCATCATGCAATCTAGCATCGTCTGTTTTGGTCTTCCCCTTGTCCTTCTCCCCTTCATTCTTCCCTCGATGACATTTCTTAGAAGAGAGTCCCCTCTCAGCGAGTGCCCGATCCATTTCCTCTGCCTCCTTCATAATGTGTATGAAGAACCTTGCTTCTCCAATCTTCCCCATCACTTCTTCATTTATTTTATGTTCTGTCCAGCTGACCTTCTCCATTTTCTCCAAATCCACATCTCGAAAGCCTCCAGTTTCTTCATGTTCTCTTTCCTCATGGTCGATGTCTCTGACCCATACAACACCACACTCCACACCAGTGTCTTTGCCATTCTGTTCTTCAGATTCCTGTACATTTTTCCTCTCGATAGCTCTTTCCGTTTTGTGAATACCTCTTCACCCAGTGCTATTCTTCCTGTAATTTCCTTATGGCACTTGGCATCTGTCGTGATCATGCTCTTTAGGTAGCAGAATTCGTTTACTTGCTCTATAAGTATTATCTTATGTAATGACAATCATTGCTGGACACGCTTAGGCCTACTCATCTAATGATGTTAAGACAATAGACAAGACACTGCTAGCTGTGACGTTTTAAATAACAAAATTTGGTTTCCATGGAGAATTTAATGTCATATTGGAAACTAAACATTGTATTATTTAGTACACGAAATAAGACAAGTTATTTGCTGAAAGGTTTAACAAACGTTCATAAATGGCGGATAGCCAATCTGAGCAAAACTTGTTTTTGTTCCTGGCGTTTGGGTTGAGGCGAACAGGACTTTCTTATCTGCGGTAAAGCCCTTAAATGATATAACGATGCGGAGGTCATTGCGTCCTCTGCCACTTAAGAATATTTGTTGGCTACACTGCATCATGGTTCCTGAAACACTGTTCCTTCTCCTTGGTTAGTGAAATCATGTTTCTTAGCCTAACGCAATAGTATCATTCAATACAGCTGCGATCAAGGGTGTCGACACAGAAGGAGAATCCTTAGCATTCGAAAAGGGGACATATCATTTTTGACTCAACGGTTAACCATTTTGGTGCGTATGTGTTTTTGAACATAGGCATGGTGAGAAGAAACGTGGAAAAGTGATTAAATAAAGGGTTTTAGATAGATGAGGGAACATCTCAAAAGCCGCTACCCGCAGAACGGATAAGGTCATAAAAAATTTCGAAGACTTTGAAACGACCCATAAGCTTCCATGAAATAAAAAGACATTATAACTTTTTCTTGCGCAAGGCACACCCTCCTTTAGTTGCTCTCTTCGTAGCTTTTACCGCCGCCAATGGCTTGCCCACGCCTCTACATAAAACCCGTGTCTTCAATCACGGTCATCGTAATGTAGTCTTCTACGATACATCGTAATATTGCTGGTCTGGTTTCCGACAGCAACGCCACACGCAAGACATGTGAAGCTCATGTAACAAAATTCATATATATGAAAACCATAAGGGAATTCTACCGATATATGGGAATGTCACAGGCCACATCGTTTCATTCGCCTTCTGTTTCATTGTTGGGTTATTTCGTTTAAATGCAGTAGACATAGTTTCTCAATAATTAGGCCATCTAGCATGCTTATAGGCTAATGTAGTACTGTGTCTAAGTCGGCGTGTCGGAATTTTCTTTGTTCCGGCTGCGCAATTTGTTACACCTTATAAAACCCACTAGATGTTTGCCCGTCCTAAGACGGTTCGAAAAGAATTTGAAAATGCATTTTCCACTGCGAGTCATTAAAAGAAAAGTTTACGTAAGAAATTTCTGTTTGTTTATATTATTAATTGCGCAGTCCTGCTACCCAATTAATATCGTTCCCGGATTCGTGGCGTCAGCTGGCGAAAAGCCGGGAAGATTGTTGCGCGTTGAAAATGTAAATTGGCCCGTTTAAACCCGTTAAGCTCGTTTCAGCCTGTTCCTTCACACGTAAAATAGTTTAAGCTCGTTTGAAGCTGTTAGTTTAAAAGAACAGCTGTTTACGGGATATTCAAATTTACGTTGAATGGAGTGTGAAATGAACGTACTTCGGTATATCGCCATTTATAGAAAGACGTCATTGATAATTAATATTTATTGGTTGTTAGCGGCCAACGAGAGGAGCGTAACATGCAAATGTTGACTTCTTTCACGACATTTCTATTCTATTATATTATTAATATGACTTTATTCCGATATGGGTTCCCATGTATGGGCCCAACATATGAAGCCCGCATCACAATATTAGTAGCCTATATATGGGCTTCATATAGGCCTACTATACCCTGCGCATGACTTTGTGTTGGAGTTATGTAAAGTACCAAGGATACCCAGTAACTGCAGCAGCGCTTTGCTCTGGTGTTATAATCGAAGTATGGCAATCATTCATAAAACTCTGTAACCATTTGATGTTTTTCGTCTACTTACACAACAGCAACAAGTGTCACGGCGAATCTGATAGGATTGACGAATTCAAGCACAGTTAAACAGGGATCGATATCTATAGCAACGAATGTTAAGGGTTCAAAACCTGACGAAAGTGTGAAAACATTCGATACACAAGCAGATCGCGTAGACAGTTTTTCGCCCAAAAATTATACGACGCTTGGGATTTTGATTCGCGAACCATACCCATCTAGTACGGGCTTTCTTAATCGCAGATGGAGATTTTTGGGAAAGGATGAAGGAAGAAATAGGCGACTGACGAAAAGAAGTGTGATTAGAAGAAATAGCGAAAACTTGGAACTTGGAAAACAATCGAAGGTTAAAAGAGAGGCGGGTGCGAATGTGATCAAGGCCAGAAGGAAAAGAGTGAAGAGAAGGAAGAAACGCCGACAAACAAGAAATTATAAACTGCCGTCAAAGGCAACGAAACCAGCATCGGCCAACATGAGAATCAAGAAAGGACCCAACAACTGGAAACCTCATAAGGAGCCGAAAAAGAAACACTTCAAGGGGTTCGTTGGCAGATCTCACAAGGCAAAGCAACAAGGTGCCATGCAAGAAACTGGACATGACAGCCAGAGGCAGGAAAGGCAAGCGAGACGTCCTCGCTTCGATGACGATGATGAAGACGATGATGAAGACGACGATTACTATTACGATGACAACGATGACGATTACGATGATTACGAATACGATTACGATGAAGAAGACGACGAAGGTGAAGACGAAGGTGAGGCAGGAGATGATGACGATGACAGTGAAGATGAGCCGGAGAAAGCACCGAAGGCGGCGAAGAAAAAAGGTGGAGAAAAAAAGGCGCCAAAAAGTAAGCCGAAAGGTAAGTCAAAAGGTAAAGAAAAAGATAAGTCAAAAGATAAGGAAAAAGATGAGCCAACAAAAGACGAAACAAAAGATGAACCGAAAGATGAGCCAACAAAAGACGAATCTAAAGATGACTCAAAAGATGAGGAAAAAGATAAGTCCAAAGATAAGGAAGAAGATAAGTCCAAAGATAAGGAAAAAGATAAGTCAAAAGATAAGGATAAAGATAAGGATAAAGATAAGTCCAAAGATAAGGAAAAAGATAAGGATAAAGATAAGTCCAAAGATAAGGAAAAAGATAAAGAGAAAGATAAGGATAAAGATAAGTCCAAAGATAAGGAAAAAGATAAAGAGAAAGAAAAAGAAAAAGATAAGGAAAAAGATAAGGAAAAAGATAAGGACAAAGATAAGGAAAAAGATAAGGAAAAAGATAAGGACAAAGATAAGGACAAAGATAAGGAAAAAGATAAGTCCACAGAGAAGCCAAGAGATTTCTTTTTGGATTTAGAGGACGCTTTAGAAGAAGAAAGAGCCAAACGAGTCAATCTTAATCAGATAGACAAGCGTGGGCAAAATCGAAAGCGCAGAAAAGGAGACATGAAGCAATATAGGCATAAAAAAGTCAAATCGCCCTTCGCCAACGAAGACAACGTACCCATCTACGCCGAACACGAGTACAGCGAACACCCATATCAGCCGAGGACGAAGCGGGAGTCGAGAGACGGCAAGAACAGCTCAGAGGTCTCCACGTTCTCCAAGTCTCTCGGACTTCGTCCAGCTCTCAATCACGTTAGGGGCTCTTGGGACAGATACGGAATGAAATCTGGAGTCAAGACTGTTCAAAGGAAACGGACTGGCGCTCGGAGCATCAACGGAACCCAATCTCATCGAATCGTACTCAGCGCCAATCCTAACAACACAGCTGCTGTTGGAACTCCTCCAGGGAAGCACGGGAATCTCTTCACGGCAAGCAAGAGAAGAACGCCCTCGGTGACAGTGAAACGACCTACTCCTCCTGTGTTGCTAGCTCTCTGCTCGGACAAGCTATGCGCCAACGGAGGAACATGTCTGCGATCAGCCATCCGAGGGATCATTTGCATCTGTCCAACCGGGTACAGTGGAAAGACGTGCGACAATCGGTCAGATAAGTGCATCAGCCACCCGTGTCAGAATGGAGCCACGTGTACATTTGATGCAAAAACCATGACCATGCGATGCCAATGTCCTGCTGGATTCTCCGGTAAACTCTGCCAGATCGACGTGAACGAATGCTCCAGCGAACCGTGTCTAAACGGTGCCAGATGCCTGGACCATGTCGACGGATTTTCGTGTAAGTGTCTGTCTGGCTTCTTTGGGCGTCACTGCCAGCGTGTCTCGGATGCCTGCCTCCGCAGTCCATGCTTCAACGAAGGCGAGTGCATCGCCATGGATTCGCGCGGACACTTCTACAAATGTCTCTGTCGTACCGGGTACCTAGGCGCTCGCTGCGAAATCCAGGCGGCCAAGTGTGTCCACACTTGGTGCCAGAACGGAGGCACGTGCATGGAGGCGGCCGGTTCCTTTCAGTGTCTATGTCCACCTGGACTGACCGGGAACCTTTGCGAGAGTGAACTGAGTAGCGGCGTCCACAAATGCCATACCGACATCTGCCAGAGGCGTGGAACGTGTGTCGATACCTCGACCGGCTATCGATGCGAGTGTCCGAGCGAGGCAGTGGGCGACAGGTGTCAATTCGATCGCAAGGCGTGTCTGCCAAATCCATGCGTCAACGGCGGACTGTGCATTCCAACTGGAGGACCGTTCTACTTCTGTCTCTGCGACCAGCGCTTCGTCGGCAAGCGTTGCCAGTTTGAAACCAAGCCGTGCGCTGGGAATAGGACTTGCGAGAACGGTGGTACCTGTCTGGACTACCATCTCCAGCAACGATTCAATCGCTATCCGCGGCGGCCCTGCGTCGGAGAAAAGTGTCGTAGCGTGAAACAGGTGAACTGCCCCGACACGAGTTTCGTTTGTAATAAGTTTGCAAATGTAACAAAACGTAATTTATATAGCGACATGTAAGAATATCACAGATGCGCCAATTTAACTCAATCTGATGTCTGCCAAATTTAATGTAATCAGATAATGACACCATCTCTAATATAATTTTCGAACTCCGTGTGTCTGTCAATCGTCAGAGAAACGCTAATGGAATGTGCATCGGGGGAGCTTATTCACGGGCTGTCTGGAACGTGCTTCGGGCCAGTCCGACACATGCGCATGGGCTATCATAGGGCGAGCCCGATGGAGGCGAGCGGGCCGATGCAGGGGCACGGGTTGAGCTGTAAAATGTCACCCGTACTTCTAAGGCCTGCATCGGGCGAACACAGGCACACTGGCTCTCTTAATTCACATGGTCCCCTTATGATGCATTGTCGCGTTCAAGACACAGAGACAACGCGTTATATATGACGGGCAAATAGTCTAGTTCAAAATAACCAAAGAAGATTTGTTTTCTTGACTTTCGTATAATTTTAAATACATGCATACACACATGCATAAATACATACATACAACACATATACACATACATGCGTGACATCGTAATCGTAAATCCGAAACTAGCTGAAGCGCCCCAAAAATGAACAGATTATATTAGAGAGTGCAGTGATAGGCCAGTTGACCAGAAGGAGAGTTGTGTTGAAATTGTCTGGATCGTCTATTCCGTTGTGTTGATTGTGGTTTTGTTAAAAGAATACGAGGAAGGAGACGACCGTAGTTCGCTGTGTCTGTCCACTTCTCTACACCGGACCCCGATGTACGGTTCGAAACCTGCCCTGCACGATCGGCGTATGTAGAGAGGGACAGGAGTGCAAGGAGGATCCACACAATCCCGCCGAAGGATACTCATGCCTTGGTCTGTATATTACTCATAACCACTGTCTGCAGTTTATTCCAACGCTTGTGCTTGGTGTTAAAAAAGAGGAACCTCACCGTAAACCATGATTACTGAAGCAACAAATAACAATAATAATAATAATAATAATAATAATAATAATAATAATAATAATAATAATAATAATAATAATAATAATAATAATAATAATAATAATAATAATAATAATAATAATAATAATAATAA
Source organism: Allolobophora icterica (assembly GCA_963556255.1). Classification (NCBI taxonomy): domain Eukaryota; kingdom Metazoa; phylum Annelida; class Clitellata; order Crassiclitellata; family Lumbricidae; genus Allolobophora; species Allolobophora icterica. The sequence continues at coordinate 29,638,538 of OY744614.1, forward strand.
TAATAATAATAATAATAATAATAATAATGATAATAATAATGATTACGTCTTCTGAGACCCAAGAGAAACTGGTTTCTTTTCCAACGGTTGGCCATGACAGTCCAGCGTTTCAACGCAGCCGCTTTCCGCCATACTTTCGCACTTCCAGATATCGACAAAGATGGCCACTCCAGAGATTAATTTTTACCTATTTAGTATCTGACTCCTGAGGGATTATATGTACCTCGGGACGGCCACTCCAGAATCAACATATTTAATTAGTATCTGACACCTGAGGGATCATATATACCTCGGGTAAAAAAAATAATAATAATAGTTACCCTCCAGTCACTATCTCTGCTCCTGATTAACAATAATTTTTTCCAAATCCTGAGGGATCCTTGATACTTCAGGTAAAAAGATAATAATAATAATAACAACAACAACAGCAACAACAATAATAATAATAAAATAATAATAATAATAATAATAATAATAATAATAATAATAGTAATAACAACAACAACAGCAACAACAATAATAATAATAAAATAATAATAATAAAAATAATAATGATAATAGTAATAATAACAACAACAACAGCAATAACAATAATAAATATTTGCGTCTTTTGCTCATGCGTTCAATTTTCACAAATCGTTAGGGATCATGTATAACTTTACACTAATTCTACTACTACTAATAATAATAACATTTATTATTATTATCATTATTGCAAATAGCTCTTCCTTACAAGCAGAGGCGGATTTAACAATCAGTCCCACCCTTATTGCACATTTTTTGCACCCCTCCCCAATATAATATGTTCAACTTTTTACTTCATTTGCTGTCATACATATACAATACGTAAAATCGTACATAGTAGTCTCATAAAGCGTATCCATGCATAACTACAACACGCATGCATGCAAACAGACACTGTTAATAAAGGTCTACTGCTCAGAAAATAGACAAACATTAATGTGTCATACATAGTAATGTCTGGCAAGAGTTCAGTCAGTAGTTTCCTGTGAACAGCCATAATAGTACCATTCTGTGTAGACCTACTAGGAGGGGCGGCGCTACACCAGGGCGAGCCAGGGCAAATGCCCTGGTAAAAAAATCTTTGCCCTGGTCGTTGCCCTGCCAGAAGTTTTGCCCTGACCAGAATCTGTTCGGGTATAAATCGCCCTCTGCACTGGTTACTTGTACGACTCCCCTTCTATGCCCTGGTTACAGAAATGTCTGGCGCCGCCACTGCCTACTAGGGCCCATAATTATGTACTTATTGTGCAACATCCGTCATCCAGACATCATATATCTGGTGTAGCGGAAACAGGGCCTTATATGGTTACATTTCATTAGCCACAACTGCTACGTTACACAACTAATAACGTTACACAACTAATAACGTTACACAACTAATAACGTTACACAACTAATAACGTTACACAACTAATAACGTTACACAACTAATAACGTTACACAACTAATAACGTTACACAACTAATAACGTTACACAACTAATAACGTTACACAACTACCTCGATCCATCTACTCTTCCGCCTTCCATAGTCCTTCGTTCTAAACGATACCTACCTTAAACTACTCGCTCTCTGTCTGTCTGTCTGTCTGTCTGTCTCCGTCTGTCTGCCTCTGTCTGTCTGTCTGTCTGTCTGTCTCCGTCTGTCTGCCTCTGTCTGTCTGTCTGTCTGTCTCCGTCTGTCTGCCTCTGTCTGTCTGTCTGTCTGTCTGTCTGTCTGTCTGTCTGTCTGTCTGTCTGTCTGTCTGTCTGTCTGTCTGTCTGTCTGTCTGTCTGTCTGTCTGTCTGTCTCCCTCTCTCTCACTAATCTTCTGGCAGTGGGTGTTGGTTCTTCACTTCGTGTCTTTGGAGTTTGGACAACCTGTCTGGAAGGACGCAGCGCTCATGAATAAGTTGATGCCTTGCACTTAACGTTTTAGCATTTTGAGTTTACAATTACTTATTTAACTAGATACAAAACCGCCAGGTCACGTGCACAAGCGTCCAGAGGTTTCAAACACGGCGGCCGTTTTATTTGGAGCATTGCTGATCGTCACCATATTCGGAATTGCCTTCCTTGCCAACGCATATACCTAGTAAGGAAGGCGCTATACGTTCTGCTCCTGGAGGGATTCAATAAATAAATGGATGATTGCATTAAATGTAGGCCCTATATATATATATGTATGTATGACTGTGTGTATGTATGTGTGTATGTATGTATGTATGTATGTATGTATGTATGTATGTATGTATGTATGTATGTATGTATGTATGTATGCATATATATATATATATATGTGTGAGTGTGTGTATGTTTGTGTGTTTGTGTGTGTGTGTGTGTGTGTGTGTGTGTGTGTGTGTGTGTGTGTGTGTGTGTGTGTGTGTGTGTGTGTGTGTGTGTGTGTGTGTGTACGTATCTGAATTTTTATAGTGCGCATTTATAAGATCCTCTCAAACGCGCGTATGTATGAGTGAATGATTGAATGAATGAACTAATGAATACATAACCTGCATGGTTGAATATAATTATGAATCGTTATAGTACACTAAGTACACGGATGAATGAACACGCTAAATGAAATGCTTAAATGAACCTCGACGTGTATGCCTCCCTCGATATATTTATTTATAAATCTCCTATGTAGCCTATCTGTGACAACCCTTTATAAAGCTGCTGGCATCAGTGGCGGCGATCTTGTTTGACAGGTGGGGGGGACATTGTGGAACTGATCTAGTGAAAAAGGAGTTTTGAACTGATCTGGTGAAAAAAGAGGTCAAAAATTTTTTTATCTGGTGAAAAAAGAGGTCAAAAAATTTTTTTGCTGAAAAATTTGATGACCTTTTTTGGGGTTTCCTCAAAATTTGGGGGGGTCCGATGTATGGCGTGTCCCCCCACTCTTAAAGGTGGGGGTCTTGTCCCCCGCGACTCCCCGGGATCGCCGCCCATGGCTGGCATATCGGCAGGCACGTAGCTAGCCTTTTTCGTTTGGGGGGCTTAAGCCTTGTACATGGCAGCATTTATACAGTGTTCATACGAATTTTAGCCGTAAGCATACAACGGCTTGACTTGTTTGGGGGGGCTTCAACTTCGTTTGGGGGGGCTTAAGCCCCCCCAAGCCCAACGCTAGATACGTCCCTGCATATCGGTCTAACAAATGTTAACACGTGCTTTCTGCAGGGCCGTTTTAAGGTCGTCGTAGGTCCTCGAGGCACTCTTGCATTCGTGAACGCCAACTCAACTGCCAATTCTGCATTAAAGCTAAACGTATTCACCTTAGCTTAACTTAAACTGTTTTAGTATAAAAGTTATTGGTTTTGAATTTGCTGTTATTTGCAATTTTGTTGTTCCATTTTAAAAGTCGATCATTCAATATCTCAGTTTCAGATTTTCAGACTTTCGTAGGCCCCTGAAAGTTTCGTAGGCCATTGGCACAGTGCCTACTGTGCCTATTGGATAAAACGGCCCTAATGAACTAATGAATACATAACCTTCCTGGCTTTCTGTGATAAAATTGGTGCCCTGCACTTTAGCTTCAGAGTATCGCTTTTGAATTGCGATTACGATTTCGGAACCTCAGCCCAAAGCAGTCAGATGAAAGTTTAGAGCTACATGAAGGCTATTGCAAAACTGATCTTGTTTCGTAACGACCGATAAGTGAGAATCTCTAAATGTGGATGTTTTTGAATCTGTTGCACCTAGCTTCCGATCGAGGGTAGACAACGCATACCTACCCGTACTGACTGACGAAGAATATGTCATTTCAGACATTCGGACCCAGATGGAAAATCCTAGGACATAGGTCAAGGTCAAAGCAGCGCCACCTGTGGATCTATCATCTAAACAGTTTACTTACGCGTCTTCGAAATGTTATTTGAAGCTTTTATACAGTTAAGTCCGTGCCTGGTATTTTAGACCGGGCAGAAGGCAAAGCAGTCCTGCGTTTTGATAAACAGATGATAATTAGTAACAGTAGGCCCTATACCTTTTTTTGACTATAATTATATAGTTGATCATCGTGCATTGTAAATATCGGTATTTGAATGGCAGAATGTTTACTCTCCCATATAGGCTTTTGCAGTTGAAATCTGCTCCATGTGAGATATGCGGCCATATTTGTCTTGTTATGCATAATTCTGTGCTTTAACAGTTAATTCTTCGTCTTGCGATAGATTTTGCCTTTAGGGCCTAGACTTATTTGTCGTTTATTCTGATTCTAGTGACTCCTTAATACACTGGGTTATAGTTAGGTACATTGGTTAGAGCTTAGGCTGCGTCTCGTGCCTCTATGTTAGAGAGCATACGGATCGCGCGATATTCCTTTCGATGTTGGCTTATATAAAGAGACTAGTGTATTTGCCCGTCATATTATGACGTCATATTATTAGCCTATGTGTATCGTTGGTTATCGCCGTCGTCAAGACCGCCGTTGTCAAAACAACCGGTTTATGTTTCACAATGGAACAGAACCCGTTTGTGACGTAGCGTCCCCCGACAGACGGACACTATATATGGATATTATATGTATAGATTCCAATCTCGGGCGAACACGGTCCATACTACATGGGGACTTTAAATGGCGTGGCGCCTATTCAAACGGATAGCGGTGGTGAAGGATCTCGCCCGATCAATTCATTGAAAAATGAGCAGGGTCGGGGCCATACGGTCGCTATATTAAATCGTGTACATTTACATTTAGTATCCAAGCCAGGGCAGGAATTTGGTTCGAGATTTCTGCCCCACCTGCGCCCCCTAGCCAACTCAGCTATAATGAGTACACCGACAGTACTCTATCGGTGGGAAGATGAGATGGCGAGGGAGAGGACTGGCCACCCTATTATATGCCGAGACTAAGAAAATAAAGTCGCTAAACACTTCATACCCATGGCTACCTCAGGGCTAGATGAAGGGACTGCTCTTCTCTTCTTGCTGACTGTTTAAGTGCTAACTGATGAAGTTTCTGTTCATGACGGCATTTGACATCGTTTAGGTCAGCTCTGCGCCAGGTAATTTAAAAAAAGTAGCAGCTATCATTGTACCCTACGTTGGTTTGATACTGTATAGCATCAATCATAGCTAGGTCACTGTCATTTTTTCCATGTAGTAAGGCACTGATAACGAAAACGGCGATGATGATTAACAGTAACGCCCCCTACCGATTGCTCGTGCAGACAGTAGTCGCCAGATGCCGTTTGGCTACCTCCATTTTTCTACCCCAAAGGTTGACTATTGGAATTCTGTCGGAAATCTCCTTTTCCGCCACTGGTCGTACTCTGGCAGTGCCAGTCCCAAACCTGGAGAAGGAGGAGGGCGACGCTAATCATCTTTGTTATGACACAGTGTTGTTAAACAGCAACTAACTCACACTCTCTCAGTCTCTCTCTCTCTCTGTCTGTCTGTCTGTCTCTGTCTCAACTGTGTGTCTGTCTGTCATCATCCTCAGCAGGGACTAGGAAGAATAAACGATCTTTATTCTTTTTGATTTTTAGTAAAGTTCAATGCTATTCTCATTTTTTATGCAGTCTTGTTAAGTCCATGTTTACGTTGCTTATTCATTCTTCCCTTGCTCGTCGGTGCTTTCACACTTGCATGCTCTGCCTTGTGTGGCAGTCATGAATCATTCTATCTAGACGACCAAAACTCTCGGACTCGTGTGAATTTGTGTATGGATTTAGGGATGACATTCATAGCGAGGACAATGGCTTCTATGACAATGTTTGAACGATAGGCCCTGGATTCAAACTCAGTTGCAGAAACGGGAAGCTGATGCATTAGCCGCTAGGACACGTCTTGTGCAACTTCATCTAGGAGAGTTGTAAAATGAATGGATTGTGTCATTTCTTCATTTTCTGCAGTCTTGACATTTGTTAAATTCTTCCTTAGCCAACTCATTTCCGCTTTTCAGATTCTATTTTGCTGTCATTCTTCCTTAACCAACTCATTCCTGCTCATCTGATTCTATTTTCAGCAATTATTCCTTAACCAACTCATTCCTGCTATCCAATTCTATTAATTTTCTCTGCAATTCTTCCTTAACCAAATCATTCCTGCTTTCTGATTCTGTGATTCTTCCTTAACCAACTCATTCCTGCTCTTCTGATTCTATTTTCAGCAATTACTTCTTAGCCAGCTCATTCCTGCTTTTCAGATTATATTTTTCTGCAATTCTTCCTTAACCAACTCATTCCTGCTCTTCCGATTCTATTTTTCTGCAATTCTTCCTTAACCAGCTCATTTCTGCTTTTCAGATTCTATTTTGCTGTCATTCTTCCTTAACCAACTCATTCCTGCTCTTCCGATTCTAGTTTTCTGCAATTCTTCCTTAACCAACTCATTTCTGCTTTTCAGATTCTATTTTGCTGTCATTCTTCCTTAACCAACTCGTTCCTGCTCTTCTGATTCTATTTTCAGCAATTATTCCTTAACCAGCTCATTCCTGCTGTCTGATTCTATTTTTCTGCAATTCTTCCTTAACCAGCTCATTTCTGCTTTTCAGATTCTATTTTGCTGTCATTCTTCCTTAACCAACTCGTTCCTGCTCTTCTGATTCTATTTTCAGCAATTATTCCTTAACCAGCTCATTCCTGCTGTCTGATTCTATTTTTCTGCAATTCTTCCTTAACCAGCTCATTTCTGCTTTCAGATTCTATTTTGCTGTCATTCTTCCTTAACCAACTCGTTCCTGCTCTTCTGATTCTATTTTCAGCAATTATTCCTTAACCAGCTCATTCCTGCTGTCTGATTCTATTTTTCTGCAATTCTTCCTTAACCAGCTCATTTCTGCTTTTCAGATTCTATTTTGCTGTCATTCTTCCTTAACCAACTCGTTCCTGCTCTTCTGATTCTATTTTCAGCAATTATTCCTTAACCAGCTCATTCCTGCTGTCTGATTCTATTTTTCTGCAATTCTTCCTTAACCAGCTCATTTCTGCTTTTCAGATTCTATTTTGCTGTCATTCTTCCTTAACCAACTCATTCCTGCTCTTCCGATTCTATTTTTCTGCAATTCTTCCTTAACCAACTCATTTCTGATTTCAGATTCTATTTTGCTGTCATTCTTCCTTAACCAACTCATTCCTGCTCTTCTGATTCTATTTTCAGCAATTATTCCTTAACCAGCTTATTCCTGCTCTTCCGATTCTATTTTTCTGCAATTATTCCTTAACAGCTCATTCCTGCTCTTCAGGTACCATTTTTCTGCAATTCTTCCTTAACCAGCTCATTTCTACTTTCTGATTCAATTTTTCTGCAATTCTTCCTTAACCAGCTCATTCCTGCTTTTCTGATTCTACTTTTAACCTATTCATTCCTGACTTTCAGATTCTATTTTTCTGCAGTTCTTCCTTAATCAACTTATTCCTGCTTTTCAAATTCAAATTTTCTTCAATTTTTCCTTAACCAACTCATTCCCGCTTTTTTTATTCTACTTTTCTGCAATTCTTCCTTAACCAACTCATTCCTGCTTTTCAGATTCTATTTTACTGCAATTCTTCCTTAACTAACTCATTTCTTCTCTTCTGATTCTATTTTTCTGCATTTATTCCTTAACAACTCATTCCTGCTTTTCTGATTCTATTTTAAACCTTTTCACTTCACCTTTCAGATTCTATTTTTCTTCAATTCTTCCTATATCAACTTTTCCTGCTTTTCAGATTCAAATTTTCAGCGATTTTTCCTCAACCAACTCATTGCTGCTTTTCTGATTCTACTTCTCTGCAATTCTTCCTTAACCAATTCATTCCTGCTTTTCTGATTCTATTTTTAACCAATTCATTCCTGCTTGTCAGATTCTATTTTTCTGCAAATCTTCCTTAACCAACTCATTCCTGCTGTTCAGATTCTACTCTTGTCCTGCTTCTGAATATCCAGTATTCAGATTTCTACAGAGTGTGTTTGTATTGTGCATATTAGAAACAACACTAAAGTTATAGAATAAACTGTATTTATGAAATGATGTAACAAACAGAATTATATTAATTTCTCTTAAACCTGAATTCAAAAATTTGCAACATCAGCCTATCTAAAAACAACTACATTTCAAGGCACCTAAAAACAGCAAGTTATCTAAAAACCAATAAAAACATCAGCTCATTCATCTATCACACTATCAATTATCACATACACCAACTTGATCAGAAAGCAACCTTCAAAACAATCCTTTCAATATGGAGATATGGTAAGTTCCAAAATCACAACAAAAAACAATCGAAATGTGAAAACAGCAAAACTAAAGCACGGCATTCATGGAAAATAACTGGCTCACACAAAAGTAAGCAAGAAACGTCCCTTTTGAAGAAAAGCTGCGGTAAACTTGCTTCCGTGGACACAAAATAAGCATTAACATACAAGCTCATCAACGATACCGTGTACAACAGTAAAAATTCCGACACTTTCAGACCTCAAACCTTCAAGCCAGCAATCCTTCACATTCTAATTGCTTCTAAATGCATTTGCAAAAAACACTGAGCACGTTAAAGCTATTTTCTGCTTTGCAAGTCGAGTCTCCTAAGAAGTGCTTTAATGAACAACTCTTTCTAGGAACAGATTACAGGTGAAGTAACATTTTGAGCAAATATATGAGGAAATTGCTTTCACTCATGTTTAGGCTATTTCTCTCAGCACATTATCTTTCACACTTACACAGTCTTGAGTGCATAACATCGTAGGGTACTACACTAAAACTTTTTATATTAATATCCTGAGCATTTACTGGTATTTCAATAATTAATTTCAGCACTGACCTTTGCTTCAGCAGTTAGCATAAGCTAAGATTTGTATTCAGTGTATTTTCCATGTAAATAAGCAAAAGACTATACTGTACCTATTTCTAGCAGAACTGGAGGGAGTTTATGCAGTATTTTTCAAGCATTATAACATTTTCAGAGATGTCTTGCAAGAGTCTATTTTACGAGTAACCATGGAGAAAACAGCATATTATCAAAGTCCTATAATTATAGTGTTTCTTCAAATGTACTAGAATTCCAACCGTGTTTTTTCCAAACGCCATATAACATTTGCTCAAACACATACACATATTCAGTTAATTCATTTCAATTTTTTCAAATCCAATCTAGCCTTCCAAGCTTGCCTTAAGGTCCAAGCGAAATACAGTGCAAATCCCTGCACCTGTAGGCTTATGGCTAGAAACATATTCCACAAGACCACAACGGGCAGACCGAACACGTTCTTCGACGTTTCATGGGTCTCGAAGAACCTGACAAGGTCATCCAAAAGGTCGAATATGCCGAACACGGTAGGCAGAATACCGAAAATCAACTGGCCAATCAAATACTGGTGAAGGAGAACAAGGCGGTTGCGACGAATTGCGGCAATACCAAAAGATGTTGAGATACCGCTCAGCAGCCAGAAGTACTCCCAGAGCCATGCTCGAGGAAGCCGAAGCGCCTGAAGAAATGGTGGTGGGCGTACGTTCAGAAGAACGCAGAAGCTGGTCGACAGACGAAATATCATTAGTAGAAGAAGAATGACGTTCAGGATGATTGCGTACTTCAGGCGACGTTTGTTTGTCACACTACAAAGACAGAAATAAAGTAAGTAAGTAAGTATATTCTTTATTATACCACCTGCAAACGCACTGTGATTAACAATACAGGTTATACAAATAGATGTATAAGAAACTGATAAAAAATAATAGCATACAGAAAGATAGACTTAATTTCTGTCAAGTGTTCAAATAAGAGTAAGTACTATTTAACTAATGTTAGTGTTGGATAGACACCATAAATTATATAATAATTTAGAGGTATAACATCCTGGTTACACAAACATACACAATCACGAAATTGAACACTCTTTCAATAATATTCACAATTAATCGTAAACTCCAGTTTTAAGCCTGGGCCAATGAACCACGTCTGTCCCATGCACTAAAATTTGTGTAGCAGTGATTATTGTCTTTGAATTATGCCAACGTCTTTGACCATATTCCTCTGGCATGCTTCTTTATAATTTCAAACTTCTCGAATCCTTCTGAAAAATCTGTTTCTCATTCTCCATAATCCTGCTTCAAAATTCTCAAAATCCTCAACTTTGGTTCAAAACGGTATTTTTGTTTTGAGAATGGTAGTGCCACAAACAGGTGTTTAAAACTAGTTCTACATGAACAATTACAGTACAAATTCTTTTAACATCACATCACCTGCATCTTTCATTTCTAAACATATGCTCCGATAATTTCTGTTCAGCTCTGTATAAGCCTGCCAATAAGGATTGTAGAGGAGCCAAAACATAACACGCAGAGAAATCTTGATGATTATGTCACCAGAGCCTACCTAGCATCTAGCAGGCAAAGATTTAACCATAAAAAATTTCCAAGTTGGTAGCAGTTTATCAGAGAAAAGATGTCTGACGGTAAGCTACAGGACTTCAGACATCTTTTCTCTGATAAACTGCTACCAACTTGGAAATTTTGAAGTTGTACACAAAGAAATTCCTAAGAATAACTTAAAACTATGTGTGAACAAAACGAACATGTATTAAGAGCATTGGATATATATATATATAGCAAAGAGTACATATCGTGAAGGAGCACTAGTTATAAATTTTCTGAATGAATGAATACATGTGCTCTTAATTCATGTTCTTTTTTGTTCATATATCTTTCCTTCTATTCTTCTACTTATTCAAGAGTATAGTTCAAACTATATTGTTTTAAGACTTAGAAATTATATGCTATGTGTCAAGCAGTGTTGGCAGAAAACAGATTTCCTACAAATTGGCATATATCTCCATCTAGACTAAGTTTTGTAGTAAAAAAACTATTAGAGATCCCATTCTGATGTCTTCTGAGGATGTTCAAGACACTTCAAAATTACTAGAATGAACTATAGACAAAAGTAGCAAGTTGAACATGTTCGATATCAATTTAAGGAGACAGCGATATTGAAGTTTGCACGTAACTGTATACACAAAAAAATTATAGAAAAAAAAACCGTTAGAGATCCCATCCTGATTTTTTCTGAGGATGTTCAAGACACTTCAATGTATAAGTGTGAATTTTTTCAGATTTTAAAAAAGTTGCAAAAAGGTCAAGGTCAAGGTTAAAGTGCTAATTTGTGGAATATGGTTTCGATGTTAAACTTTTAAACAGTCATGATTTATTTGCCCAAATAGTTCATCAAAAGAGCTGAATAATGACACCAAGAACACCTTCCTAGCTCTCATGTAAGCTGAGATACAGACGTCCAAAGGTACGAGGTCGAGCGAGTCGGGTCAAACTTCGCCGACCCGTATCTCGGAATGTAGTTGACCAAAAAAAGTTTTTTTGCAGGTTTATATCTTATGTGGCCCAACAAGTGGGGAAAATTTCAAGTAAATCCGAGTCGGTCGTGTCAATCACTTTGGTTGAACTGACATGGAATCACCCATGTAAGTAGAACTATGCTTTGAAATAGCAAAATTACATGATCTCTAAATTTAAAATAATAATAAGCTACAATCCTCACTGCAAAAGTTTCTAACGACCTAGGCAACAAATTCCATCGTATGTTGCAAAATATATTTGTAATTTCCTATCAAAAGATAAGCCATGTGGTCATTCACTCATAGAACTTTAGTGCAGTATTAGAATGCGCTATATGATTTATCCAGATGTTTAATTACTTGAATATTCATATGTTCATTGACGCTCAGTAAATAGGATTTGTTTAGGTGAAGTGTGTCTCGTGTTCTAAATCAAGGACCTTTGCGGCTTTGAACAGTCAGTAATTAATACATGCGCATGACTACGATAAACAATAATGGTGTATTACCCAATTACGAACTCTGCACATTTAATCGTTCATCCGATAGTACAGCGCTACGTAAATCACCTAGAACTATTTCGGGATGACCAGCCGCAACTGCAAACACTGACCTGATCTTGTGCAGCACAACGTTGTGCATGTAGCCGTTAGAACTCAATCCATCCATCGCTAAAACTCGTTCTCAGGCGATCGTCATGAAAACCCTAAATATCCCGAAATTCGCAAAGAAACAAGTGCAAACGACGAATTAACTGAACGGCATTCGACAACCTACCCACATCCACAATCCATCACGATTTCCAGGCTGGGCTCTTCTAAAAGTAGCCTACCAGCCTATGCAACCCAGATGCAACCAAACGCCCAGAACGAGGACCATAAATTGAAGGAGACCAAAACAACTCGTGACGTATATTTCCACTCACCATTCTCAACATCAACAAAGAATACGAATAACAAAATTAACTCAGTAGAATAGTAGATGCGACCAACAATGGCGCCCGCTCAAAAAAAAACATCGCTGCGTTCCTGCTAGGGAAATAGTCTACGACTCTAAGATCTTTGTAAATACTGACAGCGAAATCGATATTAGTTTTAGAAAGCCAAAAGCTATCGACGTCCGAAGCCTAAGCTGCGTGAAATTCACAGCAAACTCACGTAGCTTATGACTTTTAAGTCATTTAGATGTGAATTTGATTATCGAAAGCTCGTTAAGAACGCGTTAATTTCTCGAATATAACCAATTATGGCAAGGGCTTAACGTCAAGTAACGTCACACGCCTTGTTTTGGTGTGAATTTAGTGATGGAACAGTTTTCATAAATGACGCATCAATTTGATCGCGTCAAATTATCGCTCAATTATGACGTCAGATTAATATAACACTAAGGTTTGTTATGCATTGCATACATGTAGGCCAATAATAAGACGGTTTGATTTTCATTCATTCATTTTGAAAATTTAATATAGCGCCCCCTCAAGTTACCTACTCAGAAGCGTTAGTTTGTTAGTTTTGTACAGGTTTTGTGTGTATGCATCTGCATGAGCATTTGAGTAAGTAAGTATATTCTTTAATAAACGCTAGCAAACGCACAGCTCTTTCCATACAGTATTACACAAAGAGGAAAAATAGAACAATAATAACAATAATAATCTTCGTTTAATATTTCAAACTGACAAATTCGCAGTATGATTACAAATCAGTATGAACGGATTACGATTACGATTACGAACGGATGATCAAAAGTTATTACAGGAGTCGAATTTTAACTGTATACGGCAGCCATACAAGCCACAAGGCGCCCATCACGCCCTACATCTCATTTTCACAAACGCGCCATCTCGCGAATTGATAGGCTGAGTGGACCTTGAGAGGGTTACGGGAGGCGATCCCGCTACCTACTGCACTTCACGCCAGTGATGTTACCACTATATGGAACCCCCAATAATAATAACGTTAGATCATAAATGAAATAATAGCAACAGAGCCTAACTGTACAGCATCCTCGTCGGGTAAGGGAGTCAAATCTAGGGAGAACCAGATTATGAGAACGTGGTCTCAGATCATAGGGCCTACCCGGTCTTTAGAACGGGAGGTAGAAGGTCATGGAGGAGGTGACTAGGGCTTTCAAGAATGTTATGAAAGAGATCACGATCAGCTTTTTTGCAGAGTTCCTCAAAAGTTGGAAAAGAAGGAGGGAGGTAGCCAAGACGAACAAACTTACGAATAGTTGCGCCAACATGCTCAAGTTCCTGCTTGTTAGCAAAGCCTAACCATACTTGGGAACAGTATAGCATACGGTCTTGGTCTTGCAAGACCAAGACCGAGGCTTTGGACCTCAAGACCAAGACCAAGATTTTGAGCCTCGAGACCAAGACCAAGACTTTTCGTCTCAAGACCAAGACCCAAACTTTTGAAACGAACTCGAGTGTGCACTCGAGCAGTGGCGGCGATCTTGTCTGAGAGGTGGGGGGGGGGGACAAAGTCGGCCATGGTCTGGTCGATGACCTTTTTTTAGGAATTCGTTTCCCCAAAAAGATTTATTTACTTTCATAGGAATTCTTCTCCACAAAAACTTCTAGACTTTTCGACGAATTCATCTCCAAAAAAGTTGATGAATTTTTTAGTTGACTCTTTTTACTTGACTCTTTTACTTGACTCTTTTACATCATTTTTCGGGTCTCCCAGCAATAATCTCATTACCTTTTTTAGGAATTCGTCTACAGAATTGATAACCTTTTTCCCCCTAAAATTCATCCACCCGAAAATTTATTGACTTTTTTTTACAAATTTCTTCCTGCTTTCTGACAATTTTCCGGGGACACTTCTGCTCAAAACTTGAATTTTTACCTCATCTTGTCAAAAAGGCTGTGAAAACCCTCACGCGCAATTACATTTTTTGGCCTTTTTTGGTGTTTCTTCCAAATTTGGGGGGGGGGACAAATGTATGGTGTGTCCCCCCCCACTCTTAAAGGTGGGGGGACATGTCCCCTCGACTACCTAGATCGCCGCCCATGCACTCGAGACCAACACCTTGGTCTCGAGGACAAGACTGCATCCAGGCATGCATGCGTACTCTCTGGTGGCGAACTCAGCTGTTCTGCGCTGAACGTCTTTCCACGCTGTAGGATGGCCGAAATGTAGCTCTGAGAGATCGTTCTCCACGACGTTAGTCCAAGATCGACCACGTATACTCTTCTCTAATCTCACGGGGGCTTGTTCATGGCGACCCAAAGGACACTCGGACACTCTTCAGTGGTCCATGTCTTGTGGAACGCGAGAAACATGCCTCGGCTTGGACCGCATCGCTGGCCTTGTTTTATGTCACATCCTTGGCGGCGCCAGGCAAGGACGCCCGTCGCCGATAGCCCACCGTGACAGCATAGGAAGAAACCCGCACTAGGCGTCCGTGGCAAAAGTGTTCTTAGCTGGGTTTTGCTGAATTTCAGCTCTGCGCCGAAGCCCTCCCTATCTCTCTTCATGACATGGGAATCCGTTAGCCAGAGTATGCGCTTCCCACCGACATTGAAGTAAAACGATACAAACCGAAAACCTATGCCGACTTAAAAACCGACACCAAATCATCTGTGCTCATAATTATATAGAGCAATACAGGAATTCACGGTTAACGATAGTGGTCTCTAAGCTCAAACGACGCAACAAATGTTTTGAAACGCTTGTACACTCGCAGAACTTGCTTTATTTATTAGGGAGTTGTTTTATTCAATCGTTGGAAGCTAAAATAACAATACTTTGTTGTTCTATAGTGTTTACGGGTCTACATTTTGCACTTGCGGTGTGAGCAGTGTGTTTTATTGTATAAGCCATAGGCCCTTATCAGACGAAAGTGCTATAATAAGCGAAGTCCATCAGAAGAAAGACATTAAGCAGCCCGGCAATTATCGAGAAAATAGTGGAGGTCAAGTAAATTTGGAGCCATTTGAAAGAAGTTTAATCCCCTAATCGCCGTATAATTTGAATCTACACAACCAACAGAAAAACTGAATTTCGTCGGCTCCGTCAGCTTAGCCGCAGGAAAAACGCACCTCCGGCTTCTGGGAAGGCGTCAGCGATGGGCCACAAAGGAGACGATAAATTCTGATCAACCTCAATTATTTGCGGCATCGGTTAAAACGTGTCGGTTGTAAATTGGCAGTAAATTGGCTCAAATAGGCTGCAGTGGATGGGCTCATCGTGGCCAAGGCTACGCGATCGGCGAGGGGCGCTAATAGACCCGGCTAATCGGATTTGTCCCTCTCGCTTGGCGTCGATCTTGTCCTAAGGACTCGTAAATATTGTTAGCGCTAGGCTGTGCAGTATCTACGCATACGACAGGGCATACGAATACGTGTACAGTTGGGTCTTGAAGTAATTCTTGCCTGCATCGTGGAAGTGTTGCCTGTTTTTGTACGGTCTTTCGTCGCCCAAAACATCGCCCTTTTCAGTGACTCCTTGCTCCGCATAGTTGCAAGGATTGAATACCTCTCCGGGTGACAAGGAACTTGTGTAACGGTATGACCCTGTAGCGATCAGCCACCCTTTGCTAATATCTCATTCCAGTTCATTTTGCTTTGCTTCCCTGACAGTTCTTTGGCTAGCCTAAAATCCGCTGGCCAGAGGCGTAGTGATGGGGTTCGGGGGCAGTTGCTTCTTCCATGTACCAAAAAGTGATTCCCCGAACTTCGTTTCCTTGGTGCTATTGAAATGCACAATTAGCGATTACGATCGATTAGTGCAGATACTGATTTTCGAGATTAGGCTATTATCCATACGTGTGGTGTCTACAGTAGTCTATATATATGCACCTTCGAACTGGCGTAGTCGGACGAAGCCTGTGGAATTTAACCACTAGACGCAGCATTAGGCATTATGCATTCTCATTAGCGATAATTCTTCTACATGTACGTATAAGGTACGTAACGTAATTCTCTTCGGTATAGGCTACGTAGCTTATAATTCTCTATTAGGTATAGGCTACGTAGCTGTAACCGTAAACGCAGTGGCTTATATCCCCAATAAACAACCGGGCTCAATCCCTCTCCTTACCCTCTTTCACAGAACTGTGAGCGAAGACTGTAACTTACAGAGAGTGTGATAAAAATTGAAAGGAAACACTTCCCCTGTTTTTCACTGGGCACAACTTGCACCCGCCCTGAATAGGAGTAGAAGCTTCTGACCGTATACGAAGCATGACTACTTTAATAATATTCGATTGACGTAGCAATAATAATTAAACAACATAATAACCGTTGTACGTCTGTCTGTCTGTCTGTCTGTCTGTCCGTCCCGTAACAAACACTATTGTGACGTCACTATACTGCCGCCTTGGCGACGGTTGTCTTGACGACGGCTATAGGCCTATAATATGACGTTATTGTTATCACTGCAATAATAATTGTTTTTTATATACCGTGATTTTTCACGGGTTACAGCTAGTAATAATAATAATATCAGCTACTCGTTCTGCAGACGTCGCCGTATACATGCATCGCAGACGTGTGCAGCTCCTGTTTCGCGAGACACATCTGGACGGTCGGACGGATGGGCGGCAGTCTGGCTAAGTAGGCTCCCCCGGAAGACAGGACGCCGCCATTCCGCCGGTGTGGAGACGATGGAAAGTTTGTCGTTCATGTAGGTCCATATTTTAATCCGGCGCCGTCGACATCAATCGAATCAAATCATCGGAACAAAGCAGACGAGAACCTCTGTCTATCGATCAGACAACCACAATGATAACGATGGACAACGACGACGATGTCGTTGTTTGCCATGTTGAATACGATTAGGAGTCCTCCAACGACACGGAACTTTGCCGACTCTAAAAGCAACACGACCCAATTTAGAACGTCTGAATATCGAATTAGTTGTGATAGTGTATGTAGTACTAAATTATGCAAGGATGATGGGCGATGGACAACGACTTGCTTTCTAATGCTATCCTAAACGATAGCGTGTTTAGTTCGTAATATAATAGTAAACCAGACCTACAGCAGCTGCAGTCGGAGTCGATCTCAGTCTACCTGATGGACCTGTTGCTCCATGATGTTGACTTAGATTCTAAGTCTTAGAACCGTATGTCTGCACCCCAAATCTTTAGCTTATTTTTCAATTTTGATCGAGAGACTAATTCATTAGCTGATTCTTTCATAAGTCCTATTGCTTTTTGAGCGCTGAAAAAACTGAGGAGTTTTAAAATTACGAGTCATGTTACCTGTAGGCTCAGAGATCACTTTTACAGTAGGCAAGATGTTTACTGAAATTGACTTTGGCCCACACTTTAGAAGCGCATCTTCACCTATGTATGCATGCAAGTATACAAAGACATTGTGAGAGTTGATACGGAGAACGAGCCTATAAAGTGAGCATTCAGATCTGAACCGGAACGATGGTGGTAACGTGGTCTACGAGTAAACCAGTGTTTTAGTTGTCGGGCGGGGAGGGGAGGGAGAGTTGGAGTTCAACCCATCTTGCTCTTGTTCTTAACCCGTCGGTTAGTAATCGAAAAAATGTTGGGATCACGAAACTAACATATCTCATGACTCGTCAGTTGTTTCTTGTGCAACACATTGACAACATCAGATTTTGACCTTCGTTCGCGTACTTTGGTAATCTGTAGAAGAAATTTTTTTCTTGAAAAAACCCTCCCCCAGCTCTTTTATGAGAACTAAAACACTGGTTGACACTGGCTGCATCCATGCCGTCTAGCACAACACGTAATCGCCACCTGGTGAATGCTATAGCAGCAATTTGTTTACATGGGTAGAAGCCCGGGTGAGGCTGTCGACAGAGATACGGCAGACTTTTGTGTCTAAGCCCCCGTCATGAATTTCCCTATACGACGCACTAAAGAGGAAGAGCAATCCCTTAAGTTAGCCCTGAGGCACCTATGGGTATAAAGTGGTAGTGACTTTATTTTCTTAGCCTCGGCATATAAGGGAGGGTATACCCAGTCCTCTCCCTCGCCGTCTCATCTACCCACCGACAGTGTTCGGTCAGTGTACTCATTATAGCTGAGTTGGCAGAAATCTTTGAACCCCGACAGTCCAGCACTCTAACCTCTACGCTTTCGAGCATCTCCAAGCGAAGAACTGAACTGTGAAATAAAGTCGAAAAATCAAAAGTTTTTTTAACGACAATCGCTGCAGACAGTCGACTGACCTTAATTGTTAGGACACATAATATTGACACAGTATTACATCTGTGTATCAGTTAAATAGAAGGCTTCGGCCCGTTTGCCTATTCTACAAATTTGCCTCCCTGTCACTTCAAACTAATTCAACGGAAAATACGAATAAAAGACAGAAATCACTTTAAAATCACAACAGCAGCTATAGAACTCGCCAGTACCACGACTCGCAGCTCACAAGTGTCACCACATGCATGTAGCTCAAAACTGTCACAACTCATTGCTCACAGTTGTCACAGCACATTGCTCAGTGCCACAACATAACGCTCACCAGCGGCGCAATATCGCGCACATAGTGTCACAACACTTAGGTCACAAGTGCTACAAAATCTTGCTCTCAGGCATGGGAATAACTTTGTACTGTGACTATGGTGTAGGGTCATCACCACTTTAAAATGACAGGCTATTTTGTTTTGAAGAAAGTGCATGTAATGGCGGTGTATTCTTGCATACGTAACTACCGCAATGCTGATAGATGCCTTCACGTTAGCTTAGGGGCCTACCTATTGTTTTATGTTTTAGAAATTGACAGTATCATATCAAGTTTGTATAAAATGTCAGAAGTGAGGAGGGGATTGATCATCACCAACCTTGTTGGGCAAAGTCACGCCCTTGCTCGTGAGTAATTGAGCCATCACAACTCTTTGTTGTGCAGTTATGATTTAATAAACTGGTTACGGAACCAATTAACCAACAACAATCATGAATTTTATTGTTGTCATTTAGTCTAAGTATAAATCTTGCAATCGTGAATTGTTTTCTTTCATTGGCAGTTTATTATCTCACTCCCGATTGGCTTGCTCAGTTTTTATGTCCTCATTCCTCTCCTTTGATCCCCTCCTACAGACTCAATGGACTTGATTTACATTTGATTACATTATTCGTAAACTCTTTTGGCCGTAAGTATCACAATTCACAACGTATTGCTTGAGCTTCAGTCATGAATTAAGAAACTTATTCGTGAAACTGTATGGTCTCGACTCTTGACTTAACTCTTGCAGATTCGAATTGGTCAGGCATAAATTCGATTTTTAATGACAAAGCCCTGTTTTCTTAACTGATATTCTGCTTAATCACTTAGTTAAGAATAACATCAGTAATAACTGCGAACTCGGACCTCGGAGAAGGATAAATCTTTGCGGAATCTCAATGAGGATAACTTAAGACTATTAATGTTCGTTAGTAAAACACTGTGCACCGAAATTGTATGCTTATGAATACCTGCTTAATCACTTAGTTAAGAATATCAGGGTAAGTACATGTTACAGAACAAAGTATTAAGCTATTGGACACTTGGATCATTAGTCAATAGAACTTCACCATCTTCTGGTCGAAAAGCGTATACGACAGGGCTGCTGTGTTTGGATGTCAATTTTCGTCTTTGACAAACGCTGATGAGTTATTTAGAAAGCGAAACGTGGACAGACAGACGACTAACGTGTCAATGCTGGTCAGTTTGGGACACAGGGGTCAAACCAAAGGGTCAGTGACTCTGCCGCTCAGGACAGGGAGCGCTCAGATGCTGACTAGCGATCGGTGAAATGGAGGGTCAGTATGCAGTAGTACACCCGAGTGACCCACGGGTACGGGTGACCGCACCCAGATGGACGTGACAGCTTCGCGGCGGTGGACAATGGTAAGTTTCGTGGACGCAAGGCTGGGCGTTGGGTGAGCAGCTGGTTGATCATTCAGGTCACTGGTCCTGAAGATAAGTCGACAGAGATGGAGAGAAACGAGCGCTGCATGTCAAAATGATGGCACGACGACATCAGTAATAACTACGAACACGGACCTCGTCGAAGGATAAATCTTTGCGGAATCTCAATGAGGATAACTTAAGACTATAATGTTCATTAGTAAAACACTGTGCACCGAAATTGTATGCTTATGAATACCTGCCTAATCACTTAGTTAAGCCTATCACTGTGTCCCTCTATCTTCCAGGTAATTAGGCCTAACTGATGAAACTGGGTATTCCTATTATTTTCATCCCTTCTGGGCCTCCTCTTTGTCAACCTTTTCATGTAACACACCAATGTTGAACTGATGTATGTAATATCATTGCAATAAAAATTGATTGATTTATAAGAGCATTGCCATGCAGGCCTACAAAAAACCGATTATTATTATTATTATTATTATTATTATTATCATTATTACTATTACTCTTACTATTACTATTACTGTTACGGACAAATTGGATCGAACTGGCCGAGACCTATGCCACCACTGAAGTCCTTCTGAATTCTTTTTCTATAGATCTCGAGGTCCGGTTACCATGGCTCCCATCTATCGACCTGCATGGATAGTAGCCACTATCCGCGAGATTCATCCGGGAATTTGTCACTGCTGGAAGCTCTGGCTACATACAACAGACAACTGGTGGTCGTGACCGATAACTTCAACATCTACCTGGAAGATCCCGGATGTACATAGGCAAGGCTAGTGAGGCAGCTTATGAATTGCTTTGGCCTGCATCAACGCGTCATTTTACCAACCCTGCTCATACCCACGGTGACTGTCTGGACCTAGATTGAACGATGGATGATTGTAGGCCAAACCCAGTCACCTGCGAGCCTCCATCGATCTGCGATCATTGCCTGCTACTGTGCACTAGTCACAAAGGTCACACACTCAACGGGTTGAAGTCTCTTGATAGAGAAACCGGATGAACCTTATTTCCTACACCCCACAATCGACCACATATATCACCGTTACAGTCACTCGCACGAGAATTAGTAATCTTACTCTATGTTCGACGAACATTGTAGGCTATAGGCGCTGAAGAATGACCTCATGCTTGCAGCGACCTTCACCACCTTCACCTTCTCATAATCTGGTTCTTCCTAGATTTTAATCGCTTACCCGACGTTCGATCCGACGAGGTTTCCTGGGTAGGATGCTATACAGTTAGGCTCTGTTGCTATTATTTCATTTTTGATCTAACGTCATTATTACTGTTCCGTTTTCCCTCTTTGTGTATTATTGTATGTGAAGCGCTGTGCGCTTGCTAGCGTTTATTAAAGAATATACTTACTTGCTTACTTATCTAAGAAAGAAAGTCTTCAACGTCGGACGAGATACATTTCTTTCTCGTCTTACATCCGTAAGTCATCCAATCTGCAAGTTTCTTTCAGTTTAATTTGATACATCATTCCATACGTTTCTTCTATCTATAAACTCGACCCATTTCATTTCGACCTTCTTGGTATATCTCCCTTCCCTGTATCGCGATCAATACGCCGAATACACCCGCAACTATTCCCCACAATACGGTAACTACCCATGTATTACAGATTATGAATCCCGCTCCCTATGGATCTCAACATCCTACACCTTACCCATCCATCCAGTCACGCCATTGTTATTACTACCACCACAACCGACCGACACTGGGCGCTATATCAGCCTATATGAAACGATTACCGCCATGAACAAAACCGCGTGCGTTGCAGACGTGTCTCGCCGTTAAGCGAAATGATATAGCGCCCCATCAACGGACGCCCCAGCACACAAAAGATGCGGACCCGGGTGAACGATGACAATTACAGAGGGGGCGGGGATGGGGCCAGAACGTCAGCGACTTATCTATAAACCATGTTCGCTGTCAATTAAACGACGACTGGAACTGCGGTCTGGGGGCAATGCAATTTCCGACGCGTAACTACAACCAGTTTAGCCGAAGAAATGCAACTAACTTAGCGATCCCCTTGGTCGCTCGGATCCTTTGCCCTTGACAACAATGAGACGCCAACTTCATCGCAGACTATATGATATATATATATATATATATATATATATAATCATTTAAATATATATATAATCATTTGAGTATCAATTAAGCTAAATATACACCAACAGAGGCGAATCCCGTTGTGCATTAGCAATGATAACAATTATGACTAGTAATATTGTAGTCTAATAGCCCATGTTAAACTCACATGCATATCGTGTCTCATGTACAGCAGCCATTACTGTGATTGTAAAACTCATACTGATAAACATTAGGAAATATTATGGTTATACAATACAGAGTGCTAAGCTGGTGGCTATAGATTCTTCCGCGGGGCTCAGGTTGAGTGAATGATATCATTGAGAAGTGAGTTGCAGTAGTCAATTCGGCAGAAACCAACGCCGTGTTGCTGGTGAAACCGAGGCAGTAATATGGGGCTCTGATTAAACGAGTATCCCCTATGCAAAAAGTGAATTGAGTTGCGAATCGTTTTAAAACGATGAGAACACGATCAGGTGGAGCAAAGGTTAAGCCTAAACTTATTGAGTTGCCGATTTTCCTCGTAAATTGGGTGTTGCCTTAACCCATTCCCGCCTGAAGCGTCCGCTAGGGGACGGATTTGGGAGGTATTGGTTCATCTAGAAACTATTTAGAATTCAGTGTTGTCATATCTAAAAATAGCACGCAGCTTTCTTCCGGAATACTTATCTATGAGCGGAGCCATTTTTTTAAGCAAAATCTATTGTTTAAAGCATAAAAAATTACTTTTAAATGACACGTAAAATTATACCGTTGGCGGAGGTCTTGAGGCGCGTCATGGACGACCCGGACGAAGACTTTTCGTCTTCGGATGACGAAGCAATCGGCGATGTGAGGGTTGGAGGAGCACAACTGGTGTGGGAACACACTGCAGCCCGACTTCGCATGAAATCGACCTTAGAACCGTGCCAGATGGACTCGGCATTGCTAAATGACGAGGATGTTGGAGAGGTAAGCATTGAAATATTTCTCTTTTTCTTTGTTTTTTGTGTGTAAATTGCTTGATTATTGTGAAGTACAAGTATTGTGATTATGTCTATTGAAAGCCTACTGATAGTGACTGGTAGTTACTGATATTCAATACAAGGAAACTTACAAAATAAAAATAATTTGCTGATGAAAAGTGGGCGTGTCCGTTGATCAGCTGATTGATGTTGAATTATGCACTTTTATATTTCTCCTATCTAATTCAGACTTTGTATAATTTTCCATTTACAGGCATCATCTGCACAACCTCCATCTTCTGTAACACCTCCGTCAGCATCACCATCTGCACCGCCAGCAGTGGACATAACAAAAGCGAATGGTCGTGGTCGCGGACGAGGTCGTGGTCGCGGACGAGGTCGAGGAACTGCCCAGCCTGCCAGCCGGACACAGACAAAGCAGAGTGCATCTGCACAACCTCCATCTTCTGTAACACCTCCGTCAGCATCACCATCTGCACCGCCAGCAGTGGACATAACAAAAGCGAATGGTCGTGGTCGCGGACGAGGTCGAGGAACTGCCCAGCCTGCCAGCCGGACACAGACAAAGCAGAGTGCATCTGCACAACCTCCATCTTCTGTAACACCTCCGTCAGCATCACCATCTGCACCGCCAGCAGTGGACATAACAAAAGCGAATGGTCGTGGTCGCGGACGAGGTCGTGGTCGCGGACGAGGTCGAGGAACTGCCCAGCCTGCCAGCCGGACACAGACAAAGCAGAGTGCAGCTTCCGCTTCTGCTGTTGACGAGTGGACCTGGGAAAGGACGTTCCAAAAGAAGGACATTCCTTTCTGGGGAACACCAGGACCCTCAGAATCTGCACGCCGCTGCGTGACGCCTGCCGAGTTCTTTGGACTCTACATCGGTGACACTGTCATGGAGTTATTAGTTTCAGAAACTAATAAATATGCCATGCAATCTAGACACGATACGCCATCAACCATGTCTTGGGTCCCAGTTACCAGGCAAGAAATGGCAGCATTTCTGGGCTTACACATTGCTATGGGTGTTGCCAACTTGCCTGAAATCCATGACTACTGGTCTACTGAACCCGCCCTTGAAATTGGATGGTATAAGTCTGTGATGCCCCGCGACCGATTCACCCAAATCCTGCGCTACCTTCATTGTTCTGGCACACCATCCAAACCTCGCACTGATCCTGACCATGACAAACTCCATAAAATACGTCCTTTTCTGAATTCTGTTCTTGACAGTTCTTTGTCACACAACATCCCGCAGGAACACATCTCGATTGATGAACAGATGGTCGGCACACGGTGCCGGGTCAGTTTTATACAATTCATGCCAGACAAACCACAGAGGTTTGGAATTAAATTGTGGGCATTAGCAGACAGTAGAAATGGATACCTGTGTAATTTTCAAATTTACACAGGTAAAGAAGCTGGGACTGCCGAGGTTGGTTTGGCGTATCGTGTGGTATACGATTTGATGCAGCCGTACCTGAATAAGGGATACAAATTGTACACCGACAACTTCTACACATCTCCGAAGTTGGTGAAAGATCTCCTGAGAGATAACACATATCTAACAGGAACAGTTAGGTCCAACAGGAGAGGCTTTCCCAAGGACTTCGCAACTTCCAAACTGGACAGCGGTGCATCTGAGTTTCTGCATTCAGATGGCATCACCGCTGTTCATTGGAAGGACAAACGAGATGTGTATTGTTTGTCAAGTTTGCATGGCAGTGAGATTGATGCTTTGCCAAGTAACTCTGGAGATGCTGGAGTAAAACTGAAGCCAAGGTTGGTCTGTGACTACAACACTCACATGGGTGGTGTAGACCTGCATGACCAGCTTCAGGTTTACTACAGCATCGGCCGGAAGGGAATGAAATGGTGGAAGAGGGTCTTTTGGAGGCTGTGCGAGATAGCAGTTCTGAACAGCTATTTGCTGCACAATGTTGTGCACGGCAAAAGCCGGAAGATCACGCAGAAGGCGTTCAGGCTGAAGCTCGCTTACAGCCTCACAGAAGACCTGGTCACACAGCGTGCAAACCCTACGGACAACGCTGTTGTGCCAGGTCCTGGTAGACGCCCTTCCTCCCTCATTCCCAGGCTACTTGGCAAACACTTTCTCAGTAACTCCCATGTCAGGAAACGATGTAGAGTCTGTGCAAAGCAGAAGAACTCGCAGACTGGGAATAGCAGAGACACAAGAACAGTAATGAGGTGCGAGAAATGTGATGTGCCTCTGTGCGTTGGCGAATGCTTCGAACTCTGGCACACCAAGGCCACTATATAAATGAAATTTTTTTAGTAATGAAATGTGCATTTTATAGCCTGAAATGTGCTGATACAGAAAATATCAACTTTGTTATGCCTATCTGTTATACTTGTTGCACTATTGTTGTTTCAGTATAAGAACCGTCAGTTTGTTGCACGTTGGCTTACTAAGGCCGCTATATAAATGAAATTTTTTTAGTAATGAAATGTGCATTTTATAGCCTGAAATGTGCTGATACAGAAAATATCAACTTTGTTATGCCTATCTGTTATACTTGTTGCACTATTGTTGTTTCAGTATAAGAACCGTCAGTTTGTTGCACGTTGGCTTACTAAGGCCGCTATATAAATGAAATTTTTTTAGTAATGAAATGTGCATTTTATAGCCTGAAATGTGCTGATTCAGAAAATATCAACTTTGTTATGCCTATCTGTTATACTTGTTGCACTATTGTTGTTTCAGTATAAGAACCATCAATTTGCACATTTTCCAAAAAAACAATTCAGGCGGGAATGGGTTAAACTCTGTTGGTCTCTCTCTGAATATATGCGAATGGTATTTGTAAGTCGTCAGATATGCATAACATTGGAATATTCGTGACTTACAGCAGCAGTTGGATCAAGGGGAATGACAGCAGTTGCCTTTCCTTCACCAATGAAGCAGATTCTGATTGAAGCGAAAGAATATAAGGCAATGAATTGTTTTAGAAAAGGTTATGTAAGTAAAATAAGGTAACGTTATTAGATAGCATATCGTAAGATATGAAGAAAACCCCGTCACCTAAGCTAACTCATGGTCAGACTTCTTCATTTATAAGGTGTTAGCGACTTCAGTTGCTTAGCTTTGGCATACGAAAGCTGTTGGTCAATGGCATGCACTCGCAGTATCTTCTCACCGACAACGTACAATTGAAAGCAGACAGACAGACACAGACAGACACACAGACAGACAGGCAGACAGGCAGGCAGACAGACAGACAGACAATACATATTGTGTCTCTATACTGTTCTCTGCAAGTGGATATATGTCTGCATGTGCAACTGTTTAATACGTTATTTATGCCCTTGCTCTTCTTTCTCTCTCTCTCTCTCTACTTCTGCCTCTGCTCATGTATAGGCCTATATCTCTGCACCTCTGCCTCTGCCGTTCACATACTACTCTTTGCTTGACCCTCTCTGTCTATGTCTCTGTCTCTGTCTGTCTCTCTCGCTCTCTGTCTGTCTGTCTCTTTCTCTGTCTGTTTCTGTTTCTGTCTCTGTCTCTCTCTGTTTCTGTTTCTGTCTCTCTCTATATGCAAGGGTATGTATTTCATCTCTATATATATGTGTGTGTATCTGTACGTATACTTTTGGTATATCTAAGTGCGTGCACCTTTACTTTGTATAGCAGAGATGCCCGCCTCCACGATGTAAAGCTGTCCATGCCTATCTGCGTGTTTTGCATATAGTCTAAGCATGTATGCCTTCACATGTATGTACGTCCGTATGTATACATATCCACGTCTTGTGGAGTAGGGACTTCCAACCTGCCCAGTGTATATATTGTCATCGTCCGCGGGCGGTGCCTAAGTTGTGTCCGACGGGCGAACTGACCGGGCTGGCCGGTCGGGCGGATGGACGGACGGACGTGGCTGTGCTCGGCCGGCGCCCGTGCCGGGGCGGTTGCGTGATCCGCATGCATAATAGGACGATCGAAGTCCCAGGTCGAAGCGATAGCCGCCTTAGAATCTACGATAAAAATAATCAGATTCCCCGGACGGGTCGACGATGCCTGCCCGGACGATAATAGGTTTAATAGCGTTACTCTCTTCTCCCGTCTATGTTCGAACGGCCAGCCACGGCCCACCGCGGCTAGTATGTGCCCCCCGTTGATAAATTAGCAATATGCAACGCTACAAACGGAAGGACGCACGAATACAAGCAGATATACATCGAGTCTTCTCGCGTTTCTTTTGCACTTTCGTTTATATAATACAGGCGTTTCGGGAAAAAAACTTGAGAAGTTTTGAACGCTGCCTGTGACGTCGTGGTATTGTGTGCTGTGGTTGCCGCGTATATGACGTCACTGCATTGTGCGTTGCAAGGTCTCTAAAAGAGTAGATTGTGCACGACGCACACGAATGTGAAACCGCGTATATGACGTCACTGCATTGTGCGTTGCAAGGTCTCTAGAAAGCCAGGTTGTGCACGACGCACGGGAATGTGAAACCGCGTATATGACGTCACTGCATTGTGCGTTGCCAGGTTTCTAGAAAACTAGGTTGTGCACGACGCACAGCATTTGAAACCGTCTTATAAACAGGCCGTCTATCTCTTTAAATGCCCGGTTGGCTGACCGGCTGTTTGACTGGCTTCCATTTCAAGTATAGGCAGGTATCCAGACACACAAGTGAACAGACGTACGGTTAGATGTACGGTCGTGTGCCTGTGGTTCTGCGCAATCTGGTCATCGCATTATGAGATGATTTATGTGTGACGCCGGACTGGATGTCTGACCAGTGGTCATTGTGAATTGGTCAGAAGATCGTCTTAGGCCGATAGCTGGACAAAGATACTTCAATGGACGTCGGATGCTCAGCCAGCGCTCCATCAAAATTTGCTTTCATGAGAGAACAGCCCATCACGTCGTCCAGTCTCGATGGCCTACAACACACAGACAGACACACACATACGGGAGGACGAACGGACAAACGGACGGAAGGACGTGCAAATAAACGGACGGACGAAAGGATTAAAGGACGGTCGAAAGGACGAAAGAACGAAAAAAGGACAAACGGACAAACGGACGAAAGGACAGACGAAAGGACTAAAGGACGATCGAAAGGACAAACTGACGGACGAAAGGAGAAAAGACGGACAAAAGACAAACGGACGTAAGGACTAAAGAACGGACGAAAGGACTAAAGGACGGACGAAAGGACAAAAGGAGGGACTGGCTGACCGACTGACTGAACATGGACCGACAGACAGACAGACCAATACATCGATGGACGGTTAAACAGGCGGACAAACAGACATAGGCCTGCACACAAGGACACGGGCCGCGAAACAAACACTTAGAAGCCCTCGCTGCAGACATGTAGATAAAGAGATGAGTAGATAAACACGTACGTAGACTGCCAAGCAGGCAGATAGCCAGATACTTCAAAACACACTGACCAGTTTTAATGTCAAGATCATCAAAGACATTCTAGTAATTGATAAGATATTTTCGTACATTGTTCCGATTGGTTCATTACATGTGTATAATTATTTTGTTACATATATACCTATATGTATACTCTATCATATATGCAGTAATGTAGCTGTATATCGCGGAGGTACATGTACAATACATTGTACAATTGTACATAGAATAAAGACAGAATAAAGTCTGTCTGTTCTCACTAATAATCAATCAATCAATCAATCAATCAATCAATCAAACATTTATATAGCGCCCCTTCAAGGAATCTATTCAGAGGCGCTCCCAGCCCAACCCCGGCGAAAGAAAAAAGTCTTTAGAGCAGAGAAGAAAGCGGTGGATGAGTTTCGAGGAAGAGACCGCAGCTCAGAAGGAAGCCCATTCCAAATTTTGGGACCAACGACGGAGAAAGCACGGTGCTGCATAGTAGCGGTGCGTGCAAAAGGAACAGAGAGATCACCACGGGTGGTAGAGCGAAGAGAGCGGTGACCAGGTGGAACAGAGGCACGAGAACAGAGCTCACGCAGATAGAAGGGAGCACAGCCAAGCTGACATTTCCAGACAATGGAGGCAACCCGGTAGACAATGCGTTGCGAGAGTGGTAACCAGTGGAGGACATCACGCATGTATTCAGAAACATGGCCAAATTTAGGTATGCTCCCAATCAAACGCGCAGCAGAACGCAATACGCGTTCCAGACAGTTCAGTCGAGTGAGGGGAAGCCCAATATAGAGGGAGCAGCAGTAGTCAAGCCGACAGGTAATGAATGCATGAACGAGAGTAGCAGCAGATTGGGGGGAAAGAGAGCGGGAAACAACGCGAAGCTGTCGTAGCTGAAAGTAGCAAGCCCGGCTCAGCTGCAAGATATGCGGAGAGAGGGTGAGTTCTGAATCCAAGATGACGCCAAGATCTCTGACGGAGGTGGAAAAGACGATATAGGGGAACTCAGAAGTAAGACAAGCATGATCAATCTTAGCAAGCTGCCTAGGGGTGCCCAGCCAGATATATTGAGTCTTAGTGGGATTCAAGCGAAGGCGGTTGGAAGACATCCAGGCAGTCAAAGAGTCAGTGGAGTGGCACATGAGGCGGACTGCAGCGGCGGCGTCAGAGGGAAAGCAGTGGGTGTAAGCCTGTATATCGTCAGCATATAAATGGTTGGACAAAGAACAAGTGGCAAGAAGGCGACTGAGATCAGAGGTGAAGATAATATAGAGGAGGGGACCCAAAACTGATCCCTGAGGAAGGCCAAAACGGACTGGGGTCCAGAGGGACCTGGTAGAACAGTAGACAACCAATGAGGAGCGGTCAGAAAGGTAGGAGGCTAGCCACTCAAGGGGCTTTTCAGATAGACCGAATGATACAGACAAGCGATTGAGGAGGATGTATATAAGTATAATATATAAGTAATCTATACATTATAGTTTCCTTATATGCAAATTTGTCCGTCGTAAACTATAACGCTTTCTGTTCTATATTGAAACCGTTTGTGACGTCACTATACTGCCGTCTTGACGACGGTCGTCTTGACGACGGCGATCAGAGCATTTTAGCCAACGATACATATAGGCCTATAATGATACACTGTCGTCACGTCATAATTTATGACGGGTTAATACACTAGTATATATATACATATATATACGCAAACATGCACACAAATATGTACATATATATGTACAAATATGTAGATATATATATATATATAATTATAAATACTCAATGGACAAAATATGTTTCGTGCATACAAGAACGTGTTTGAATTGTGGCTCAGAATTCTTATTCAGCTCACTCCAAACAGATGCGAAAATCTTCCGAAATGGCTGCAGGGTCCTCTGTGCCTCCCTACATGCCCCACTGGCCTTCCTGCTTCCATCCTTTCCTCGTTGCATTCCTCCATCATTCAATATCACACCCAGTTTCTGTGGATGCCTGTTTATCACTTTATCTGCCTCCCTGTCCGTTTCCATACCTCTCTGCTTCCGTCTGGCTCTCGATAGCTCTCTGCTTCCGTCTAGTGGTCTTTCCCCTTTTCTCCTCTTCCAAACTGCCCATCTCCCGTGCTGTCTCCGTATCTCCAATGCCATGGTCTGCATCCGCGACGTTTTCCCGCTTTGCCCGCTTCACTTGCAAGGGTGGACTGGGAGGAAGGGAAAGAGGGAGTGGGCGAGAGGGGTGTTGCACTGCAGGCTTCGGGGAGTGACAACGCCGCAACAGCGCCAGCTGTTTGCCAAATGTTGTCGTCGCGCTGGCCCGGCGGGGAGGGGCGAAGAGCAGCCTACCCCATGCACCACTCCCCCACGTCCGCCTCCGTTGAATTTAATCCACCCCCCTGAAGAGCGTCGAACTAATGCAATTTTCGCCCGGTCCGTCTAGCCAGCAGACTCGGCACTTGATCGTATTCCCTCTCTTCCACCTAAACAGCAAACCCCTTAATATCTGATAATCGCAGACACCAAGGGGACTACAGAACGATCGTATGCATTATCATCATTATCATCAACATCATAGTCGTCATAATGATGATGATGATGATGATGATAATGATGATGATAATAATAATAATAATAATAATAATAATAATAATAATAATAATAATAATAATAATAATAATAATAATAATAATAATAATAATAATAATAATAATAATAATAATAATAATAATAATAATAATAAGCATCATCATTATCACTGCCTGAAGCCAGTCATTTGGCTGCGATTGGAGATAATTAGGGTGTCCATTTTTCTCGTCATTGTTGAGTTCAGGTGGGCCACTCTTGTCTAGTCCCAGTCAAGTCTTATTATGTCTTGTATAGTCCAAGTTTAATTAAGTCTTGTATAGTCCATGCCAGTCTTATTATGCCTTGTATAGTCCAGGTTTAATTAAGTCTTGTCTAGTCCAAGTCAAGTCTTATTATGTCTTGTATAGTCCAAGTTTAATTAAGTCTTGTATAGTCCATGCCAGTCTTATTATGCCTTGTATAGTCCAGGTTTAATTAAGTCTTGTCTAGTCCAAGTCAAGTCTTATTATATCTTGTATAGTCCAAGTTTAATTAAGTCTTGTATAGTCCATGCCAGTCTTATTATGCCTTGTATAGTCCCAAGTTTAATTAAGTCTTGTCTAGTCCAAGTCATGTCTTATTATGTCTTGTATAGTCCAAGTTTAATTAAGTCTTGTCTAGTCCAAGTCAAGTCTTGTTGTGTCTTGTATAGTCCAAGTTTCATTATGCCTTGTATAGTTCAAGTTTTATTATGTTTTGTTTAGTCCAATACGTATTGTGTCTATTCCAAGTCTTATTATGTCTTCGTTTAAATATTTTATCGCCTAGTATCTCCGTATTCCTTTATATCTATATCATTTAAATCTTGCATGTAGAGCATTGTGTAGGATTCGAACGGCTGACATTCTTCCACGTGGCCAAACCGTCGGACTCTTCGCTAAACGATTTTGTTTAATTAACGGAATTGTTTGCAAATCTATATGACCATTATCTTACGTCATCATTTCTATTTTTGCTGTCGTCATATAAATAATCTATGGGTTTTTCTAGAAATAACTCATATCTTCCGTGTGAATTCTCTCTCATCTTACTTTCGCATCATTCAGCATTCTGATTTCTGATCAATATAATAGCACGATGGTTGTACCATCATTTCACATATTACTTAAATCACTATATTTAGCCGTGGCTGAGCCGGGAATGCCCGTACACATACAGTAGGTCATACCTCTGAGTAGGTATCTTGAAAGGGCGCTATATAAATTCCTTCAATGAATTAATTTTGTCCAAGTCCTCTTAATTAATTCGATGCTGCTCTATATCATGTTCATTTTCCAAATGCCTTTGAGATGCATCCAATTCTCCTTTGTAATCTTTTCGCTATGCCATCTGCAGTTATCAGGTCTCCAAGATAGGAGGCGAATTGATCTATACTTGTTCAGTTGTCTCTGGGTTCGATGCTGATAGCTACGTAGCTATTCGTGTCTCTTTGGTCTGTTCAATAATCAATGCTAGACACTGTATACATTTCCTTTGGCTTTTTGTTCAAACATCGAGCAACAGCAGCTTGTCCCAGGTTGTCAAAAATCGGAAGAAGTGTCTGTAGGCCCTATATAATATAATAATAATAATAATAATAATAATAATAATAATAATAATAATAATAATAATAATAATAATAATAATAATAATAATAATAATATTTATTCTTTAATTAAGCGCATGCAAACGCACTGCGCTGTACATGTACATGTTATGCGATAAACCTTAACTACTAACAGAACAGACAGCCTGCAATACACGGCGCAAATTGCAGCCTACAAAGCATGTCCGCCTATGGGACTCGATCTCTGTGCCTCTCGCACTCTACGCCAGATGTTATCCAATGCGCTATCGGGCCCCCCTATCCCCCGAATTCTTCTCTACTGTATGTGTACGAGAGATTATAGGGCCACACTAGTAGTGTCTAATTTCGTCAGATATTAGTTTTAAGAGCGAGAGCATATTCTTCGAAGACGAAGATGAACACCACCTCAGACAGTCCACTCCCCTTCAGGGGGGCGACATAGCACCAATGGGACAAGCAAGACGACAGCCGAATGCCATCGTCTGCCGTCTACCGCACGTCCTTCCGTCCTTCCATCCGTCCTTCCCCCCCCCCCATCCATCCTTGCGTCGGTCTGTCCGTGGGGTGCGTCTGCCAGCGGGGGCTGTGGCTGCGTTCCAGTTGGATTAGGCTCATCCTTGGCTTAGCCCTCCACCACCGCTCGACCAGTAACGGCGCTTAATAGGGAAATTAGACACATCCCGGTTAGCCAACGATTCTATCAATTATCTCAATCCAAGGCAGCATTACGTGTGAGCGTGGGCATGTGTCATATATATATATATATATATATATATATATATATATATATATATATATATATATATATATATATATATTATATATATATGTGTGTGTGTATATATATATACACATATATACATTATATATATTCTTATATGATTATTCATGTTAACGCATGCCAGAAGTTGCGTTAATATTCTAATTTAAATCATTTAATGCATGCAAATATAAAAAACCATGCGAGCGTATTCATATATATATAATACATATGTTATATATATACTATATATTTACTATACTATATATATATAGTTTCCTTATATGTAAATTTGTCCGTCGTAGGACGCTACGTCACAAACGGCTTCTGTTCTATTGTAAAACCGTTTGTGACGTCAGTACTGCCGTCTTGACGACGGCGGTCTTGACGACACATATAGGCCTATAATATGACGTCATAATATGACGGGTTAATACTCTAACACTATATACTGCCGTCATAATTATGACGGGAAAATACACTAGTATATATATAACATACATGGTTATGCGAACGCAAAGGCTTGTCGTAGACGCATACATACATCGATATCTCCACGTAGATATACATGTATATAAAGGAAAGAGATGAAGCTGGTCACCGTATTGCGATAGAAACGTCCAAAGTGAAACTAATGAATGGAGGAAATTAGTCAAGGACGAGCAAGGGCACAGAGGGTGTTGGTGGACTGTCCGCGGCAATAAGGAGAAGGGAAAGAGAGAGAGAGAGAGAGAGAGAGAGAGAGAGAGAGAGAGAGAGAGAGAGAGAGAGAGAGAGAGAGAGAGAGAGAGAGAGAGAGAGAGAGAGAGAGAGAGAGAGAGAGAGAGAGAGAGAGAGAGAGAGAGAGATACAGACAAACAGACAGACAGACAGACAGACAGACGGACGGACGGACGGACAGACAGACAGAGACAGAGACAGGCAGAGACAGACAGAGAGAGGGACGAAAGGAGGTAGGGACCGAGGGAGGGACCGAGGGAGGGAAGAAGTGAGGGGAGGAGGCTGGTCGCCTGCAGACGAACAGAGGGCGAATGAAGAGGGCGGTTAGTCAGTGGAGTGCGTGGCAGGCTGGCGAAGAATCTGCCGTTGATGAATGGGACGAATTAGGCGCATCCAAGTTTTTAGCGACAATCCCGTCGTCTTCGCTATAGCGTCGCTCCAAGCAAGTGTCGCTTTGCTGTTGACGGACGGACGGACGGACGGACGGACGGACGGACGGACGGACGGACGGACGGACGGACGGACGGACGGACGGACGGACGGACGGACGGACGGACGGACGGACGGACGGACGGACGGACGGACGGACGGACGAACGAACGAACGGATAGAAGCAGGGTCGGTCAACGTGCACAGCCAGCTATATTGATGAAGCTTCAAAGTCTGAAATACCTTTGCCTGCAGAACCATCGCTAAAAGTGGTTTCAGACAGTATCGGCGATATAATGCTCATATTTAGCAGTTTTAGCCTAAAACTGCTAAATATGAGCATTATATCGCCGATACTGAAACCACTGCATTGGCTACTTATAGACAAGCGAATTAATTTCAACGACGGGCTAATTGTAGACGCTACTTTTGAGGCAGCCTTACTATCTTAAGTCTTTGCTGACTCCAAATACCTCTTCATACTCGACAATGTCTTCTGACTTTCTCAATCTGACTAGCCTGTGGACAAGAACGGAAAGACAAGGCATTAATACATTGACGCTATATGGTTGTTGATTCTTATTAATTAGCTAAGATGACGTCACCGCATTTGTGACGTCACTGTTAGTGTTATCTCCAGACTCTCTAGCGTTCAATGGTTGCGAGTGTTTTCTTCTATAGGCTATCGTCCAAGTTGTTGTTTCTAGGCCGGATTTCAAGGAATTCAAGTACCGCTTTGAAACTACACAATCCAGAGGGGCATTCTGTCTGCTGCAGTTGCCCCGTCCTGGCCAGAATTAACGGGAACCAAAGAGAAGGACTGAAAATACTGAAAGTACTACAACGGAGAGATATTATAAACGTCAGGTAGGCCCCTATGGCAAAACAATGTCAGATCAGTTCAACCTCGGTGACCTTACAGCCAGATGATGTCGTTAAAACTGGATCCAACTATACATGTACTGAGTTGACCAACTATTCCATAGGCAGAAAATGCTAATCGTAGTAGCCGTTGTATTAAACAAAATTGTAGAAAATACTTTGAAGTGACGCTGTTCTATTAGAAAAATACATTAAATTCAACTATAAACACTCGCTAATTGTAAACATTTGAAATTGTTGAGGATTCAAACCGCTGTTAAAAAGCGATTGAACAAAGCAAGTTATGAACGGTGCAAAGCATTCATTCTCCTTCAAAGTCCTTACTGCATCGGTCGCCATAACAAGGAACAATAACGCATTGCAGGACTGGAAAGTCCTTACTTAGTTACTAGTTGGCGCACAGCCCTCTGGCGGACAGGAAGGTTACCGCGTCTTGTTTACATAACAAAAGCATTGCAGTTTATTACAGGTCCATTTATGAAGAAAAATCGACAGATAATTATATTTGCAGAGTAAAATATTGCCTGTGGAGAGTTACACGTCATAATTAGACGACATCTGTGGGTAAGGAAACATACCGGATATACAATTTTTGGCACGACTTTCCATTCCTCTATATATAGGCCTACACTCTCTGTCATCATATAGCATCCGGATCTGGGCATATTCTTATAGCGTAAGAACCCTTCTTGCTAGCCATAAGAAACGTTTCCAAAAGAAAGGCAAGTTCGTCAGTGTATGAATAATGCTCGTATAGTTGGAGAAGGTCTCCGAAGGCAGTCTCACGCAGACACTTGAGACAGTACGTATATTCAGTGGGTGGTCTTTCCGAAAGGAAGGTCGGGTAACGAGAAGCCCCGTGACAGTAAATAGTTATAGGTGTAAACGTAAATGTAGGCCCACACCACAGTATAAATAATTACACAGTAAGACGACTCCCGGCCGATGCTGCAGTCAGAATGTGTGACCGATCGCCATTTTGAATCTGAGCCACTAACACGCCAATACACCGGAACCCATCACATCAAATATTGTTAAATGTTACAACAACATTGAGGACTACACGCCGATACACCGGAATGCATCAAATAAAATATTTTTTAAACGTTACAACAACATCGAGGACTTCATTAGAATTAACAATATTATTTTTAACGTTAATTTCAGCTTAAATCTATAATTCAAGAGCTCGGATTCAAAATGGCGTCACCCCAAAAACTAGTCAACACTTAGCAACGCGAGTCGACGTACTGTGTCATTATTTATACTGTGCCCACACGTTTTATCTGTATATCGACCGTATATGACCTCGACCCAGTTCATTTTTCAATGAATTAATCGATGCTTCAGGGTAAATAAGAAATCAAATGCGATTTCTTGCACTGGCTGCAAGGTCGCCTTGTATGCATGTAGTCCTGAGTCCGGCTGAATGGCCACCATCGTCATAGTTGACATTGTGATCACGTAGCATCGGTAAATTGCACTAATGCAACGCCAAATCACCTCACAATGCAATCGCTGGCATCAGAAACCACATATCTATGGCAAACTATAGCTGAGTGCTCGACTTCTGTCCATATAGATGGTAGTTACCATATAGATGATAGTTACTATATAGATGATAGTTACCATACAAATGGTAGTTACCATAAATTATAGATGGCAGTTACCACACAGATGGTAGTTACCATATAGATGGTGGTTTTCGTATAGATGGTTGTTACCATGGTATATAGATAGTTGTTGCCATACAGTGGTATAGTTACCATATAGATGGCAGTCGCATTCCAAGGTAACTATCAAATTTTTCTCAGACATTAATTGATGCCCTGCTATATCCTAATTATGTTTGTAACAATGTACACCAAAGTGCGGTTAGTATTTGGTTTTAAAGTAAGTAAGTAAGTATATCCTTAATTAAAACTTTTAATTAAGGATATACTTACTTACTTACTTAGTGACGCTAAATAAGTAAAGAATAGCCTTATTTCTTATTTACCCTGAAGCCGTTATAAATCTGCGCATCGATTAATTCATTGAAAAATGAACAGGGTTAAGGTCATACGGTCGATATGCAGACAAAACGTGTAGGCCTATACAGTTACATTGAATCTGCTACCTTGTAAGGTAAGCATGAATGTGTGTCTCTACTCTCTAGGTAAAATCGAATGCCCTGATATTGGTAGAGCCCCATCCTCGTCCATACCTGTGTCACCCAACCATTTCAAGTGGTGATCCCATTTTCAATCACTTGATTTATTAGAGTCGAATAGAATGTGTAAAACTGCAATAATTGTCGTAACGTAGGTGGCAGCTCGTTCTATGTTGTGGTCCAGCGTGTTGTTGGTTGGGTTGTCTGGTTGCATCGTGTTGTCGAAGCTGTGCCGCTTAAATTGAAGCTCACATACAAACCAGGATCGTATAGTCAGTTTAACTGAAGCCCACAGACTGACAAAACTTAAGCTAGTAAACTTCAACAAGCATGCTCTCAAGTCTGCACTCGAATTAGCTGACTGGGTAAAGCAGACACTACTATGAGCCAAGCGCTCGATAGATTCACTTGCATGGCAATTGCCAGGGTTTCCGTTAGAGCCCAGAAATAGGACGTATTCACGTTCTGACTAGAATTGTGGACGTAGCTCATTCCTAACGGTGATCACACCGGGCGTATACATAACATAACGGAATATACAATCACACACTCTAATATCAATATTTAAGACAGCATTTACAAGTTCCAATAGCCAATGGCGCAGAGAAGTCACTATACACGTGACCAACGGCCAGGCAAAAAAACTATTGTGGCATTTAATTTCGACTACTTAAAATTGTCCTGACGTCGATCGCAACATCAAACGCACCTACAGCTTCCTCGAGCATTCTGGCCACACTAGTTTTTAGTTGCCTCTTCGTAGAACGGGTGTCGACGACTTTTCTCTGAACCTCATCGCCACCTTGAAAGAGAATGGAGTCATCGCCAGGGGTCGTGTATACGTCTCTCGACGCCGCCATAACCCACGAACGACCGAAGCAAATTGGACCGGCCAGCGTGGACAGTGTCGAGCAATCGGTCAAACGGCCGGGGACATGTACTGGTCAGTTGGTGACTGATTAACGCCGCGTACATTCGTCCTAGAGAAGGCCAGAGACCGGCCAGCGGTAGCAACAGCAGCAGCAGCCGAGTCGGCGGCATCGATGGCCGTTGAAACAAAACGACGTTAGCGAGTAGCCGGCATCCGCTGCCTTTGAACTCGGCGCGCTCTGTCGGCTTGTCTCAGTGCCGTCGGTAGAACATAAAAGAAGGCGAAAGGAGATGAAAGAACGTCCAGGACGCTAATGACACCTTCACGAAATCAGTCGCTGCTGCTGAAACAGAGAAACGTCATCGCCCGACAGATGCTGTGGAATCCACACGAAATACGATTATTCCTATCTGAACAGTACAGACCTCGAAGAGTGCCCTGCCCTTGGCTGCTGCAGCTGCCCGAAGGCCGTAGGATGTCTGGGGTGTGTGTATGTGTGTGTGTGTGTGTGTGTGTGTGTGTGTGCGCGCGCGCGCGCGTGTGTGTGTGTGCGCGTGTGTGTGTAGGCGTAGGTGTGTGTGGAGAGAGACAGACAGACAAACAGACAGATAGAGGTAGAGACAGACAAAGACCGAGACAGAGACAGACAGAGACAGAGAGCAGAGACGGAGGGCAAAAAGTACAGAGAATTTAATGCCTAGTTGAATCCCGAATGTGAATCCACTCAATGCTCCACAGTCCTCTGATGAGCCACGTTTTATGCCACGGAAATCGATCGATGGATGTATTGATTGATTGATTGATTGATTGATTGATAGATTGATTGATTGATCAATCAATCGAAGGACAGCTTTAATAAAACAAAGGATGGATGGATGAATCCATGGGTAGGTGGATGAATGGATGGTTGGGTGGGTGTATAGATGGATGGATGGATGGATGGATGGATGGATGGATGGATGGATGGATGGGTCCATGGGTAGGTGGATGGGTGCATGAATGGATGGTTGGGTGAGTGGGTGGATGGATGGATGGATGGATGGGTGGGTGGGTGTATAGATGGATGGATGGATGGATGGATGGATGGATGGATGGATGGATGGATGGATGGATGGATGGATGGATGGATGGATGGATGGATGGATGGATGGATGGATGGATGGATGGATGGATGGATGGATGGATGGGTCCATGGTTGGTTGTGTGGGTGGATGGATGGGTTGGTGGGCGTGTAGATGAATGGATGGATGGGTGAGTGGGTGAGTGGGTGGATGGGTGTGTAGATGGATGGATAGGTGGGTGGGTGGGTGGGTGGGTGGGTGGATGAATTGGTGGGTGAATGGATGAAGGCAGACGATCGATGGATGTATACACTGATTGACTGAGCGATTGATTGCTACAGAGCGACCGAAAGCCTGAATGATAGCTTTAATGGATGGATGGATGGAAAAGAATGAGGAGGAGGAAGAAGAGTTGGAGGAGGAGATGGAGAAGGAGTAGAATTAGAAGGACGACGAGAAGGAGGAGTAGAAAAATAGGAGAAGAAGAGCAAGAAAGAGGAGGACGAGGGGAAAGAGGAGGTGAAGGAGACAGATGAAAGAGGAGAACCAGGGTGACGACGAGAAAGAGATGAAGATGGAGGAAGGGGAGGAGGAGGAGGAGGAGGAGGAGGAGGAGGAGGAGGAGGAGCGACGGAAGTAAATGAACGAAGAATGAACGAATTAAATCCTGAAAGAGAAACTGAAAAATGAAGCAGACGAATTACTCGCTGTTCTAATTAGGAATATCCCAGACCACCATTCATTCACCGCGCCCAATCAAATATACTATAGTTGGCTGTCAACACACCTAGAATATATATATATATATATATATATATATATATATATATATATATATATATATATATATATATGCATGTATGATGTTAACTATATACTTCAGATCTGCGTCGAAGTCTCTCACGACTACCGTAGATCTTCTCCTAGAGAAGTCTTTCGATGAGGGTGACTTATATAGGGTGAGACATTAGAGGCCATTGTTCGCTGGCCACGAGGCGTTAATTTAGCGCGGACTAATTCAATTGTTTTCCGAGCTCCAGATGGAAATGGGATGAGCGGCAGATATATAGTGTTGGCGTCCAGTTAATGATGAGACAACTGCAGTGTCTGATTGTGGGTCCCAACGATTCTTCTTCACTGAAGGAGCAAATAGTCATTACGTTTACTATTATTTCGTATTGAGATTTGGACCACAGTCATCATACACTGACGAGTGAGGCGTCATCATTGTTATCATCGACAAAAACAACATCTTCGTCGTCATCGTCATCATCGTGGTCATCATCATTATCATCATTAGCAGCAACAATCACAACTACAACATCATCGTCATCGCCGTCGTGTCGTCATCATCGTCATCATCATTATCACCATCAGAATCAACAGCAGCAACAACAACATCATCATTATCATCAGCACCAGCAGCATCAACAACATCATCAGCAACAGCATCAACAGCGGCAACAACAAAATCGTTATCGTCGTCGTTATCATCATCATCATCATCCCGATTACACTGCTATGCATGATTTTTGATGTTCTGCCAAAAACATGTTTTTCTAAAAGATTTTAGTCTGCTGATTTCAAAAATGATATCCGTTTTTCTGTATCACGTAGGGTTTTCTCGACATCTCTGCCGCCTTTGACACCATTGATCACAGCCTTCTTCTTCAACGACTATCTTCTTGGTTTAGCGTCTCTGATACTGCTCCACTCTGGTTCCAGTCCTACTTGTCTTCCAGATCCTTCTCTGTTAAAGCCTCCAGCCACTGCTCACAACCCCTTCCTCTTTCCTGTGGTGTCCCTCAAGGCTCCGTCCTGGATCCACTACTTTTCATCCTTTATACCACACCCTTAAGCCATCTCATAAAATCCTCCTCTGTCGACCACCATCTCTATGCAGATGACACCCAACTCTTCATATCCTTCTTCCCAGACTCTTTTTTCCACCGCCATCACACAACTACTCAACGTGGTTAACCTTATTTAAGAGTGGATGTCATCCAATCTCCTCTGCCTTAACCCTTCCAAAACTGAATTCATCATCCTAGGCCTTCCTGATCAAATCAAGAAAATCCCTGATCCTTCCATAAACCTTTCGACTAACTCATCGTCTCTCACCTTCACCGCTGACTCCCCTGTTCGCAATCTTGGTGTTATTTTTTATCCACACCTCTCCTTCTCTAACCACATCTCCAACCTCTCGCGCTCCTGCTTCATGCACATTCGTGACCTCCGACGCATACGACCCATGCTCGACCTTAAAACTGCCTCCACCATTGCTACCTCCATTGTTCATTCAAAGCTTGATTACTGCAATTCTCTTTTTCTCAACCTCGAATCCACTCAAATCAAGCATCTACAGCTTATCCAAAACTCACTAGCCAGAGATGTCACTAGAACGCCCAAACATCATCATATCACTCCCATCCTCAAATCACTCCATTGGTTAAAAATCACAGAGCGAATCCACTAGAAAGTTCTATCACTATCCTACAACTCCCTACAATATTCCCAGCTCAAGTAACTTCGTGATCTCTTCACCATTCAGACCCGATCATCGTCCTATCTCAGTCTTTCTCGACCCCCAGTCACTACTCACCTCAAGTTCTCCAACCGAGCCATTTCCATCACAGCACCACGCCTCTCGAATGATCTCCCTCCTGAATTCTGCACTTTCTCAGTGCCTCCATCATCATTGCTACCCGTCCTTCATCCTCCTCCTCTTGTTCCTCTATCTATCACCCCCGGACTTTCCACTCAGAACTGAAGTCTCACCTTTTCAAATACTCCTACCCTGACTCATCTGATCCTCCGCCTTCCAATTGTTCTCGCCGTAAACGACACCCGCCTTGACAGCTACTCTGCCTCACATGATCTGGTACCCTGGAGTCGGACTTGGACCACTTTTGGACTACTCTCTGGAAACCCCCTTTGATTTGATGGACTATTTCTGGATGATGAACAGAGATTGTTCGTCAGAGGAAGAACACGCAAGAAAATCTAAGAAAACACGTTTCTGTCCCTAAGACGGTTTATGTCTCAGTTTCATTGTATACAAGATTTTGCCATATATTTTGTATAAAATTATTGTAAACATCTGGGCACTGTCATCTGTTTCTAAGATTTTGACATCAGGACTTTTATAAACCTTTCTTATAATTTTTTTCTGCAGTGTATCAAAGAGAAAATAATTTCTCAATAATGTAAATATTCAATAAACTTAAAATTTGATTTGTACGAAATTGTGACGTGATGGCCAAATTTCATCAACATATTTGAAATCAGGATGTCAGAATTGTATAAAATCAGTAAAAATAAATCAGACATCTGATTCTTTCTTTTAAAATGCATAGCAGTGTTATTAGCGTCAGTGCCTGATGTCAGCCATTTTGTAGCGATGGGTTTGAATAAATGACTGTTTCATGAATTATTTGTCATATTTAGTGCTGTTCTTTTGTTTGTTCCATGTCTTGTAATGTGTTTGTCTAATTCGTCTCTCTATGCTTCGTTCGCATCTTGAATGTAATGCATTGTGTTAGATTCCGTCAGTTGACATTCTTTCCAGATGACCGTCGGAAACGTTCTTCACTGAACGACTTTTTCCAGCAGAGTTGCCAGCAATTCCGATAATTTTCCTATTTTCATCGTTTCTGAGTTTTTCGAGTCCTGAGACTTGTGCTATATTCCAATAGCCTGCTCATTTATGTTATGGGGATTCTTTCCTAATCTTGTTTTCGCATTGTCCAGTATTCTGATCCGTGTATGAAACACATTAAGACAGGATTGTAT
This sequence comes from Allolobophora icterica, assembly GCA_963556255.1. NCBI lineage: Eukaryota > Metazoa > Annelida > Clitellata > Crassiclitellata > Lumbricidae > Allolobophora > Allolobophora icterica. Next base: position 29,681,962 of record OY744614.1, read on the forward strand.
CATCGCGTCGTTAATTCCCTGCTTCTCCGTATCCCGGTCATTCTGCAAATGATTTTGAGAAGCGTCCAATTCTCATTTGTATGTCTTTCTTGTTAGAACACTTCGAGTATCCTTATATCATTGTAGTGTGGCTCCGTGGCCCACTGGTTACAGCGCTTGGCCTCTAACGCGGAGAGTACGGGTTCGAAGCAGTTATACAGTGTAGGGACCTCGAGCAAGTCCATCAATCACAATTGCTCAGCGTCATCGATGTTCTGTCATATGGTCGTCTGCACTTATGAACTTTGGAAGATGGGCAATATCAAACACGGTTGTATATTGCATTGTAGTGTATCCTTGCATCTCTAAACCTCATAGATGCATGCTATAATACAAATTCCTTCCTTTTCTTTAATTGTCTTCCCCTAGCTTGCATTTGACATTGCCTACCCTTGCCTTGCATTCTCTTTCCATCTCTACGTATATCCTTGCATTCCAGGTTTACTGAACGTAGCAAAAGAATACCATCCACGTTCACACTATGTGGAGACTCTTATTGTCTCGCGTGCATGCACTTACTTGCTGTTCTGTCTAGACGATAACCATCAATACGGTTGAAGATGATGACAAAACGACTGACGTGGAGCTATATAAATGCGGCTAAATGAGTCCACCGTATGGTCGACGTCACCCACACACCCACACGCACGCACAGACCGACCTGCCGACCGCCAGACACGCGCACAGGACAGACGGGAGCTAGTTGACTTGAAATATGGCGGCCACTAGTCATAGATCAGCAAGGGGGCATTTCGTATTGAGATTTGGACCACAGTCATCATACACTGACGAGTGAGGCATCATCATCGTTATCATCGACAAAAACATCATCATCATCGTCATTATTATCAGCAGCAGCAGCAGCAGCAGCAGCAGCAGCAGCAGCAGCAGCAGCAGCAACAACAACAACAACATCTTCATCGCCGTTGTGTCGTCATCATTATCATCATCAGCACCAACAGCAACAATAACAACAATTTCATTTTTATTTATTTATTTTATTTATTTTATTTATTTTATTTATTTTATTTATTTTATTTATTTTATTTATTTTATTTATTTTATTTATTATTCCGGATATTTCTATAGCGCCTCTCGAAGTCAATTACTACTCAGAGGCGCTCCCGACTACAGCATTTTGATACTGTGCCGGAATTTTCACGCCGAATGCATCATCAACAGCGGCAACAACAACATCGTTATTGTCGTCGCTATCATCATCATCATCATCATCCCGATTATTAGCGTCAGTGCATGATGTCAGCCATTTTGCAGCGATTGGTTCGAATAAATGAATGTTTTATGAATTATTTTTCATATTTAGTGCTGTTTCTTTGTTTGCTCCATGTCTTGTAATGTGTTTGTCTAATTCGTCTCTCTATGCTATACTCCTTCCTTCGCATCTTGAATGTAATGCATTGTGTTCGATCCGTCAGTTGACATTCTTTCCAGATGACCTTTGCTGCCTTCTTCAGTGACGACTTTATCCAGCGGAGTTGCCAGCAATTCCGACAATTTCCTATTTCATCGTTTCTGGGTTTTTAGAGTCCTGAGATTCCTGCGATTTTCTCACAGCCTGCTCGTTTATGTTAACATGATTCTTTTCTAATCTTGCTTTCGCATTGTCCAGTATTCTGATTCGTGTATACGAAACACATTAAGACAGGATTGTATCGTCGCGTCGTTAATTCCCTGCTTCTCCGTATCCTAGTCATTCTGCAAATGCTATCTGAGATGCGTCCAATTCTCATTTCTGTGTCTTTCTCGTTAGAACACCTTGAATATCACTATATCGTTGTAGTGTGGCTCAGTTGCCGACTGGTTACAGTGCTCGGCCGCTAACTCGGAGAGTACGGGTTCGAAGTAGTTATACAGTGCAGGGACCTCGAGCAAGTCCATCAATCACAATTGCTCAGCGTCATCGATGTTCTGTCATATGGTCGTCTGCACTTATGAACTTTGGAAGATGGGCAATATCAAACACGGTTGTACACTGTGTCCCGATGAAAAGTAGACCCCAAGAAAAAGTGTCATAACTCGGTCAAAACGTTTAGCATTTGCCTGAAATTTTAAAAACAACAACACTAGCCATATTACCACCAAATAGTAACGCGGTTTGGAAATGTTGGTGAGTTTGTCAAGTTTATCAACGTTTGAGATGCAGTACTGAAAAGGGGAAATTTCCAACATGCAAATGTTTGACAAACGTTTAGGGGTCTACTTTCATCGGGCGGCTACTTCACATTCAACAGGACAGTGCCACTGCGCACCGAACACGTGAGACCATTGCTCTGCGGTCCCAGGAGACACCTGACTTCATATCCCCGCAGCTATGGCCGCCCAACAGTCCAGACCTCAATCCAGTTGACTATCAAATCTGGAGTGTACTGGAGGAGCGCGTTTATCGTTCCCGCATTCGTGACGTCGATCACCTGAGGGCGCGTCTGATTGAAGAGTGGCAGCTGTTTGACCACGTGATCATCGACCGGGCCATCAAACAGTGGCGTCCACGTCTACGGTCGTGTGTCCTTGAACAAGTAGGACATTTTGAACACCAACTGTAGCTGAACTTCATTTCCTTATGGCTCTTGTATGTTGGAAATTTCCCCTTTTCAGTACTGCATCTCAAACGTTCATAAACTTGACAAACTCAACAAGATTTCCAAACGGCATTACAATTTTGTGGTAATATGGCTGCTGTTGTTGTTTTTAAAATTTCAGGCAAATGCTACAAGCTTTGGCAAAGTTATGACACTTTTTCTTGGGGTCCACTTTCCATCGGGACACAGTGTATATTGCATTGTAGTGTATCCTTGCGTCTCTAAGCTTCATAGATGCATGTTATAATACACATTCCTTCCTTTCCTGTAATTGTCTTCCCCTGGCTTGCATTTGACATTGCGTATACCATTGCCTTGCATTCTCTTTCCTTCTCTATGTATATACTTGCATTCCAGGTTTACTGAACATAGCAAAGGAAAACCTTCCGCGTTCACACTTTGTGGCGACTCCTATTGTCTCGCGTGCATGCACTTACTTGCGTTTCTGTCTAGACGATAACCATCAATACGGTTGAAGATGATGACAGAACGACTGACGTGGAGCTATATAAATGCGGCTAAATGAGTCTAGCGTACGGTCGACGTCACCCACACACCCACACGCACGCACACGCCGACCTGCCGACCGTCAGACACGCGCACAGGACAGACGGGAGCTAGTTGACTTGAAATATGGCGGCCACTAGTCATAGATCAGCAAGGGGGCATTTGTTACGGCCGCCGAGCCGAGTATTTGAGGCTCAATAAAGCCGGACAATTGCCGTATTGGTCATCGATCATCGGTCCGCCGAAAATCCGATCGGGATTTCGACTAAGCAGCCGCGGAACGTGACGCCGGGCCGCGCCGAGAATCGCGTCGTCGCAGGAACCTTTATTATCGCTCATTGTGTGTCGGCGGCGCAGGAGGCGAGAGAACCAACGCCCGGCCGTGGGTCCGGACCGTTATAGGCTAATACGGGCTTGGCACATCCGTCTCAGCTACAAGATGGATGTTCTAGGTGGGATCAGCGCCCGTTGCGCTAACCGCCCGCGCGCGAATATCTTTAATACCGCCGTTATTGCCGAGGAGTGGACGCTTGAATTACTGATTGAACCTATCCGCACCACGGCCGCCATGTTGTTGCGACAATCCTCTCGCCCGGCAGAGGGCCGCCTTTCCGTTATATTCGGGCCCCGGCGGCCAACTTCCGTTTGGCAAATTGTGGCGACTTTTCTATACATCCGCTGCCGGTACTATAAATATCAGCCGAAGCCAAATCCTTGCGAAGACATATGCAGGAAAACAAGAGGAGAACTTTAGGAAAAACAATTTCAACATACACTGTATTACACAGCCAGTAAACGCAGACGCTAGACACAACTGCACACATACATGCTTATATATACCACATGCATATTCATGTGCATTTACATATTCATATGCATTTACATATTCATGTGCATTTACATATACATATGCATTTACATATGCACAGACATAAATGAGGTTAAAATGATAGCCTCTCGCTGCATCCTCAGCTTATGTTGTCCCTATGTGGCTCGAGCTTCCACACTGTTCCACAAAAAGCTTTGCGTCGGTCGGTCCATCTTTCTGGAATAGGTTTCCTGGCAATAGGTTTCCTCAGTGTTTTTTTTAGCCGGAACGCGCCGGAACGGCGTTCCGGCACCTTTTTTCAGCTGCTAAAAAATAATTTCTTTATTTTAATAATAAAAACAATAATTTAGTTATTTTAATTTAATTTCAGTGTTTTGAACTGTTTTCAGTGTTTATTGAACCCCTCCTAACCCCCAATCCCATTTTCTCGGGATTTTAGCCCGTACCTAATTGTTCCGTTCCAGCACCCATTGTTCCGTTCCGGGACCTATTTTTCTAGAAAAAAAGCACTGGGTTTCCTGGCAATCTCCGGAATGAACCTCTTGGTCTTGCTTTGCCCATTTTCCGCAAGTGCTTGAAAACCATTCACAATCACGAAACCAGCTCCACGGCATGCGTGGATAAAGAAACAGTCAATGTCCTCATTCTATAGGGCCTAAAAGCTGCTTTTGACACCGTTGCTCATAACATACCCCTTCACCACCTCGGAGCTTTCATACCGTTGCTCATAATATACTCCTTCAGACCTTCACGGCCTTAAACACTGTGAAACCGTTGCTCAAAATATACCCCTTCACCGCCTCAGAGATTTTGATACCGTTGCTCATAATATACCTCTGTATCCTGTATGTATGTCTATCCCCCCTAAGTCATTGGAGCAACTTCCCCTTTTCCCCCTCTTCTTCCCCTTCCCCTTCCTTCCCCCTAAAATGGTGGCACACACACTGACAGATCTCCCCCATTTCTTGAATGGAGCATTTACTCCAAGGTTTCTATGGTGTAGACGACCCTGTGTATGTATGTATATATGCATTTTACATACATACATACATACATACATACATACATACATACACTAAGGAATTCTGTTACAAAGGATGGGTAGACAAAATGGATGAGGTACCTATGAAAAGGCTATGATGTAAGTAATCTGTGTGGGGCGAGTTATGTGAAGTCAAATATGTAGACCAACACACCTACATTTAATAAGGTTGCCAATAAACATTTTAACCTTTCACACATACATACATTCTTGCAAATACATATCAGGCCTTAAAGAGGAAGGATCAGCCAAGTCCATTTGTCAAGTCCAGTAAATTACCTGTTTTTCCAGTCAAATGGATTAAAGGACTCCAGGTGGTGTTTCCAGCTGACACCTCCATGAAGCCTCTAACGGAAGAACCAACTAATTCCAGCTGACTTCAAAGAACCAAATAAATCCACTGGGCTTGAAAAATGGACTTAGTTGGTTCTTCCGTTGACAGCCTCGTATATATAGGCCCTACATATACGAGTACAATATATATATACATATATATATATATACATAAATGCATGCACACACATATATATATATTATATATATATAAAAAAAACACACCGGCCAATGCTTAGGAACTACACCTTTTTGCAATATATCATTATATATGCCTGTAAGCGGTTTGAATCCAGTATAGCTATAGGATGTCGTTGTAGACATTGGCTGTTAGAAGCGTATCTGACAATTCATCTGCATTGATAGGGCCTACATAACAGTACTCACAAGTCCTTTCCTACGAAGACTTCTTCAAAATCTAAACTCGAACGTCTTGTTATAAGTTCTTTTCTGTTTTTGCTGTCGTATATAATTATAATAAAGTACTTCTCCCAACTGCGCCATTTCCATAGTATAGGCTACTTCTAGCATATTAGTGTTTACATTTACAACACATTACAGCTTAGTACATTAAAGGGCCGTAGCTACATTTGCAATATATTGTAAAGAAAACCTTGATAGCGCCTTTACAAAGTACTCGATCCATCCCACTTGATCCATCCCACTTGATCCATCCCACTTGATCCATCCCACTTGATCCATCCCACTTGATCCATCCCACTCGATCCATCCCCATTCGATACATCCCCAAACGATTCTCTCTGGTCCTCCCCGAACCTCTCCGCTCCTTACTTCATCTTTCCTTGATCCACCTCGATCTTCCCCTCTCGATCCATGCCTTCCAATCTTCCTCTGACATTCAATCCTGATCCTCCTTTGCCATCGCTGCATCTGGCCTTCCCAACTGTCTTCCCAATCCACTCCAGGATCCTCTTCCTCTCTTCACAAACCCACCCCAGGCCGGGGACATAGCCGCCCGCCCTACAGACCAACTGGCCACGACCGTCACGTCGCTGTCATATTATTCGGAAGATGGCGTCGGCGTTATTAGTCCTCTGTTCTAAATCAACGAAATGGATGGCGGGCCACGCAAGCAAGCGCCTAAGCCTTTCATTATAAAGATTTTCAGTTCTCTACGAAGCATTCTCGCTGTCGCTTATTTCCGTTCTGTCACATAACAAGTTTACAGCGCCCTTAAACAGCCGCCGAAGGTAGTGGCAGGGGTTAGCGAGGTGTGGCGGCTACGACCGGCGCCGAACTCGCAACCTCTGTACCGGTCGGCCGGCGTCAAATTACCCGGGCGAATCAATCTGAGTCGAATCACGTCCGCAGCGTCTGGGGATGAATGTCAAACGTCAGCTCGGCCGAAGCGCCGGCCCGCTCGGCCACCCCGCCAGCCACGGCGCCGTCACGCTTCACTGGACAGCGACCACGTCACGTCGTCCTAGGATCGTGCTTTTGTTCCAGTGTTTTGTTTTACGGCAACGAGGCCATTACTGCCAGACCGAGGCTCGATGGGCAATGGGCGTCCCGCCTTCCCGCCCCACCGCCTGCTTGCACGCCGCCATTAAAGAGTCAGCGCTCTACGGCGCGCCATCTAGCCTAATTAACGACACATCATTAGTTTGATTTATTACCTTTGTGTTCCGCAGAAGAAAAGATTCGGGACAGGGACTGGATCGGAGCACCACTTTAGTCGTTCCGGGCCCACGATAAATGATAGCGGACTAAGTTAATGTCTTACAGTATTCACCGACGACGAGGTCTGTACGCATAGACTCTCAATGACCGCTAGCGCCCTATCTCCGTATAACCTTAATACGTCATCGCGACTAGCGCCACCACGTGTCCGCCTGTGTCATATCCTGCGCTTGCCTTCTAAAAACGCAGCCAAAGAGTCGTCTGCTTTTTGTTGCTATGACGTCATCTGCTACGTAATCTGTTGTAATCTTCGCCATTTTGGATGACATGCATTGTTGTTAAGGGGTGACATGCTTTCCCATAATAGTGAGCAACTGATTATTGCAGTGAACAATTTTTGTAATAAAGCTCAACTATTTCTTTATTTATATTTTTAAATTTGTTCTATCTGTAAATGTATCTAGGCTATTAAGATATGATGGATTGAAAGAGGACATGCCATAATTATAGTGTTGAATTTCCATAACCAAAAAGTGAGCGAGCAACAGTGTTAGCTATGTCATCGGCAAGAGAATGCCTGATGTGACGAAATGTCTTCATGTGGTAGAAACAAGATCGGCGCAGGGTGGGAATTGTCGGGGGAGTTGGGGGTTCAACCCCCAAGTCCTTCCTAGGACCCCAGTTAAGTCTTCATTGCACACCCCAAGGGGGTCGTTTCCAACCCCCTCAGTTGTGCTAGTGTGATTTAGCATTATTTCACTCTGAGTCTCTGACAAAGAGAAGACATTTCCATGGTGTATCATGTATGCATTTTTAAATTTTCCCAACAAAGGAATTGATTTTGATTCGAGTCTGACTTGCAAAACTGCTAGCGGTGAAATCAGCTACTTCAAATTTCGTTGACATCAGTTTGCAAAATACGGATAAAATGTTCAACGCCTCAGTCTTTTTCTACAATTCCCACACTGGATATGCAATTAAAAGACTGTGAACTACAGCCAGACATATAGGGCCTTATTATTAAAGCTACAGATGGTCATCAGTTGACTCACCCCTTGCTCAACTCTTAACTCACCACAGGTCTTTCGCTCAAAACTGAAATACAGCTCTTTCACAAATCCTATCCCGAATCCTCATTTTCCCCTTACCTCCCTCGCCCGTTCAATTCTAAACGCAATCCACCGTGACCGGCTGACTGTATGCTTGCAGTCTGGCCCTTTGAAACTTGACCTAAAACTGATTTTGACCCTACCTACCTATCGATTTTGTCATGAGTGAGCGCCATGTGAATAAGCCGGTTTTACACGACTTCACTTTTTTACGCGCTGTAGAAATCTCGAGATTATGATTACGTCTGGGTCCCATAGTAATTCAGAGTTATGTAACTGAACTTTCATAACGCACTCCAAGTACATGTCGAAAGCACCTACCGCGGTCAAAAAGATGTAAGAGTTAATTGCGAACGAGAGGTTCATCCGCTTGCAAATAATGCTCAGTTAACTGGGTAAGTCATCACTGGCGGGCTCTCACATACACGTAGAACATGACCATCGGCGTATCGTCCAGAGCTGGCAGTTGGTATCATGTTCACAGGTTCTGGTCTGAGTTGCATCATTTACGAGAAATAACGTAAGTAAGTAAGTAGGTAAGTAAGTAAGTATGTAAGGAAATACCACAGATGACTTTGACACACGCAGAGCTATAATTTATAAACTCTTCCTCTATTCCAAACGTAAGCTTTAAGAGGAGGGTCTTCTTCTTATCCCATCTAGATGTGGATCGCCGGTGATGACAATACGAGATTGTGGAGCTTATATTGGAAAATAGAAGCAGAGGCATGCTTATGGGCGTCCATCATCTAAGACAGTGGGTGGGCATGTGCCAATAGCATTGAGACGGACGGCCCTATAGCGGAAACAACGCAACGGTCATAAATGCAGAAGCATTTGCGGTCAGAACGTAGGAGGACACGAGGTGTCTCTAAACGAGTGTGACTACGTTTAAAACACAGGATGCGACTTTTACGAAGTATTGTCCTCCATCTGGTTGCATTTTCACAATCATAGGTTCCTGCTCAAAGGTCTTCTCTATCTCTCTGTATACCTCTCCCCCTAAGTCTCCCATGTTCTATCTCCTGAGACTCTCTATCTCCTTGCTCCGCTT
>OY744614.1:29693615-29738615 GCA_963556255.1 Allolobophora icterica
GGTGTCTAGTCTTCACCCTCGCCCTCTGATCTTTCCACCGACCGTGTACAGTCGATGCGCTCATGTTATAACTTAGTTCGCTGGGGGCGCTTGTAAATGTAATTGTATTATGTTGATCTATTCGTAACTCAAAAGTACAGCTTAACACTCTCTGTCGTTGTATCTGCTTGTACGTCTCTACCTCCGTCTCTGTCTTTGTCTCCAGACCTTTGCCTTTGTGTCAGTCTTTCTGCCTCTGTCTCTTTATCAGTCTCTCTGCCTCTGTCTGATGTTCAGTCTCTCTGCCTCAGAATCTATAGTAACTGTAACATATCTCTGGTGCAGTAGCAGGCTGTTTGTCGTGCCTACATCTGCATTAGTATTTAGTATGCAGATGGATTAGGGTTGGAAGTCAATGAACCGCGACAAATGCCACTGATTGGCGAGTTCGAAAGGATCGGGAAAGCGTGAGGTCAGGTAAGTTTGGGAATGATAAGGGATGGGCAGCCGATGTAAAGAGAATCTTCCGAAGGAAGTCATATTTTATTGAAACTAATCTGTGAACATTCTGTAATTAATTCTTGGCGTTCTCAATTGTCTCAACTAGACAATTGTTCATGTTTCCAGACATCGTTCTTCTCGACGATAAATCGTCCGCTTTTGTTAAAGCGGTCTTTGTAATCAACGGAGCGGCAAGCGAAACCCACAGTAAGTAACACACAGAATAGTTAGATATATATATATATATATATATATAATTTATATATATAATTATATATATATAATTATATATATATAATTACTGAGCCGCACTGACACCTAAGCCACACTGAGGCCTGAGCCACACTGGCGCCTAAGCCACACTGGCATCTAAGCCACACTGGCACCTAAGCCACACTTGCACCTAAGCCACACTAGCACCTAAATCACACTGGCACCTAAGCCACACTGGCGCCTAAGCCACACTGGCACCTAAGCCACACTGGCACTTAAGCCACACTGGCACGGTGGCACTTAAGCCACACTGGCACCTAAGCCACACTGGCACTTAAGCCACACTGGCACCTAAGCCACACTGGAGCCTGAGCCACACTTGCACCTAAGCCACACTGGCACCTTAACCACACTGGCACCTAAGCCACACACCGACGTCTGAACCACATTGTTGCCTCTCAGCCATACTGGCGCCTAAGCGATCACTGGCACCTAAGCCATACGGGCGCCTGAGCCACACTGGCTCCTAAGTCACACTGACGCCTGAGCCACACTGGCACCAAAGCCACAATGCCTGCAACAACCAGGCACAATTAACCATCCTCGATTTTATCCAAGGATAATTCAAAGTAAATCTTCTGTTTAACGACTCTGTGTCATAACGAAGATGGTCAGTGTGGGCCCTCCTGCTTTTCCCAGGCTTGGCACTGGCACCACCCGAGTACGGCAACGGCAGAGTTCCGTTCAGTCTATCAATCTACATGCGTACAAATCGGGCGCCTAGATTTCAGGCCTCAACTCCGCCACTGCTCGTGCTCTGGCAATGCCAGTCTCAAGCCCGTATAACTGAGGAGGGCGACGCTAATCATCTTTGTTATGTCGTTAAGCAGCAACTAACCAGGGCTGAAAATAAAAATCGTGTTATACTGATCTATACAGACGACGATGCTCCACGCAGTCCTAATAGCATATGAGCGCACGTCGAATATCTTGGTGCCAGAAAATGGCGTCTTGTCCAACCGACCCGGAAATGACGCACTAGCGCGCAACAGATGATCAGAGGAAGATGGTGTCTGCTGTCATGGCAGCCGACGGGGCCTGGAACCAGATCGGACGACAGTGGCGCTCTCTGTTTCGTCTCAGGTTGTCTCGGTCTATAGCGATTAAACGTTGAAAGGCCGACAGGGCAAACACGGGGATGCCGTGCCGCCGGGCAAATAAACGGCGGCGGCGTCGACATGTCAGGCGCCGGGAAGGACGACCGACCACCCTACCCACCCTGCCCTACTCTCCGAAATCATGTAGTCCTGCTGACGGTGCATGGACACTAGTGTAGCCGAACTATACGCAGATTGTCTGATCGTACACTTCTTTATTAGTGTAAGCTATTACAAGACATTCTCAGTATTGGTTCGCAAACAAAAGCTCTAAATGTTTTCTTGCAACTGCTACAAAAAGAACATTGTACACGCTAATTTATGTAGCTCTTCCGAAAGTTTGACTACATAAATTTGCGATTATAATTACCCTGAATAAATTCCTTGCAGGGGCGCTATTTAAATATGATAGACAGACAGACAGACAGACAGACAGACAGACAGGCAGATAGACAGATAGATACTAACGTAGCCAGAGCATCACAGACTTGCGCTGTTTGGCATTGAAGCGGAGATCGCAGATATTTTATGTGGCTACGATCACCGGCCAACTGGTCAGGTGGACTAGGTCAATTAGTAGCTATCGGATGCTTTACTGTTCTTTGAGGCTTACAGCTCGACAGGCAATGCAACCTTGACAATAGTTATGAATCAAAGCCTGGGTTGGTGAACGCAGTTCCAACTGCCTAATAACGCGGTCATAGATCCTAGACGAGGCGTAGATTGACCCTTATCAGAAACAGTGCATAAGGTGATCTTGCTCTCTGATCCTTATCGGATAACAGCACTGGGTACCGTACAAATAAGTGGTATAACTTGTACGCAGTCTGCGCCCTGATATATGGAAATGAGCGACCTGACGTTACATGGTGACTTTTGGCTCCCAAGAGCGGACGTACGAACGAAATGACAAAAGGATGAAAGGACGCGAGGACAAACGGACTAAATTAAGCAAGGACAAGCGAACAATAGGACTAACGAAAGGAGGGACGCTGAGGATTACATTTCGTTACAGGTAAAGGAGTTGATGATTGGCAGAGTCGATGCGTAATATAGCGTAGCCGGACATTAATATAGCGCCGCCTCTTAAGAGCCGTTCAGAAGCGATGGATGTTTCCTAATCGTCCCTGGAGGATGCGAGATGATGGATGGATGAGAGAGGCCATCGTAAAATTTCATCGACGGTCAATATTACTCGTCTTCAGTTGCCAGACCACGGCGCCCTCAGCCGGCGGCCGGCGATCGGAAACCAAGCTCCCGTCCCTGTCAATTCTTTCGGTTCCAGAGAGTCGCGACCGGGTGGGCGGCAACGTCGGCATCGCTCTTTGATCGGCGTCAAAAGACAAAGGCGCGGCGGTTAAAGACAAAGTAGAACGCAATGGGGAAGCGTTCAAAGATAAACAGCGACGGCGGTAAAAGGAAAATTCCATTTACCACTGTCCCACTTACCGTCACCCATTGTAAGGGACAACAAAGCGCCAGCGGTAAATGGTTAGCGCAGAGCGGTAAACCGACAAAGAGGACGCGGTAAAATACAAGCTGGAAGTGATAAAGCAAAATGGAAGCCAGGAAGCGGTGAGACGACAAAAAGATAGCCGTAAAATCATATAAATTGCGAACTTTTGGAGAACCCAATTCCTGGAGAGACTTCAACATTCACTAATATACCAGAGTATATTTCGCGAATTATTTTGTAAGTAAGCGAATTTCGCCTACTTCCGACACAACATAACTCATGTTTAAATTTACAATAAATACAATAAATTTTAAAAAGTAAAAAAACATATATAATTTAATTTAATTTAAAGTACAATGCAGTAAAAATGTAGACAAGGTTTGTTTCGTTACAGTTTAGCGAGAATACGTAATTACAAATAACTTGTCTAATATTCCTGTAATTACTCTCCGGACACATAAAAATTATTAGTGACTTAACTAACTCAGTTCTTAGGTGATTCTTCGAATTTGTCCACAACTTGGCCAATGGCCATGCTACTAAAAGTTCTCTCACAAGCTGCATTGGAAATTGGAACTGACAATATAACAGAAACTGACTTCAACTTTTTCTCCTTATAGTTTGAGTGTCTTCCTCTACGCAAATTCCAACACTTCGCATCAAGGTCTGTTTAAAGCTGTTCGCTCTCCTTGTGATTCTCACAGAAAACAGAAGTCTTCCTAAAGCTTTTCTCCGTCCACGGTAATCATCCTTCTAACTGTATAGGTTTCTGCCTAATTAAAATTTCTGGAGTGTAGGCTGCCTGCAATACAAATACAATACAACTGTAATTTGATAATGCCCTCCTTACAAAGTTCAGAGTGCACATTGAAGCCAGGCAACCATTAAGATCAATAGTCAAACCGGAAGAGGTAAGTTTTCAGTTTAGATCGAAAGACAGTCTCGCTAAGATAGTTGCCAACACGAGGAGGCAGAGAGTTCCAGATGGAGGGACCGGCAACGTTGAGTGAACGCCGGCCAAAGACAAGACGTGACCCAGGAACAACATACTTTCCAGCAGATGCTGATCGAAGAGAGGAGCGGCAGATGATTTGCACGTGCTTCGTACATGAAGAGTACTGTGGCGGTTTGGCCACAAGGCACGAACGAAGGAATATAATGATAGCTGTCTTAGTTAATTAACGTCTTAGTCGATGGGTGGCGCTTTATAGCTGTTCGATAATAATTATAATTATAAGTGCTATATTTTATTTTTGCCATTTTAAAGCTTCAATTAATTAATTAAAATAATTAAAGACGCCGTTCTGTCCAATATTTAGTGGCTAAACATAGGGCGCCGCTTAATATAGTTGGTAGATATTTCGATTTTGGACACCTCTATTTAAGAAGACGGTGATGGCCTACTATATAAGTATGGAGGCATGAATATGGTTTACGTACTAGCTGATAGTCATGCAGACCAATGAACATAGCCTTCCTATGGAGGCCAAAATAATGTCTTACGTACCGAGTTATAGCGTGCAGATAGATGCAAATGGATTCATAGAGCTTGCCTCACGCTGCGTTGCCTATATTGTAGGACGGCGTTACTGCGTCCTGCATATACAGCGATACGGTTCTTTAGTGTCGTTGGTTAGCGATTAATACTGCACTCCGTGTGGTAGTATACGGCGAGTGATAAAGCGAGTTCCAGGTTTCGGGCAAGTTACAAATATATTTACGGACGAGAGGGCGTCCGAGAAAAGGCTAATCTGTGCGATCCCGGGTTACAGCCGAATCGATCGCTCTCGGGTGAAGGATTGAGTCCGCCGATCCGACAGGTTTGGGGCCCACCCTGCCGTTAGATCGCGAAAAGGTCTGAATCCCGATTGTTGGTAGTTTGCGGGCTGAGCATAGCTCGGGGAAAGACCGATCGTGAGAGATTGAGAGCTCACAGGTCTGTTTCGGTAACGTACGGGGCAAGGAGTTTCCTGGTGACCGTCTGATAAACCTCGGGCAAAGTCCCGCTGTTGACAGTCAGAGATACACGGGCAAAGACCCGGTGGTACCCGTCAGAGATACACGGGCAAAGACCCGGTGTTGACCGTCAGATATAAACGGGCAAAGACCCGGTGGTACCCGTCAGAGATACACGGGCAAAGACCCGGTGTTGACCGTCAGATATAAACGGGCAAAGACCCGGTGGTACCCGTCAGAGATACACGGGCAAAGACCCGGAGATACGCGGGCAAAGACCCGGTGTTGACCGTCAGAGATAAACGGGCAAAGACCCGGTGGTACCCGTCAGAGATACACGGGCAAAGACCCGGTGTTGACCGTCAGATATAAACGGGCAAAGACCCGGTGGTACCCGTCAGAGATACACGGGCAAAGACCCGGAGATACGCGGGCAAAGACCCGGTGTTGACCGTCAGATATAAACGGGCAAAGACCCGGTGGCAGCCGTCAGAGATACACGCGGAAAGGCACCGCTGTTGACCGTCTGAAATACACGGGCAAAGACCCGGTGTTGACCGTTTGAGATACACGGGCAGAGTCCCAGCTATTGACCGTCAGAGAAACACGCGGAAAGACCGCGCTGGTGACCGTCTGAGAGACACGCGGAAAGGCCCCGCAGTTGACCGTCAGAGATATACGGGCAAAGACCCGGTGGTAGCCCTTAGAGATACACGGGCAGAGTCCCAGCTGTTGAGCGTCAGAGAAACACGCAGAAAGACCGAGCTGTTGACCGTCAGAGAAATACGCGGAAAGACCGCGCTGGTGACCGTTTGAGAGACACGCGGAAAGGCCCCGCAGTTGACCGTCCGAGATACACGGGCAAAGACCCGGTGGTGATAACTCAGTTAAAGTATCGTCCATAAAAGCTGAGCAGTGCGATCCCGAGTTACAGCAAAAACTAATCACTCTTGGGTATTGGATTGACCGCCGATTCGACAGGTTTGGGGCCCACCCTGCCGTTAGATCGCGAGCCGGTCTGAATCCCGATTGTGAAGTTTAACAGGCTGAGTAAACCTCGGGGAGAGACCGATCGTGAGAGTTAGAGGAAACACAGGTCTGTATAGGTAAAGTGCAGAGAAACATTCCGCTGGTGACGCCCGGTGAAGTACCGGAACGATCTTGTTGAAACTGTTCGATAACATCGGGGAACAACCGGTGAATCTCAATACGCGGTATCCGGGTTTGGCTGCTTTAAGCGTCATAGTTACTCCCGCGGTTTACCGGCAAATATCCGTCCGGGAGACCATCCGGACGATCCGACCGTTGTCTGTTCCAGTGGTCGGGAAAGTTCCCACGGTGGGAAGATACACAGGTCTGTGTGCAATAACGGGGTAAAGTTACTGATATTTACCCAGAGATACCATTAGTAGAATCGTGTGTGAGTACCGAGAAACGAAGCCTACGAGTCTGTGCGCTCCCGGAAAAAGACACAACTGTTACGTTCTCTATTTTATTCAGAGAGTCATGTTCAAGAGATACGGCTTGTGGAGTAAGGGCCCACTCTGTTGCTTAGGTCTCGAGACAGACTAATTCTGAATAGTGGGAAGAGAAAAGGTTGTGTAAACCGGAAAGAGATCAGACCAAGATATTCGGGTCGGGTATTCGAGTACCCAGGTCCGAAAGAGACACGTCCGCTTTACTAGCGAAACCCAGCTAGTCAGAGTCCCAGGGTGAAGTGTACGAGAGTTCCCGGTTAAAGGAACATTAACGCAGACCAAGAGTAAACGATACGAGAAAGTCCGGGTAGTCGGGTATCCAGATAGAACATATTTGCTTGTCGCAACACACAGCTCTGAGGACTGATTGAAGTGCGAGGTTGGGCCCCCTCGTGCGTAGGTCAGAACAAAGGTCTGTGTGTGTAGATAGCGAAGGTTATAGAGAGAGGACCTTCACTATCAGAGTGCCATAGAGACCCGTTATCTTTCGAAGCAGAATTCATTTATGTGAGGCCGGTATGCCGCACACGGAAACACAGCTAGAGATACGTGACAGTAAGAAGACGCGTTGCCCGATGGATACGTGTCTTCTATTACATGACGCAGAGACTCGTCATAAGTACTCCTTGTTCCCTGAACTTAGAGAACGTTTGGTGTTCCATGATAACGGCGATAGTTCAAGAGTCACGAGGTGCAGAATGGTCCGTCAAAGTTCAGACCAGGTAGAGAGGAAGAGAAAGCCCGTAACTAGGAAGGTACACAGAAAGGCAAAGACTGCTGCAGGTAAAAGATCGAACCCTGTTCTGAAGGACGGCCATCCTCAGGACGTTGCCCACCCGGTGACCGCGGAAGTGGCAGAGTCTGATGCCGAGACCGAGCTCTACAGTGTAGCCTCTCTTAGTAAAGCGGTAAACCCTGAACCTCCTCTGACAGGAACGGTCACTATGGACAGATATAGAGATCAGCCATTTGACGGTGACAATAGGCAAGGCAGTGACTCGGGTGGCTCCAGACGGGTAGTGGGCTGGAGTCGCCACAGGAACCCGCCCGGCGCGGCAGGGCAGGCGTCCGGGCGGCGAACGCCACAGTACCAGCTTGATGCAGATACTCTCACAGACAGGAAACCAGTATAGGGAACGAAGAGTAGGTGTGATATTCATTCATTCATTCATTCCGGATATTTCTATAGCGCCTCTCGAAGTCAACTACTACTCAGAGGCGCTCCCGACTACAGCATTTGATACTGTGCCGGAATTTTCACACCGAAGCGCCACGAGCAATTGCGAGTGAAGGACTTGCCTGAGGTCCGTACGCAGCGGCTAGAGTGGGATTCGAATCTGCAACCCTCCGGTCACAAGGCGCCGAACTTACCACTGAGCCACCACGCCCTCGGTCTCGGTACGAGAGTGTATACGACGTGGTCTTGCAGCCTGACGCATTACTCTAGTTAGAAGAAGCAGTGTTTATTCAGGGATTCCACAGACTAGGCCTAGAGAGTTGCAGTAGTCAAGTCGCGTCAGAATAAGGCAGTGTATAAGTGTTTTCAGTGATGCTGAATCCAAAGTAGATCGAAGCTGTTGCATTCTTCTGAGGTGAAAGAAGCACATCTGAGAAATGACAGCTATTTGAGGTTTAAGGGAAAGTATTGAGTCAAGGATGACTCCAAGATCTGGAACAGTAGATGGTGGAGAAAGCAGAGAGGAGGAAGTAGAGAGTTAGAGTTCAGCACAGTGTAGGAGCTTAGAGGAACGGTCAAACCAGATGAGCTCGTATTTGTCGGGGTTAAGCTTGCGGCGCATAAACAGACTCCATAGCATGATGTCATCGAAGCAGGCGCGAAGTCTCTTTCTAGCATCTGCAACCTCGGTTAGTCGCAGAGTTGGGTATCATCAGCATAGATGGGTCATTATCCGAAATGTTACAAATTCCGTCTCCGAAAAACAAAAAAATTTTTTCCCCCAAAATTGGTTGTAAGTGTTTTTTTAGTCACGTACATAGTTAAATTTAACTAATTTGAAAGAAATCCACTATATTTGTAATCATAAGTTAATTTTTTTCAGAATTTATAAAGTCAAAACGCCTCTTTTTTCATTAGAGTCCAACCTTTTTGTGTAATCATATTTAATCACAGGGACCTGAAATATTCCTCTGGTGCCAATAAAATGGCAATTTCCTAAAAGTAGAAGATGCCAGCATTATGTAGGAATACAACAGGCTTTTCCTTCACATAAAATATTAGTCTGGTGTCAAGAAATTAAGACATTTTTCGAAATTATTCCAAAAAAAATATTATTTTTAGCTGCAGAAAAAATATGTGCAGCATTAGCTAAAACTGTATGTTATATGCATTAGATACAAGTTGAACAACATTTTAAGAGTTGCTAGTAAATTCTAATTACATGCAATTTATTTTTATATCAAATATTTCACAAAAAATACATGTAATTCACTCTTAGCAATGCGGCATTACCATCCGTGGCAAGATGCGACTGCCATGAGAAAATAGCAGAAATCTGATGTATTCGGATGGTAATGATGAAAAACAACCGGTGGATGGTAATGACAAAATGATGAAATTTATGACAGCCGTCAAATATTTTCACTTGAATTACTCTATCAGATAAGTAATTTAAATCAGTTCAACAAGTGCGGTAAATAAAATAAGTTATCAATGTTATAATCTACCTAAACCAGGAAATACAACACGAGATGGTAATGAAACAGAAATTTCTTTTTTTGTAATTTGGAACACACAAACTTAAATTAAAAATAAAACATTATGAATTTCAACTCAAATCTGTGTGATTCCATTGATAGTTGACAATATATTGTTCCTGATGTTTTTCTTTAAGTAAGTAAGCACGTTCTCTAAAAGTTATAGGCTTCCCAAAAATTGAGATGGCTATGATGCTTACTTCTATGGACAAGTATAAATAGGCCCAAAAAGAAATAAATCTTACGAAAATGAGTCTAAATGTTTAATTATTGCATATGCTAGCTACTAATTAATCAAAATAAAATACCTTTGTTACAGGTTGTAATGGAATAAATTTGCGTAAAAGCTGAATTTAAAGCATTGTACACCATCTCGGACAGAGGATGGTAATGATATTTTGTATACATTTAGTAATTTATTTCTAAATTTCCAAAATCTAGCAGCTAAAACAATGATGGGAAATGTTAATCTGCTCATTCTTTGAAGGATAGGCAAAAAAATTTGAAGAAATTATCGAAAAAACTAAAAAAAACAGCATGGGACATCAATTCTGCACTTTTCGGATAATGACCCAGATATAAATTTCTATGCCATGATGAGAGGCAATGACTGACGGTGCAGAGGGCACAGAAGATGAACAGTATGGACCATAGGACAGAACCTTGTGGGACACAAAAGAGCGCAGCAGCGATGGATGATATGGAGTTGATGCGAACTACTAAGTGCGATTAGAGAGATAGGATTCAAACTAATTGAGGATAGTCTCAAGAAGGGTGGTCTTGACCTTACTCTTTGTCCTAACTAAAGGCCTGTTCCTAATGTCTCCTTCCTATCTAAGGTGATGGAGAGAGTAGTCCACACTCTCACCTCTCTGCAAACACAAACTGCTTCCGTGTCTTGAGTCGGTATTCAGGAAAACTAAAAATATATTTTACTTTCAATATCGATATTAAATAAAGGTTTTAAATTAAACATATCACGCAAATAACGGAAGCTTTCTGTCTCCAACGGTCCTGGTGAAGGTACTTGGGAGACGGGATGCAAGGGTGATCTGAAATCAGACACTCCCAGGAAAAACGGGTGAGCCTGCAAGTCTAGCCAAAAGACAAAAGGGAACGTTAAAAGCGACAAAGGGGAAGCGGTAAATAACAAAGAGCTAGCAACGGACGAATAACTATTGGCTTACGTTCAGTTGGTAAAGACAATGGGATTCTGATGAGAATAAGGCACGGTACAAGTCGAAATATATAACAGTGGCAATAATAGAAGGTAGCAGAGGAAAAGGACGCAGAAAGTGACAACAATAGACAAAAGGAAACTATAAAAGACGAAAACCAGGACGGCTCCAGGAGCTGCGAATACAAATGGTAATGTAAAATAGCAGAACCATAAAACAGCAACAATTACAAGTGAAGAACAATAAAACGACAGTAGTTTTCAGAGAAGAATGATAAAAAAAACAGAAAACAGTTTTGAGAAGAGAATGATCGAGTAGCAACATTTTTAACTGCAACTACTGACCGTTTATAGTATTTTAAATGCTGTGGTTCGGCCATCGTAATTGCATACCTTGATTCGGGCATATAAGTCTATTCAGTTTCATATGCGGGGAACTGTACTGGTTATCTATGCACTGAGTTTAATTGAGTTTAAGATCTTAATGTTTATGAGTATATAGGCATGGGCGTCCCCGGATTTTGTAAATATTTTACCAAAATAAAATTGTTTGATTATTATGACAACAGTCCCAACATGATTTTCAATGCAAAAAAAACAATTATTTAGGTAAGTCCTTGACCATAAGACTATTTATTTTGAAAGTTGACGTGTGTTCTGTGTTCATTATATGCAAAAACGTCACTTTGCTCGCCCTACAAAAATGTTGCCCCACCCCAGTGACGTCATTTCAGCTTTTTACAAGGGGGTATAAAGAGGTGGAAAATTTTTCGCGCGAAACTTTTTTCTCACCGTGTGGGGAACGACGATACACTGTGCTCCCCCCACTATTAAAGGTGGGGGTTCTTGTCCTCCTCGACTCCTCGGGATCGCTGCCCATGTTTGTATTTAGTCAACATGTGCAAAACTGTAAGCTTGTGCTTCAAATGAGTCTCTTTTTTCCTTTTCACCTCTTTCTTTTTCCTCCTTTTCTTTTTTTTACATTTTCTTCCAAAAATCAGAGGGCAAATGCCCCCTTGGCTCCCAAATGACGTCCCTGCCCCACCAACTAAAAACATTCCTGCGGACGCCCGTGTGAGTAGACCTAATTGTCCTGCAGACTGAGCTGCATTTTATCTTAGGAAGCTATAGCGTCTCGATCTCCTTCGTTCCTGGCTGAAGATTCTTAGCTCTGCCCACCAATGTGACCCTGTTGTCCCGCCGACCCGAACTTTCGCGGTCCAGCAGTTTGCTATTTTCGGCCCATCAATCTGGAATAAGCAGCTTTGCAATCTGTGACTTTAGATTCTTCGTCTTTCTATGCCTCATTTCCGTATACGGAAATGAGGCATTATAAGCGCTTGAAAACCATTCTGTTCCATTTTGTGCTGTCAGGTCCGTTACGCCTCTGGTTTGTTTCTTTAACTGGCGCAATATAAATTTCTATTACAATTAAGCTTATAACGAAGTACAAGAGGGGAAGTTGTGACGAGAAGGGAAAAGAGAATGGCGAATTAGGTTACATATAGCCTACATTGGTTAGGCCTAAAGTAGGCTAATAAGAGGATAATTATTATAAACTAATTATCGTACTTGGCCTATCTCAAATTTATTTTTATGCACTTAGGCCTAAATGATCAGTAGTGACCTAATATAAGTAGGCCTAACTGTATTTTTTAATGAACGCTAGCAAACGCACAGCGCTTTACATAGGGCCTACAATGTTACGCAGAGGGAAAGAAAAAAGAACAATGCTCGTATTTCCTACTGATATTTCACTGGAAATGTGTCCTTTGTTAAGGTCTGTGTCTATGAGTTGCGAAAACAACTCCGTAGTAGGCCTACATTTAACACTAATTTCAATCTTGAAAAGCTCCGCCACAGATTTACAGAAAATGCAGTCGAGCCTAATGATTCAGCAAATTTTCGCGCGGAGGGATTCAAGGGATATCTCTGACAGATCGGCGCTTGCAAACTACATTAAACGAGAAAATGTCAAAATGATCATAAAACAGCGTTCAATATTTCGCTTTCCCAAGTTTTTTGTGAAAGTTATACGATTATATTGACCGAGCGTCGACAAAGAACGGATTTGAAGCGGTTGTGTTATGCTAATGAGCCTAACGTTATTGTATTCATGCGCCTTGTGCAAATCGTCTTTTAAGAAAGAGATTTATCAGCGAGGCTGCTTCGATAATTAAGGGATTAAAGGCGAGGAAAGGAATAAAAAATTGCGACAAGAATTCATGTGGGCGTATTGAAAAGTATGATTTATTAACAGATCGAACAGCCGTCACGCATGAATGAAGCGCCGGTTGTGTACGTAGACAAAAAGGCACGATGAATTAGCAAAATGACTGACGACGGCGTTTCACCGATCCGTCCAAATGGGCGAATAAAAGAGTGCCTCGTAATATTTTGAGGACAAAGTCTGACAAGTCGTAGTCGTCATAAAACCAAAAATCAGAGAATCAGAAGCAAAATTAAAAGTAAAAGTTCTGAAATTATTATGGCATGCCTGTTTTCAGAGCAGTCTGCTTGAAACAATACATTGAAGATATTTCTGACTCGTGCCGTGAATCGCTATTATCATGCATAATGGAAAAAACGTTTGACATTGTAACGCACCCGAATATAATACGTTGTCATCTATAAACATGATTTTGTAAGATATCTTTTTTACCTTGCCTCATCATACCTTTCGATTACGTTGCTTATAGCAACCTCGCTTTAAATTAAGTTACAATGCCCTTAACCAGGGCTGTAGTGGAGCGTATACGCGGGTATACAGCGTATACTTACCTCTAGAGAAATTTGAGAGCGTATACTCACGAGGGTATACGCGGGTATACAGCGTATACTTACCTCTGGGAACGAAAATTTTTCAAAAATGAGAGGTTTTTAGAGGTTTTTAGGGCGAATGACTAAAAAAAAAAAAAAAAAAAAAAAAAAGTCATCAACTTTTTCAGAGACAAAATCGTAAAAAGTCTGAAAATTTTCTGAGAATTGGTGAAAAGTCAGAAATTTTTCCTAAAAAAAGTCTTCAAATTTTTTTTTACGCCGCTGGTCACCGCTAGCGTATACTCACCTCAAATTTTACCACTACAGCCCTGCCCTTAACATATTGTTTCTTTATAAGCAGGGCTGTAGTCGAGGGTAGGCCTATACGCGGGTATACAGCGTGTACTGACCTCTAGAGACCGTATATACTCACCTCACAAAATATTTATATTTATTTATATTAAAATACTGAAGTGTATACTCACAAAATACTGTAGCGTATATACTCACCTGTAATTTGTTTCGGAAAACTAACCGGTAGCGTGTACTCGCCTCAAATTTTACCACTACAGCCCTGTTTATAAGTCTACCATCAGACGTACGCATTATTTCGTCTCCGACAGCTCAAGAAACACAGCATGTTAAAACGCAGCCTTTTAGATCTCTGTTTGCTTGCCATTTTTTTGTTCCCCTGTAGGTTCTTAAAAGGTAATTTACAAATAGCAAGATACGTACATACATACAAACATTGTCCTAGATATCTTTCACTTTTTCAGCTTTACGTCAAGCCTTATCAACCAACAGCCCTATCTCACCTACGCACGTGGTCTTACCTAGTAAAGACAACGTGCTAACGTAAGGTAGGGCTGTAGGTTGATATCTACCTGAGGTAAGACAACGTGCTAACGTAAGGTAGGGCTGTAGGTTGATATCTACCTGAGGTAAGACGACGTGCTAAGGTAGGATATGGTTGTAGGTTGAAACCTACCTGAGGTAAGACGACGTACTAAGGTAAGATAGGGCTGTAGGGCGATACCTCTGTACTTGAGGTAAGACAACGTGCTAACGTAAGGTAGGGCTGTATACGTTGAAACCTACCTGAGGTAAGACAACGTGCTAAGGTAAGATAGGGCTGTAGGTTGAAACCTACCTGAGGTAAGACGACGTGCTAAGGTAAGATAGGGCTGTAGGTTGAAACCTACCTGAGGTAAGACGACGTGCTAAGGTAAGATAGGGCTGTAGGTTGATACGTACTTGAGGTAAGACGACGTGCTTAGGTAAGGTAGGGCTATAGGTTGATACCTACCTGAGGTAAGACGACGTGCTAAGGTAAGATGGGGCTATAGGTTGATACCTACCTGAGGTAAGACGACGTGCTAAGGTAAGATAGGGCTGTAGGTTGAAACCTACCTGATGTAAGACGACGTGCTAAGGTAAGATAGGGCTGTAGGTTGATACCTACCTGAGGTAAGACGACGTGCTAAGGTAAGATAGGGCTGTAGGTTTAAACCTACCTGATGTAAGACGACGTGCTAAGGTAAGATAGGGCTGTAGGTTGATACCTACCTGATGTAAGACGACGTGCTAAGGTAAGATGGGGCTATAGGTTGATACCTACCTGAGGTAAGACGACGTGCTAAGGTAAGATAGGGCTGTAGGTTGATACCTACCTGAGGTAAGACGACGTGCTAAGGTAAGATAGGGCTGTAGGTTTAAACCTACCTGATGTAAGACGACGTGCTAAGGTAAGATAGGGCTGTAGGTTGATACCTACCTGAGGTAAGACAACGTGCTAAGGTAAGATAGGGCTGTAGGTTGATACCTACCTGAGGTAAGACAACGTGCTAAGGTAAGATAGGGCTGTAGGTTGATACCTGCCTGTGGTAAGACAACGTGCTAAGATAAGATAGGGCTGTAGGTTGATACCTACCTGAGGTAAGACGACGTGCTAAGGTAAGATAGGGCTGTAGGCTGAAAAGGTAAGTTACCTCTCCTCATTTCGCCCAAAATACACAAAGCACCATCAGATACCTGCACGAGCCAACGTGCCTAGATCACTGTCAATTGTGCACAGGTTCCCGTGAGTCATTACATTCACCGTGCATCCGCTCACTTAACTGGCAGTCGGTAGTCGACTGACAATACGAGAAGTGTCAGCTGTCAGGAAAAGAAACGACGATACCTGCCATCGAGCAGACGGGTTGAATAAATCAGACGAAGGCATGCCAAACGCCCTCGTAACTGTAATGTTATTCAGGCTTCTATGTATGCATACATGTATAATATTTATGAAAGCGGAACAGAGCAATGTTCTGGAGGCATGCCTAATTAGTAATTCATTCATGGACCGCGCTCTCTTGCAGGCAGGATTCGTCCGATGAATATTAATTCGAACCCTGTAAGTTACATCTGATGTAAGCGCACGTAACCAAAATGTCAAGTACAGAAGGACAAGTAAATCTAGCCAATAATAAGTAAGTAAATAAATCGATCAGTCAATCAATCAATCACTCAATCAATCAATCAATCATAAATAAATAAATAAATAAATCAATCAATCAATCAATCAATCAATAATGAAATAAAGTAAATCTAATCGAATAACAAAGCAAGTTGAGAAACTTATACAAGTATATAATTTCTATAAGCATTCGTAAATAAATGTAAGTATAATAGTGATTCAATACGTAGGCCATAATTATATGGGACTACGTCCTTTGTGAAAAATAGCGCTATACTAATGCTCTTTCAAGTAAACATGAATAAGTAATTTTTAAGTCATATATAGGTTTACATTACATTATTCTATGGTTTAAAATCTCAGCTCTGTTAAAGCAATGTCAAGTAGCAGCCGACATGCCATTTTTATCAGTCACGCATATAACACTGTGGCTTACACGGAAGCCCTGTGATGTCTCATAGTAAGCCACAAACTGTCTGGCCCGGTTCCCCTTCGGTCAGCTGTCCGTGGCCTCCTGGTGGTTCCCCGTATGCGCACCGCTACGACCCAATCTAGAAGTTTTGCAGTTGCTGGCCCGTCCATCTGGAATTGTCTTTCTCAGGACCCGCGGCCTCAACTCCTTAATCTCTCGCCCTATCACTTCTTCATGAGCCGAAAAACTTCTTGTTTGTCACTGACTGGCCCGCTTCGGAAGCGCCACACACCTTTGGAGTGGCTCTATATAAATTTTCGATAATGGTTACAGTCACCGTTACAAACTTTTGCACTCAGCCATGCGTTAACGTTGCTCTTCGTAGAAAGTCAAACAGGTGGTTGTTTCTTATAATATAGGCGCGAGAACTGACTCTGCAGTCTACGCAATACCTTTCTGGATACAGTTGCAAGATTGAAGAGCCTGTTAGCATCGTTTGTATACCCTCATTTTTCACTTCAAAAATAAATATAGGCTAATTTACAGTTTTACGTTTTTAGTTTTAGGCCTATGCATAATAACTAACGGATATATGTGTATACATGTATGTAATCTTTTAAAATAAGAATTGTGTGATTAACACTATGTATAATATATATTATACATACATATTAGAAATTTTGTACAGGGCAGAGACTTGGTTCGAGATTTCTGCTCCACGTGCTCCCCTTAGCAAACTCAGCTATAATGAGTACGCTGACCGCACACGGTCGATGGGAAGATGAGACGGTGAGGGAGAGGAATAGCCACCCGCCCTCATATGCTGAGGTTAAGAAAATTAAGTCGTTAACACATCATACCCATGGCTGCCTCAGGGTTAGCTTAAGGGACTGCATGATCCTTATTAGGCATAAGCCCTATAAACGGGTTCCGAATAAATTTGTTTTAGATGTGTGATATTGGGTCTGTATGTGCACACACACACACACACACACACACACACACACACACACACACGCACGCACGCACGCACGCACGCACGCACACACACACAAAGCATGTGCAGAAATTTAGTTCATTGCGTCGCTATAAGGGGGCGAATTTATCGTCCATCCAGAGTACGATGAATTGCTCTAATTGAGCGCAAACCGCCATAAAAGTATTTATATATATATATATATATATATGTGTGTGTGTGTGTGTCTGTGTGTCTGTGTGTGTCTGTGTGTGTGCACACAGAGTTACATGTACGCTGTACGCCATGCACACGCCATACAAGTATCTGTTGAAACAGTATTGCTGCTGCATTGAAACAGTATTGCTGTTGTACACGTCTTTCGCGGTCACAGAACACACGCGCGCACACACACACCACACGACGCATGGCGAAATAATATTGTTTTGACTTGAAAGCCCCGTCGTCGTCGTACACGTTTAATTGACCACTTGGACGAGACGAAATGGTCGACCCAAACAACTGACTCTGACCAATGGATTAATGACGACCGTTGCGCAGTGCGAAGAACTTAACTCGAACGACAAAACTATTAGTGCAGATCGGTCGACAAACAATGCGGAATAAACGCCGGACATCTACACAGGACGACGTCTCATTTGTTCGACTGTTGACCAAGGCTTCATGGTCAAGCGTTGGCGGCAATGTGTGGGAGGGGTGGCCCTGACCAGTGGTTGAAGTGGACTGTCCTCTACATCACTGGCGGCGATCTTGTTTGACAGGTGGGGGGGGGACTTTTGAACTGATCTGGTCAAACAAGAGTTTCGAACTGATCTGCTCAAAAAAGAGTTTTAATAGAATTAAATGTGTTGACCTTTTTGGTGTTTCCTCAAAATGTGGGGGTTCCAATGTATGGTGTGTCCCCCGCTCTCAAAGTGTGGGTCTTGTCCCCCTCGACCCCCCCGGGATCGCCGCCCATGCTTTCCATTGGCTTTTGAACAGGATAAGTCGAGTTAAGGCCTGTGAACGTCAGACACTGATGTGGTGTAGTTGACACTTTTTCTGTGGTTGTATTCTTCTCTCTGTGTCTCTCTCTCTGTGTCCCTCTCTGTCTCTCTCTGTGGCTCTGTCTATATGTCTCTGTCAGTCTCTCTGTCTGTCTCTATGTCTATCTCTCTGTTTGTCTCTGTCTCTGCATGTCTCTGTCTGTGTGTGTGTCTGTATGTCTGTGTGTCTGTCTCTCTGTCTCTTTCTCTCTGTCTTTCGCAAGCACAATCACTCACTTGCTCGCTCACACTCGCTCTTTTACACACTCACTCACCCACCCACACGCATACATATACGCACACATACACACACACACACACACACACGCACACAAGCACACACACGCGCGCGCATACACACACACACACACCAATGTTTAGAGTTCCTGGTTTGTGTTGCATTGAGGACGAGGAATGACGATAGCCGAATGCATTGTTCGTAGCCAACGGCCACGCTCACCTTCTCGTACTCCCCAAGCAGATGGTAGAGCGCAGTGTATTCAGAGATCGTTTACGCCTGTGCAGGACAGTTATCCGTCAGTCTGAGCAGTCTTGTTGTCCTCGAGACCAAGGTCTTGGTCTCGAGTGCACTCGAGTTCGTTTTTAAAAGTCTTGGTCTTGGTCTTGAGGTTCAAGGTCTTGGTCTTGGTCTTGGTCTTGAGGTTCAAGGTCTTGGTCTTGGTCTTGGTCTTGAGGTTCAAAGTCTTGGTCTTGGTCTCGCAAGACCAAGACCAAGACCGGCTGTCAATATGAACAGTCATTTAACAGAACTCAAGAATTCTGTATCAAGCCTGCTTGCATCATACGACCAATATCTATGGATGGATACAAGTCATGTTGGTCAGGAAAACCTATTGGCAGCAGCAACAGTTATTCTGTATCAGACGGTATGATAAACCATGGGAAGATTTCAAAAGGACTCACTATCTGTACATTTACATCCAGTGCTTGAAAAGCTACTCTGTGTGTGTGTGTGGTGTGTGTGTGTGTGTGTGTGTGTGTGTGTGTGTGTGTGTGTGTGTGTGTGTGTGTGTGTGTGTGTGTGTGTGTGTGTGTGTGTGTGTGTGTGTGTGTGTGTGTGTGTGTGTGTCAGGGACTTCAGCACCTGTAGAACGTATTTTTTCACATGGCGGAATTTTTATGAGGCCCACCAGGCACGTCTTGGTCAGAAAATTCTGAGCGAATTGGTTTTTATAAAATACAAAAGGCATTTGGAATAATAGCTTTCATGGAGGACTTTTGAATACAAATTCGGATTTCTCTGCAGTTTGCATTTAAAGTTAATTTGCTTGAATAAAATAAAAGACTCATGTTTTCATTAAAATAGCGAATATTCCGACTTGACAATTTTAGAAGTCTTGACCTGATTGCGATTTTTTGGGTCTTGGTCTTGGTCTTGGTCTTGAGGTTCAAGGTCTTGGTCTTGGTCTTGGTCTCGAGGTTCAAAGTCTTGGTCTTGGTCTTGGTCTTGAGGTTCAAGGTCTTGGTCTTGGTCTTGGTCTTGAGGTTCAAGGTCTTGGTCTTGGTCTTGGTCTTGAGGTTCACGGTCTTGACAACAAGACTGAGTCTGAGGCCAGTTGACTGCAATAAGGACGAATATTATATCTGTGCTGGGAACCGCTCCAACTAATCTGGTTTCAAATGCTTCGCCAATCCGTGTTTCTCTGGTCGAAGACAGCATGAAATTGGGGCTCAGATGAGAATTAGATAAAGCAGCAGCGTATCCTTGCTTCCCATTGGCTCTAAAGTGAGTAAATGAGTCAAATGAGTCAAGAAGCGGTTGCTTGAAATGCACTCTGCTGTCACGAACAGAAACACATGTATAATTATATACGAGTGTTCACCCAATGGATATATATATATATATATATATATATATATATATATATATATATCTGTACTCCGTTTAACATTATACACACTGAGATTAGTGCTAATAAAAACCGTGCATTTTATATTTCTTACATACTCCTGCACGATATTATGTATATATACATATATACATATATATAAGTATACTATATATATTCATATATATCACATATATAGTATAATATATATAGCATATATAAGTAAGTAAGTGTATATTTTTTATTATACCGTTTGTGCATCGCACTCAGGATATATTATATACATATATTATATCATGAAAATTTTTTTCCCTCTATACATATATATATATATATATATCATGTAGAAGCATATATATATATATAATAAGGACCAAGCCAGTTTGATTGAGCGCTTTGTGTCTGCCCTGCATTAAATTAAAAAGGGAGTTGGTTGCCAGTGAGGCTGAGGGGTGAAGTGGATGGAGGGGTGTGACCGTCGTCGGAGAAAAACTCTCCTATGCCAGAAGTGTCGGCGTAGGGTGGCTGCAGCGGTTGTTGCTCGGGGCCGGCCCCGTTCCGTCGGTCACCGCGTGCTCCGGAATGCGACCCGGCATTAGTTCAGCGTATACCGCGGTACACTTTCAGCGTGGAACAACCGACTCGAGAATTCGTTCAGCGGTGTAGGCAGCTGGACGGCCACATCTGAAGGGACTACAAATCGATGATTAATCGCCTGAACTGGGAACCCACGATCGACCACGGAGGGGTGTAGTTGCTTTGACGGTGGGACGGCAGAGGTTGGCTTCTGGGGCATGGCACCGGTCCTTTGAGGCAACCGCTTCAGAGGGAACCCGGCGGCGATCCGACGAGTCGGTCCGACCATTTCTTGGCCCGTAATGGAATTCGTCGGCCGTGACAACGTCGGTCGGCGAGATCAAAGAGCCGCGCTTAAGTCATTAGCGACGTCTCGGCGATTGTAACTGATTCCACGTGACGCCCATCGCTGGCCATAGATGGCGCCTCGGTTACCGAATTAAGAGAAAAAGGCGCTAAGGAAACGGAACCAGACGACTGAGCAGAACAACCTCAAATGAATGAATAACAATGGGAAAGTATTTATTGGAGATAACAATGGGACTTAGCAACGATGGCGTTGTATTAAACAATGCCATGTAAGATTAATATATAATTTATAATAAATAACGTATCATGTATATCATATAATTTAAATACGATTATATTTATAATATGTAACGGAAATATATATATATATATATATACATATATATATATATATATTATTTAATATACATTATATAATGTATGATGGTAATGTAATATAATTTACATGATACAATACACAACTGCAAAAAATATATAGGCCCCATGTATACAATAGCAGACCCTTTAGAAGTTTAGAGGCAACCACGTGTATTAGCTGCTTCATCATTCATATAATTATAGTCTGACCAACCGTACCTCAGAATTGCATTTCTGTGTGACTGTGCGAGTGTAATAATTTCGTCATAGTATACAGTAGAATAGTAACAATAATAATATTAAATAGTAACAATAATAATATTAACAATAATTGCTTTGCGGAGGACGAGGCCTGATTTTCCAGACACCCGTAACAACTCCTATAGCTCTTTGGTTTCTGGGGGATGACACTTAGCCTACCTCGGGTAAAAAAACAACGACAGTAAAGCCGCCCCAGAATATTTTGAATTCTCCGGAAATTTTTTTAATTCCTGAGGGATCATATATATTTATTCCTTGTTCATAATACTTTACCTTCTGCATTATCTTGGACTACTTTCAGTCAACAACTCACGCAGAGGACTGTACGCTCATCTATTCCTCACTGAACAAAACCTGTCTCCTTGACACCATTCCTATATCTCTCCTGAAAGAGTGCTTTGATTTCCTGGGTCAAACAAGTACACCAATTAATTTCTCATTGCATGAGGGTTCCGACCCATCTGCATTTGCTCATGGGGAGGAGAGGGTTGAATGATAACATGCCAGCATGAAGATAAGACAATCGGAAGGACGCGGGTTCGATACCCGCTAACCCCACAAGGTAGGCTCAGCCTTCCATTCCCTAGATGGCGACGGTAAAATGAGCAGTAGGACAGGTGGGCACCTTGAAGGCTGCCTTACAAGTTAAATTGGACTCCCGTTAAACTTGTTATCGTCTGTTACTACTATATATATCATGTAACTTACTGCGTACTTGTCAGTTTGAATCAATAAAGAAATATTATTATTGTTGTTAATATCATACGCCATACTTCCTTGAAACTCGCTGAACTCATTGAAAACTTTTACTACTGGGCACTCAGACACACTCCGCGGCAACTTAAGAAACTTCAATGGCTTAAATCTTTTAAACTGGGTGACTCAGTCAGTTGTTGAGTTTCCTGATGCTACTCGTAACTTGGGTGTTGTTTTCGATTCTACTATGTCTCTCACTGACTATCTAAATGGCATACTTGTAAGTCCTTATAATCGCTGCGTCTGATTTGAAAATAGTAGGCGAGTTGAAAATCGATCGCGCTGGATCGAGTAGGCGAGCGATACGCGGTCGACCTCGGGAGCTCTTGTGTACAGCGTATTTTGTGTATCGTATTCGTAACTTTTCGTATCGCTGCATATAGTACTCATCTAGTAAACTAGTAGGCCTATCTCACTTCACTTCCGTTATCTGAGTAGGTCTCTTGAGGAGGAGCTATATAAATTCTCTGAATGAATGAATGAACATTCACTAGAAACCTACCATTGACGTAAGATGATGTGTGATGGCTGATTTCACAACCTTGGTTGAGCCTTCGGCATACGTTGAACACTTGAACACTAATTTTTAGCTTGATCTTTCAGCCGGCAATCCATTCGAATTTTATCGGCGTGCTTTCTGGAGGACTTGCAGTAAATTTTGTTCACAGTCCGACGGTTTTCTATTTCCACTACATCGACATCGAACCAGTCGCCTAATTTCCATGACAGATACATGCTCAACTGTACATTATTATTCGACTTGAGGTGTCGGCTTGCTGGTATGGCCAATCATATTGCACGAAATTGGAGTGATCAGTCAGCAGTAATTAGGACAGGTCACGGCACGCATTATGATCACCGCTGCCGCAAGTAAGCAAATTAAAGTAATAAGAATATTCTGGTCTATCGTCTATCGTCTTGGAGTCTAACTCAAACTCAGCGAGCGACGACCGACTGTCACCGCCGGTGAGAAGCCTTCGGCTAGGCGTCGGGTAATCGCTCGCGGGTACCTTTGCTAGGCGAGCGACCAAGGAGAGCGATCGATCGCTCGCCTTAAATCAGACGCTCTGCTTATAATGTACATTCGTGACACAGGTGTTGCCCCATGTTTTTAAGGATATCTCTGGCAAACGCGTTTGTCTCCAGCTGTCTTGTTCCTGGCGACCTTCCTAGTGCACAGACGCATCCCAGTTATAAATTTGGAGGTCTAAGATTCTTGAAAGGATAGTTATAAATCGAATCCAAATTCATCCGTCTTGCAAATGGCTGAAGTTTCATTCAACAGTGTTATTCCGCACTATACATGCTGTTCGTACTCAAACCATGTGCTCTGTGTATAACGATAGGATGAAAAAACGTTGTATATGCAATTGTAAATGCAAATATGTATAGCGCCATGCACTTCAAGAGACTCATCTCCTTGACTCGCTTGCAGCTTTTGATACTGTGGACCATTTTCTTCTTCTGCGTCGTCTCCAGCACTTACCTTAGTCCACTAAATGGTCTAATAAGTACTTACCTTAGTCCACTTACTGGTCTAATACTTATCTTAGTTCACTAACTGGTCTAATACTTATCTTAGTCCACTTACTGGTCTAATACTTAGTTCACTAACTGGTCTAATACTTATCTTAGTTCACTAACTGGTCTAATACTTATCTTAGTTCACTAACTGGTCTAATACTTATCTTAGTCCACTTACTGGTCTAATACTTAGTTCACTAACTGGTCTAATACTTATCTTAGTCCACATACTGGTCTAATACATGTCTTAGTTCACTAACTGGTCTAATACTTATCTTAGTCCACATACTGGTCTAATACTTATCCTAGAACAAGTATTGGTCTAATAGGCTACTTATCTTAGCCCACTAAATGGTCTAATACTTATATTAGTCCATGCACTCAATCAGTATATGTACATGGTATTTATTCACCTATAGTGCTTTGTTGACATCAAGTGTTCCGCAAGGTTCCGTGTTTGGTCCAGTTTTGTTTACATTATACACCACACCAATACACACACACTGCTTGACAATCATTCAGTGTGTCAACGACGTGTTAGAGAACCGTACCGTGGAAAGGCAGCAGCTCGTCGATAAAGTCATGGAGGAGGAGGAGGAGGAGGAGGAGGAGGAGGAGGAGGAGGAGGAGGAGGAGGAGGAGGAGGAGAGATGGAATTGGATTTAAGCGTACATAACATAGATAGAGGCAACCGATGTGCGTGTGCTGTTCATGGTGAGAATGGTCGGAGGGGGGCTGGGGGTTCAACCCCCTAGTCTTTCTTAGGACCCCCACAGTTGTCTTCATTTCACACCCCAGGGCGGGTCGTTTCCAATCCCTCAGTTGATCTAGTGTGATTATATTGTGCATATATTTTAGCATTTTCTTTAAAAAATCGCTTTGTGGGTTACTAATCAAGTAATGCTTTGGTTTATTGTGAGATTTGTGACCACGTGAATTGTATACTAATAAATTTGGTGATGTCATCACTTTAAGGAGTTTAAGCTCTCTATTGCATTTATGAATTTTTTCAATTTGCAAAATACGGATATAATGTTCAACTCCACATGGATCAAACTCATCAACGTCTAACCCCCTCCCAGTCTTTTTCTACAATTCTCACACTGGTGATGTTTAAAGTGCTGACACTGATCGAAGCTCGACATCATCTCCGTTAGTTGTTCGACCCAGGGACAGTTCGGATGCTTGAGGTCACTCGTCGCAACCACTTCGGAGTTGAAAGTACCCGGATATTCTAGGGGTTGACATTGATGGCCATGTATTCATAGCAGCGGCTGGGACCTCGGTTGATAGATGGCAGCAATGGTCAAGGATTCACGTGATGTAGAAAAAAGCGAAGCAGGACCTCGAAACCATTGAAGGTTACTGAGAGCTTAAATCGCCTCGCTCGGAAACTCACTTCGTGGAAGATGGTTATATTTGGATGCACGTCTCCTTTGCCTTCGTACTCAATTACAATTAATGAAAGTGGCCAATTAGCAGAAGTTATTGTGTCCCACTACCCGAAACACAGAGTGTAGGCTAAAACTGGACAGCCAGTGTTGCTTTTTCATGGTAATATGCAAGGGGCGCCCGCAGGCGTAAAAAATTGGACGCACACCCCAACCCCTCCCGTACCCTCCCATCCCCACCCGTCTTGTGTCCGCTCGTAGTCATACGCTGAAAATGACTCAGAGTGACTCATACAGAAATTTAGATAACATCTAATGCTTTAACATTGCCGTTTAACAAAAATATCGATGCGCTGCGTATTCCTTGTGTGGATTTGATTTGGTGGGTGGACGCACGTGGGTCCAGTGCGTCATATCGCTCCTGTAGTAAGCCAAAAGTATGTGGGTCTACTGTAGGATGACAGTAGCCATCCCATGACTACACTCAAGTAACATTTCCACAATAGTAGAGGCAACGCCGTCAGAGCGGATACGGCCAATCACTCAGAGCGCATGCGCGTGTGGATCACTGCGCTAAATAAATCCAAAAGCCGAGCAGTGATTTCCCCAAATTACTAATAATAGCCTGCAGATGCGTATAGGATCCACGTGACCCGGTTCTGTCTATGGACCGCCGACGGTCGCATAAAAGACATTTACTAATTGCCGACTCCAGCTCATATTATTCCGGCGGCCATCCATCACGCCGGATGGCGTACAGGACCGATTTGATTTGAATTATGTAGCCCTTAATCTTGCATCGCTCCCTCGGTCGTCGCATTCACAAGACCGAGGCGCTATATAAATCACTTGGTCTAATGGCCTGGCTCAGCGAATTAGTGCGGCGTGTAGGGCTGAGGGAATTTCGAGACCAGTTTTGTCATCGTTCGCTCGCGGACGCCATCTTGACGCGAATTTCTTTAGCGCCAGGACGCTCCGATTAATAAACGACGATCGGCGCTGCTCTGTTTTAGCAGCGGATTTTGCACGCATGCGCAGCGATGACTTCCGGCGAATATATGCGAGACAAAGCACGGTAAAGGAGCGAATATCTCGGTGCGGCGTCAGTATGAAGCGAAAAATATCAAGAATTTTGTATGTGTGCTTGTATATGTCACGCAGTGCTTTTTTTCTAGAAAAAAAGGTTCCGGAACGGAACAATAGGTTCCGGAACGCAACCATTATGGGCGGACTAAAATCACGAGAAAAACGGGGTTAGGGGTTGGGAGGGGTCTCAATAAACACTGAAAACAGTTCAAAAACACTTAAATTAAATTAAAATAACTATATTATTGTTTTTATTATTAAAATAAATAAATTATTTTTTAGTAGCTGAAAAAGGTGCCGGAACGCCGTTCCGGCTCGTTCCGGCTGAAAAAAAGCCCTGTATATGTGTATGTGAATGTGTGTATGTATTTCTTTATATATATATATGTGTGTGTATATGCATGCATGTATGTATGTATATACGTATGTATGTAGGCCTATGCATGTATGCATGTATGTGTGTATGTATGTATGTATGTATATATGCATGTGTGTATGTTTGTGACTGTACATGTACATAGGCGTGTATATATGTATGTATGTATGTATGTATGTATGTACATATTCGTGTGTGTATGTATGTATGTAGTTATGTATGTGTGTATGTATATGTGTGTATGTTTACATGTATGATTTGTATGTATTTATATATATGTATGTGTATGCATGTATGTGTGTATGTATATACGTATGTATGTATATATGTATTTATGTATTTATGTATTTATGTATATATGTATACGTATTACGCATTTTATATAGCGCTGGTGTTTACCTCATGACAAAAGTGCAGCTCTCGTGACCATCTAATTCTAACTGATCTAAAACTGGTTCGTTTTACGTTAAGCAGAAAATTCAACCGATAAAGTAGACGAATACGTGAATAAAATGGAAAACTACTTCATCCAAAACATATGAAAGCACACCATAATACAACAACGCATAAATTATATTCAATGTGCTGTATTTTATAGCGCTACATGATGAGCCACTCAGGGCATATACGCCAGACAGATGGAGATAAATTGCCTGAACGGGCATCAGGCTATGACGGGGTTATTGTGAGCCAGCCTCCCAGATGGGTTCAGGACGAAAAACTCTGCACAGCACACTGATATTGGGCGGGCAAGACGTTCTCAGTTCAGTCCAATCCAGCCGCAAACGATTGCAATTCCATTCTAGTATGTATGTATGCATGCATGTATGTATGCATGAGTGTATGCATATATGTATGCATGTATGTATGCATGTATGTACGCATGAATGCATGTACGTACGTATGTATGTATGCATAAATGTATGTATGAATGCATGCGTGTATGTATGTATGTATATATACATGTGCGTGTGTATGTATGTATGTATGTATGTATGTATGTATGCATGTATGTATGCACGTACGCATGTATGTATGCATAAATGTATGAATGTATGCATGCGTGTATGTATGTATACATGTGCGTGTGTATGTATGTATGTATGTATGTACGTACGTACGTATACAATTAGTCAACGAGTTCAGTATCACACAGTTAATGTGGCTGAATAAAGATGGTGCGCCAACAGTCAAAAAGCCAGACAACAGATAAGAATTAAACGAATAAAGAAAACAAAGGGTCATTGTTGTATTTTGTCCATCAACGACTGACGCTCTGATAGAATATTTATAGATCGATCGAAACAAAGACGCTGAGCGACGATTGTAGTTTGTTAATTATTGGAATGATCTAATCAGCCAACAATCAAAGCGAATCATATGGGTCACGAATATAAAGCGTATTCAGACACAACCGCGCACATACATACATACATACACATACATACATACATACACACACGCATACATGCATACATATATATATACATACACACATACACAGGATTACACACATACATCCATAAATGCATGTATGCACATATACATACATACATACACACATACATCCGTACATGCAGACATACACATACATCCATACATGCAGACATACACACGTACATATATATATACACATACATGCACACATACATACATACACGCATGCATACATACATACATGCATGCATGCATGCATGCATGCATCTTTGGATATATAGGGTGACACGAAAGTTCGTTCACCGTTTTCAAAATGCGTTGTCTCAGTAACGGCTGCATATTTCTTTATAATATTTTGTCAGTACATACATAAGTCAAACGAAAGATACTGGTAAGAAATTGATTATGATCCAGTCCGTGGTTGCCATTATTTATAAGAAAATGTAAAGACCACCAGTTTTTGTGGAAAAACTGCGTTCATCAAATTAACACAGTCAAGGAAATGTGTAGCCTCGTACACAATAAGACACTGTTGTTACCTATGACATACAGACGTAGGCTATTAGCGTACGGTATCTCCTTTCTGCTTAATGACAGCACTAACTCTATCCGGCATAGACTGGATCAGCGTCCCGAAGTGTCTTAACTGCAATCGATCTCCACGCTCGTTGAAGGCGACGTTTGAGCTGATCAACGTTTTTTGGCTCAGGATCTTTATAAACTCTGAGAGATAAAAACTCCACAAGTTCTCAATAGGAGAGAGGTCCGGAGAGTTGGGCGGCCAATCCTTCGGCTTAATGTGTGACGGGAGGTTGTCGTCTAGCCACTTCGTCGTCACAGGTGATGTATGACAGCGTGCACCATCCTGCTGAAATACTCCTAGATCATTGTCAAGAAATAACTTTCGTTGCATGACACTGCCGTTGTTATTTTCTCTCTCGAACGCTGGCTTCACAATCTGTTCGAGAATGTTGGTGATGTAGTACTGCGAGTTCAGTCTGGTACCATTTGACACAAAGTGAAGTTTAGTGAGACCTGTCAGTCATCCAACCCCAAACCATCACCGACGTTGATCAGCTCAAACGTCGCCTCCAACAAGCGTGGAGATCGATAGCAGTTAGGACACTTCAGACGCTGATCCAGTCTATGCCGGATAGAGTCAGTGCTGTCATTAAGCAGAAAGGAGATACTGTACGCTAATAGCCTACGTCTGTATGTCCTAGGTAACAACAGTGTCTTATTGTGTACGAGGCTACACATTTCCTTGACTGTGTTAATTTGATGAACACAGTTTTTTCCGCAAAAACTGGTGGTCTTTACATTTTCTTATAAATAATGGCAACCACGGACCGGATCATAATCAAATTCTTACCAGTATCTTTCGTTTGACTTGTGTATGTACTGACAAAATATTATAAAGAAATATGCAGCCGTTACTGAGACAACGCATTTTGAAAACGGTGAACGAACTTTCGTGTCACCCTATATAATATGCATGGACAATTTTGATTCATAAGTAAATCATTCATGAATACCGGAAGCTCTTGCAAAAGGCAGTTACCGAGTCCTCAGACCGCAGTGCACACCAATTCCCCCACACAGACCTACCCTCCCCCTCAGCCCCCTCCCCGACACTCCGACGCAATCCACTGCTCAGCCCACCTCATGACGAAGGCATTCGATTGTTTCTTGGCCATCTCAGATGACGATGAAGGGTCATTTCGTTCTCTGCACCCAATCGACCCCCGCTGATCGACCTCCGATAGCAGAGTGCCACCACCGACCCCTCTCCCCTTCCCTTGCTTCCCCTCTGTCTGTCTGTGTATGTCTCTGTCTGTCTGTCTGTGTTTGTGTGTGTGTCTCTCTCTCGGTCTCTCTGTGTGTCTCTCCCGGTCTCTTTGTCTGTCTCTCTTTCTCTCTGTCTCTCTGCCTCTCTCTCTGTCTCTGTCTGTCTGTCTCTCTCTCACGGTCTGTGTCTGTCCCTCTGGTCCTGTGCCGGTCGCTCGGATCCGACGGGTTATGCTTCGTCTTCGTTTTCAAGTCCAATCGCAAGATCAGATCGAAGGAGGTTTTAGATTTCGAAGCCGATTTGCGCAAAACGAACCCAGAAGGACAGCAACAGACATACCGACAGACAGACGCATGTCTGGTATCTGTCTGGCTGTGTGATTGTCTGTATGTGTGTGTGTGTGTGTGTGTGTGTCTGTGTGTGTGTATGTGTCTGTCTGTCTGTCTGTCTGTCTGTCTGTCTGTCTGTCTGTCTGTCTGTCTGTCTGTCTGTCTGTCTGTCTGTCTGTCTGTCTGTCTGTCTGTCTGTCTGTCTGTCTGTCTGGCCAACATATATGGACACGCTTGTGAACGAGGAAACCGATGGACGAACGAATGAATTCATGAGGACACACACAGGTGTTGAAAGAACATTGGGCTGAATGCGTTGATCTTTGAGCAGATGGATGGATGGATGGCTGGCTGGATGGATGGATGCATGGATGAAACGATGAACGTATGGATGGATTGATGGATGGATGAATGGTTGGATGAATGGTTGGATGGATGGATGAAAGAATGGATGGACGGATGGAAGGATGGATGAATGAATTCATCGATGGATGGTTGGATGGTTGGATGAAAGAATGGATGGACGGATGGAAGGATGGATGAATTCATCGATGGATGGCTGGATGGCTGGATGGATGAAAGAATGGATGGACGGATGGAAGGATGGATGAATTCATCGATGGATGGCTGGATGGCTGGATGGATGAATGAATGGAAGGATGCATGGATGAAACGATGAACGTATGGATGGATTGATGGATGGATGGATGGATGGATGGATGGATGGATGGATGGATGGATGGATGGATGGATGAAAGAATTGATGAATGGATGGACGAATGGAATGATGGTTGAATTCATCGATGGATCGATGGAGATGAAAGGATTTATGGATGGATGGATGAATGAATGAAAAAATGACGGATGAATGAATGGATGGATGATACGATGAACGGATGGATGGATTGATGGATGGATGGATGGATGGATGAATGAAAGGATGGATGCATGGATGAAACGATGAACGGATGGAGGGATTGATGGATGGATGAATTGATGGATGACTGGTTGAATGGATGGATGGATGAAAGAATGGATGAATGGATGGACGGATAAAATGATGAATGAATTCATCGATGGATCGATGGATGGATGAAGGGATGGATGGATGGATTAATGGATGGATGGATAGATGGATGGATGAAACGATGAACGGATGGATGGATTGATGGATGGATGAAAGGATTGACGGACGGATGGATGGATGAATGAAAGGAATGATGGATGAATGGATGAGTGAATGGATGAATGAAACGATGAACAGATGGATGGATTGATGGATGGATGAATGGATGGATGAATATTTGGATGGATGGATGAAAGAATGGATGAATGTATGGACGGATGGAAGGATGGATGAATTCATCGATGGATGAATGGATGAATGGATGGATAGATGGATGAATTGATGGATGAAACGATGAACGGATGGATGGATTGATGGATGGATGAGAGGATTGATAGATGGATGGATGAATGAATGGATGGATGCATGGATGAAACGATGAACGGATGGATGAATTCATCGATGGATGGATGAATGGATAAATGGATGAATGGTTGGATGGAAGGATGGAAGAATGGGTCGATTGATGGATGGAGGGATGAATGAATGGATGATGGATGGATGGATGGATGGATGGATGGATGGATGGATGGATGGATGGATGGATGGATGGATGGATGGATGGATGGATGGATGGATGGATGGATGGATAGATGGACGGATGTAGGGATGAACTGATTGATGATTCCGTGGATAGGTGGATGTAAATTGTAATTGTAAGTGCATATTTATATAGCACCTCATCGTTGAACTGATCATTGGTTCTCCCAACAAGATAATATGAGACGACGATTGAATAGAACGGTTCTTAACCGCTTGGAAAATAGAGCTACGGAAAGGAGAAGGTCATATAGTAGAGGGCATGGAAAGGTGTTCCAGAATGAGGGACCGATCATGACAAAACTTTCATGTTGCATTTTATGGCAGTACGGAATGTGGTATCACCAGAGGCGGCGATCCTGTTTTACATGTGGGGGGACACTTTTGAACTGCATGGGTCAACATTTAGTTGACCCATGCAAGTAAACAATTCAGAAGAAAGAAAAAAATACAGGTGTATCAACCGATAGTAGCTACATAGTACCATAATGTGCATCAGTAACATACTCAGTCAAAGGTTAAGTAAGTTAAGATTGTAGTTTTATATACGACCAAACTTTTGAAATCCACCAATTAGCCGAGCTGCAGAGTTTAAAGCGGATTGAAGTTGATTCATCTGAAAAAAGACAGGTCCGCATAAATGGTGTTACCATAGTCAAACCTGGTACACACGAATGCATGCACCAGAGTGGAGGCAGGAGCCGCAATGGCGTTTAGGGCAGATATGACGCAGATGATAAAAAAAATCGTTCGACTGTCTTCACGTGCTCGAAGAAGGTGAACTTATGGTCTGGCGTCAGACGCAGGTGAGCGTATAAGTAGAGAAGGAAACAGTTGGAAAGCAAGGCTGCAAGTTATTCAAGCCTATATACCGCTTACCGAGTGAGAACAGCTGAGTTTTCCCAGGATTAAGACGCAGGCAGTTGGAGCACATACACTCACAAAGCGGCTTAGATATCTCAACCAGTTTTTTCAATATGGAGGAAAGAACATGGCTCATGCCTGTAATGTAGAGGAAACAAAGGAGAGGAACCAGGTTGGAAAACAAATGAAGCCAAGCACCACCGACTGGGAGAGGCAAGAGAGAAACGAACGCAACAATGCACTGCGAAGGACGGCTCACGACCGCAGACGACTGGATGGATGGATAGAATAATGAATGGATGATATAATGAATGGATGAAATAATGAATGGATGAAATGATGGATGGATGAGATAATGAATGGATGAAATAATGAATGGATGAAATGATGGATGGATGAGATAATGAATGGATGAAATAATGAATGGATGAAATAATGAATGGATGAAATAATCAATGGATGAAATAATGGATGGATGGATGGAATAAAATATTGGATGGATGAAATAATGGATGACAGAAATAGAATAATGAATGGATGAAGAAATGGATGGATGAAATAATGGATTGATGGATGGAATAAAATATTGGATGAATGAGATAATGGATGGATGAAATAATGGATGGATGGAATAAAATATTGGATGGATGAAATAATGGATGGATGAAATAATGGATGACTGAAATATAATAATGAATGGATGAAAAACTGGATGGATGAAATAATGGATGGATGGATGGAATAAAATATTGGATGGATGAAATAATGGATGGATGAAATAATGGATGGATGGAATAAAATATTGGATGGATGAAATAATGGATGGATGGAATAATAGATGCATGAAATAATGGATGCATGGAATAGAATAATGGATGGATGAAATAAATCAAGGAATAAAATATGAGATTCATGGTATAATGGATGGATAGAATAATGGATCGATAGGATAATGAATGAATAAAATAATGGATGGATGAAAATAATAAATGGATGAAAATAATGAATGGATGAAATTAATGAATGGACAGAATAATGAATGGATGAAAATAATGGATGGAAAGGATAAAGGATGGATAGAATAATGGATGGAATAATGAATGGATGAAATAATTGATTGATGAAATGTGGTGGAACAGATAGGATTGATAGATAGGATGATGGATGGATCGATGGACATATGGACAAATTTATGAATCTAAGAAGGGATGGATGGATGGATTAGCTGGTTGATGATTCGATGGATGGATGTTGGACAAAATAATGGTAGACGGAAAATGGACGGATCAAAAGAAGGAGGGATGGAGAAGAGGAGGAAGCGATGGAAGTGTGACGATAAAGGTGGATGGATAGATTGATGGATGGATGCATGGATGGACGGAGGTAACGATGGATGGATGGATGAATGAATGAATAAGAGGATAAAAGGGTCGGTGAACGGATGAAAGAATAGAGGAAATATTGGATGGTTTAGATGTATGGATAGATGCATGGAGGAAGAAATGAAGGATGTAGGAAGATTTGGATGGATGGATGAATGGAAAGGAAGGATGGGATGACGATTAGATAGATGATGACTAGATGAAAAAATTGGTGCATGGATCAAATGGCTGGACATGTGGAGGAAGAGGTGGAAGGATTAAAGGATAGAGGAATAGAGGAAGGGATGGAAGGAGAGGAAGGATGGCTGAACGGTTGGATGAATGGATAGATGGATGATGAAGTCCATAGATGGGTGGAAGAATGAAGAGAATAAAGGATGGAGGAAGGGATGGAAGGATTGATGGATGGAAGGATTGATGGATGGATGATGGATGAAGGAATGGATGGATAGATATTTGATGTGTGGTTTGAGTGATGAGAGTGATGGATGGATGGATGGATGGATGAATGGGTGGATGGGTGGAGGGATGGATATTTTTCCTGAAACGCTCACAATCTCCACAACTTCCGTTGCCGTCTCAGACGACTTTAATAAAGAACTAATAAGAAGAACGAAATATGCCACAATTGATATGCGGCAGAGCAACTTCCGGTCACGTGGCTTCCCCTCATTTGCATGATCTCGCGAGACCCTTTCACGTTGACCGACCCAGCTGATCACCATTTGTAAATACGACTCCGCGAGACCCAGAAATCCTTGCCCCACCAGACAGGATTCGTCGTTACCAATACTCACCGACTCAGTCGTAGTTCTGAAAAGCGACCTCTTGCGATAGACGTCCGCGTCATTCTCCGGAAGTACGTAATATCCGGAAAGTTTTCGGCGCCACACAACCCGTCGTCTGCCTCGTGCCGCCATCTGGTGGCAGTGTTTGTGAAACTTGCGACACCTGTCGACGTAACCACCGAGACATCTTTCGCGCTGGCCAGTAATTCGTGGCTGTGTTATCGAAATCATCCAATTATCACTCTTGTCAGGGTTGGGCGGCGCGCGTCGTTGGCAACCGTTGTGCGATCGAGTCCTGCACGCCGCCAATTCAATATTCCACTCGGCAGGGTCGACTCGAATTGACTTGAGTTTCAGGCCAAATCGTCCTCGTCCTCCTATAATGCCATTATCTCGCAACGAGAGTCCACGATCACAGCCAACGGAGAGGACGAAAAACTAATCGGGTATCCAGAATCGAAGGACGACTCGACTACTCAGGATTCGAGTACTTAACTGACAAATCGATCACTAGTATTTGGGAAGGCCTACTAAACGGATGCAGACAAACCAGCTATTCTCCGATGCCAAGATGCGGCTGTAGGAGTCAGGATTCGAGTGTTCGTGTAGATTTACATCAGAGACGATTTGAA
The DNA here is from genome assembly GCA_963556255.1 of Allolobophora icterica. Taxonomy (NCBI): domain Eukaryota; kingdom Metazoa; phylum Annelida; class Clitellata; order Crassiclitellata; family Lumbricidae; genus Allolobophora; species Allolobophora icterica. Next base: position 29,729,255 of record OY744614.1, read on the forward strand.
AGAGTGAAGGTATTGGCGTAAACCTTATGTTTATAAGAATCGTTCAAAGAAGAACGCTAAAGAATCGAGTCGGCTGACCGAGGAAGCTGTTATTCTATCTAACTCGGAGCTCTCATTCTCTCTAAATCGGGCAATTCGCTCGTTGTCCACGTTTTCGCCATAAGCGAGAGCAGGTACTTTGGCGTCTGCGCCTCACAGTCAGCTTTACAGATGACCACAGTAGTGACGATATCGGTTCTATAGAGATGACCACCACAGCCGGGCATTTCGGTCGCCGGCCAACTGGTATCGACGGCCGGTTTTCGGCTAGAAATTCCTAATGCTATGGAAATTCGTCGTCCTCGTCGTCATCGGCAAAGCATGGAGTCGACAACGATGCATTGCACACGGACCGAGAGATGTACAACGCCTGCGGAGTAGAAGCAAGTGGTCGCCGTTCCCGCCGTCACTGGCTCGCCCGTCCGCTCGTCCGTCGGCATTAGCAATGGTAATGAAGCCGTTGACGTGTGGCCGTGCATTTTGATCACCCCTCAAACAACGAGGAGGCGCGCACGGCCAAGGAATACCCAGCGGTCGAGACGGCGGCGGCATCGCGGTCGCCCCGGTGCCCCCGTCGTCCATGCTTTGTTGTGCCTTCGCCTGGCGAGAAGATGGCGAGGAGACGGTTGCTGACGCAGGGTGGAAGGAAAGGCGAGCTGGGTCAGGCAGCGGATACGAGAGGGAAATTTTAATTTCCAATTGCGGCGATTGATTGCGGATTAAGAGAGGCGCGAGAGGCTGATTGAGAGTCGGCAGGTGTGCGTCCGCCGGCGTGTTTTTGAATGCCAACTTCTCCCGCGTTGTGGTCCCTCCGTCTCTCCGTCTGTCCGTCTATCGTTCGGCCCCTCCCATTGCCCCTTACGGTTCCCACGTCACCCGTCGCTGCTATTGTCCGTCGCTTGAAAGTAGCGCGCTCAGCCTTTGAACGTGTACGCGCAGACCAAATTGCAGCTGTCGGACGCTAGGGGCGCCTTTGTATGGGGCCCTTCGAGACGTCACTGGTGAGGGTTTCCCGCGATGAAACGGGGAGATAGGGCACCCATCGGAGGTTTCAAGTGGGGTCAGTGACCTGTCGGATGATGCGAGACGAAGGCAGAGCTGCTGAAAGCAGTGCGTTAATCTAATCTAAGACAACGCAATCTTATTTTGTCCAATCTGAGTTGATCTTATCTATTCAACCTGACATCTCATAATTTCGTGAATTGAATATACGGCATTGTAAATAAAGCCAGAGGAAAATGTCTTTTATGCGGCGCCATTAACACAACATTTCCGTTGAGTTGTAAGTGCCTATCCAATTATAGACTCGCTACATTATATTAAGGTTCAAGCATAAATAATGTCTGGTCCATTGTTACATGTAGTCTCTGATAGTAGGCCTATAGCAGAACCACAGTGTAAAGAAGCTAGACATTTTTGCCTGGTATTATTGACGGTTACACTCTATAGGCCTACATGTCCAGTTATGTCATGTATGTCAGAGTAACTAACTGTACGTTACTACTCGATAAAATGCGTTGAAGAGCGTTACAGACCCACCAGATGATCTGTAACGCTCATATATATGGACGACATTGCTCGTTTGGCACTTAATAATCATTCCATAAACTTCTCTTTTCTATTCCATTCAATTCAATTGTATTTTAAATCTATATACTGCAGCCCAATCCAATTTTAAGAGAGGCAAACAAAAAGGAAAAAAACCGACCAAAACTAAGACAGAAACAAAGAAATATACATCCTATGGGTTAATGACTGGGTTAAAAACTGGGTTAGTGCTAGTTCTAGTGCCTGTTCTGATATCTAACCCCGGCTCTATTTGTAGACCAGAGTAATGCTTACGTTCCTTAGATGATAACTTTTGTTATCTATAGATATTATGTAAATATGTGTGTAAATCAGACATTATCAAATTGTTTATAATACTGCTTCTATTTTTGTCTTATGATATTGTGTTTTTTGGCTATCTCTTGCCGATGTATGTATGGTGGTTGTAAAGCATGAACGTTGTCTTGTACTAATAAAAAGATTACTTACTTGCTTACTTACTTAAAATTTTATGTAAAAATAATTTGACTATATGCCATCGATTAGTTCTAGAATCCACACGCATCTTACAGTTCGCCGCTTCAGCGCTGTTTACCGTTCGGCCTAACTGTGGCAGCTTCATCTTCATACGGGAGGAGGGTGTAGCATATAAATAGGCGATCGTAGGGAGGTATCAGCGGTGAGAACGGCTGTCTTTCGATGCTCTGTGGTGTGCTGGGGATCCCTTAAGTCCCGTCCGCCGTCTTCGAGTGGGTAGCGTGTTCGCTTGTACAAGCGACGTCAGGCAGACCGTCGCCGTAGCCAACTCTCGCCAGGTAGGTTACTGCATGGACGTCTGCGTAAATGCATTGGAAGTGAATTTCACGGCGTGCGGTGATACTTCGGGCTAGGAGAGTTATGAGTGTTACGTCTGTAGTAATGCAATGGGACGCCAACTCAGTGTGCGGCGTGGCGTTTAGGGCAATGACCAGATTGGTTCGATTCGTGGAACGCTATGATACTGGAACGTCCGCGTACCAGTGGAGGTTGGTCTGCGCGGTTGCTGGATTGCCTTTTGGTCATGGTTTTCTGCGCTTTGGTCGAAAGGTTCTCCAGTCCAAATAATGTGCCTCGAAGGTCGAAGATATCTAAACGCAGGTTTGTTGTCCTCGAGTGCACTCAGTTCGTTTTTAAAAGTCTTGGTCTTGGTCTTGAGACCAAAAGTCTTGGTCTTGGTCTTGGGGTTCAAAGTCTTGGTCTTGGTCTTGGTCTCGAGGTTCTAAGTCTTGGTCTTGGTCTCGAGGTTCAAAGTCTTGGTCTTGGTCTTGAGGTCTAAGGTCTTGACAACAAGACTGTCTAAACGCTTCACCTAAATTTTTCTGTGATATTCAGTCTGCCATCAGTGTCACTTTTTATCACCATTCGCGCACTGGTCTACAACGCGGACATTAATAATTTGTACTGCGCTCTAGTCAAAGACGGATTACACATCATTTAGACCTAAACGAAAGCCTATAAAATCGCGTTGTATAGACTCCAGACAAGTTAAGCTTCGGCATACATGCGGTAAGACTGTCTTGTTTGTGTTCGGGGTCGACCATAAACACGTCCACAAAAAACTACTCTGACCCCCTCCCTCTTGCTCGTAACCACCCTCCTTTGCGGTTGTCCTCAATCATGGACGAGCCTTTGTGCTATTGCAAGCGACCGTGCGTATGGCTCTGGCCAGGGTTGACTTCTTCAATGAGCGTCTATTAGGCTACATTGTTGATTCCTTGAACATCGTGAAAACTCCTCCTTTAAGCTATCTGTGATCCGACGTCTTGTAACAGAACCGACATCCAGTCGGTGTGCATAGGCGGAGACTTGGGCCTGGGTTTGGGGGGGGAGGTCGGTCCGCCTCTGTCGGTGTGTATGTGTGCGTTGTGACGTCAACACTTTAAAACGAAGAGCTGCACTGGTTTCCAGGGGCGTAACATTGGTCTAAAAAGTGGAGGTACCAATTTCTTACATACACGAAGCAAGGCAAAGACTGCGATCTTTGGGAAGGCTCAGTAATAAAATATTGATTGATATTGTTTAAAATGTGGGGGTACGGTGCGCCTCAGTCCAAAAAGTGGGGAACGGGTACCCCTCGTAACTCCCACAAATTACGCCTATGCTGGTTTCCCAGTCGCTTTCAGTACACTCTCGTCGTTAAATAATCCAACTTCTCATCGTCTCAGTCTTTGCTGTTGATGAAATCGTCATGGATGGTGGATTTCGGTGGATTTCACGCATGGAATGTAACGGTCTTCGTCGGAAGCGCCTCTGACGAGTCTCTTTTCAACATGGACTTTCTGGGGGGGGGGGGTGGAGGGGACATTTGCCCCCTGGATTTTATATTTTACAAAATGAAATCTTTTGATTATTATGATTATTACAACAGTCCCAATCACGATTTTCAATGCGAAAAAACATTTAGCCTACTTATTTAGGTAAAGTCCTTGACCGTTATTCACATTTGAAGTTGTTATGTGTTCTTTGTTCATGAATAGCCAAAAACTTCATTTTTCTCCCTCCTACAAAATGCCTCCACCCCCTACAAAATTCCTGTGGACACCCTTGAATCGAGCCTGTATAAATTTCCTTTTGCAAATTAGGGTACTGTTACGTATGCATACGTGAAGACTTCCTTTAGCATAGCGGTTTGCTCTGCACTCAATTACGACATGTAAATCTCGATATAATCGTGCAGCTACTCTGTCTTTAATCTCTCGCAAGTTCTTTTTTCTAGAGCCAAAAAGTCGTGGTTGGATAATTTTCCTCCTGCCGCGAACTGTTGAATATAAAGAACGAAGACCTGTAATCCAGTGAAGGGCAGTCTAGGCTACAAGAGCAACACAAGCCTAATGACTAAGACTGACTGTGTTACGAAAACTTAAGGGTTTATACACTACAGAAAACGAGTAACATTACAATGTTGCCTGCTACCAGTGCCGGTCTTAGGGGCGTGCGAACCGTGCGGTCGCACGGGGCCCACAACTTACGGTGGCCCGAAAATGTCACAGAAAATTAACATCAACAAGACACCTTAATAACAATAATTTATTATGGTCTTCTCTTTTGTGATAAAATAAAGTCAACTTCCTCTATACCCCGGAATTCTCTAGCATATTAGTTATATTTGATTTGCTGTACTTGGTTAATAGTCTACTAAAAGAAAATGATTAGCAATGAAAACAATTTATATTGTGTCATGGGGCCCATACAGTATACATTGCACGGGGCCCGAAATATCCTAAGGCCGGCACTGCTGCTACCTCCACCAATTAGTGCTGTAGGTATGGCAGGGTTACAGAGAATCCATCGTATACAGTGGCGGTCTTACTGGAGGGCTAGGGGGGCTGTATAGTCCCTATAGCTGGAAAGTTAGCCCCCTCGTTTTTCATTGCCCCATGTGCACATTGCCCCCCCCCACAGTTTAACCTTTAATTAGCCACACATTGCCTACAATGTTTGTTGGTAACAAAGCCTCCTAATATCCTAAAACAATTTTAAGCCCCCTCCCCCCGTCCAAAAACTCTAGAACCGCCACTTATCGTATACAGGTTAAAGTTCAGAGTCCATAATCGTGCAGAATGCTATATAGTCAACTGTTTTATAATTGAATTTGACTTGAGCAACACTTTCACAACCTATAGGGGTCTAACTCAGATGATGTATGATTTCTCAGAATAAGGCATGAAACTTTGGTCTTCTGAACATAGTGGGTTAAATACGCCTTTTGCAGCCGTAACAATGAGTCAATTTAAGTTTGAAACAACGTGAATCTATTGCGCTTTTACGAAGAAAATGGTTGTTCGCGCTAATCTGTAGAGTCGTCTGCGCACCCACTTGAACAGCCTAGAAGAAACATTGTCAGACAGCAGTGGGTCATTGTTTTTAGTGCACGTGATATCCTTAATTGTAGACGTATACAATACTGCGGAGGTCTGCGATTAGTTCTAGCATACAGTTCCTATGCACAGAAATATATAATTATATACTCGCTTCAATACTCAACCAGACAATTCTATACACTCAACCATGCGCACATTAACATACACAGACTCAACCATAATACTCATCGTATAATAAATAAATAATAAATACTAGAGATTAGAGTGCCGTATTTCGTAGACAGTCGATTAGATCGAAGCAACGATTCAGAAGCACTTGGGTCGCTACGCAGTGGCTTGATGTGGATTCGAACCTGCGACCCTGCGGTTACAAGGCACCGACCTATACACCACTACACCACCGCACGTTAAATCATGCTCTCACTTATACACTCAAGCAGTGGCGGCGATCTTGTTTGACAGGTGGGGGACACTTTAGGAATGATCTGGTCAAAGAAAGAGTTTTAACATGAACTGATCAAAAAAAGAGGTCAACAAATTTTTTTGCGCGTGAAATTCATTGTCAAAAATTTTCATGACCTTTTTTGGGTGTTTCTTCCAAATTTGGGGGGCAAATGTATGGTGTGTCCCTCCACTCTAAAAGGTGGGGGTCTTGTATCCCTCGAACCCTCGGGATCGCCGATCATGCACTCAAGACACTGCAGTGAACAATGCAATCAATAATCAACAGTTGAGAACCAAATATTGATGAACCATGCATATACGAACGTACATTTTACAAAACTGCTCTTCTCTGCTCAGTCCTGCTCAGTCATGATCTGCTGTGCTCTGCTCTTTTGCTTCTCTCCGTCTCTCTTGCTCCGTGTGTCTTTGTGTGTGCGTGTGTGTGTGTGTGTGCGTGTGCGTGCGTGTGTGTGCGTGCGTGTGTGTGTGTGTGTGTTTGCGTGTGTGCATCATCAAGTGTCTTCATGAAGCGCTCTTGGTCAACAAGCTCAAGTACAATCACGTTTACTTTTATAGATATATATAAAGTCGGCTAAACATATATTTTTCGCATATATATGTATACATATATATATATATATATTCGTATATATATAAAACTCAAGTTCACACACACGCATATATATATATATATATATATATATATATATATATATATATGAACTTGAGTTTTTCGGGTTAAGAGCCCTTGGTGAGAACATTCGTTGACTCTTGAAATCGCTTTACGACGATCAAACGCACAAGCAAGTTTATTACATATTTACAACATGTATTAATACATACTTAACCATAATCCACGCAATATATATATGTATATATATATAATATGTGTAATATTGAGTACATATGTGAAATGCAGAACTGGGCTTTCTGACAACAGGAGCTCAACAAGGGAACACCTTAATTCGTCTAAATATCGGTCCGTTTGGCAAGTTGCTAACAGGCACAGTTTAAACAAAAGCCGACAATTCTTGTATAGAATTGGCAGTCGAGGGTTGGAGACAATGGAGAGGCTGCAACGCTTTGTTTGACGGCGTCTCGTACGGTTGATTATAGACTTCATATGACTCGATTTCAGCCATTCAGAAATATCGCAGGTGTAATGAACGAGAGAGAGACATGTCCCGGACTTTCAGTCGTCGCACTTCACTGGACGTCTGTGTTATATGGACGTAGCACTTCACTGGACGTATCACTTCACTGGACACCCATGTGGACATCTCGAAATCAAATCTTCTCGGTCAGTTATGAGGTCACGTCCTTAGCCGGTGGTCATCTGCGGCGCAGATACGGAACGATCTCATCTGATCCTGAAAGATCGCATGAAAAGATGTGATCAAACTGTATCGCTTCGAATGAGATCGGATCAAACGACTTCGGGTCAAGCGAGAGCTGGTCAAATGAGGTCGGGTCAAATGACATTGGGTCTAATCAGATCGCATCAACGTTGTTTATAAGTTTTAAACGACGATAGGAAATTTCCAGGTATACGGAGAAGCAATGGTCACGTGAAGTATTCTATCGACGCTTGAGAACTGTTCACTTTTGCCAAGACTGAGCAGCAAGTAGAGATTATTAAAGGCACTAAATAAATGAATGAATATTACATCCATTGTGGGAATTGTAGAAAAACACTGGGGGTTGAACATTTTATCCGTATTTTGCAAACTGATGTCAACGAAATTTGAAAGCAGTTGATTGCAACCCTAGCAGTTTTGCAAGTCAGACTCCAATCAAAATCAATTCCAGTGTTGAGAAAATTAAAAAATGCATACATGATACACCATGGAAATGTTTTCGCTTTGTCAGAGACTCAGGGTCAAATAATGCTAAATCACACTAGCACAACTGAGGCCGTTGGAAACGACCTCTCTGAGGTGTGCAATGCAGACTTAACTGAGGGGGAAGGACTAGGATGTTGAACCCCCAACAATTCCCACCTTGACTACATCAGATGGGAACATTTCGAATGATGTAAATTTGGATCGGATTCAATTATTAAAGCGATCATTAACACCTAAATTAAGATAATCATGACTCATAATAGATTGGCCGAATTATATTGCGTCAAATCAGGTCTAATCCGAAGAATCCAATCCGAAAGCGGATCAGGTGAATCAGACGAAATCCCTCCCGTCAGATCAGCTCAAGTCGATCTGCTCCTATTGGAGTCGACTCTGGCCATATGTTTCAGAGTGAATCAGATAAGCTCGAATAATTTTATTGGATCTGTCCAGCTTAGTAGGCCTACACCTTAAGGTGCTATTGACTCGATAACAAATAGTGTTGGATTGAAAAACCGAGAGCTAAGGTATAAAATCGACGAAAACGGCATTTGGAACCGTAACCGGATGTCGTTAAACGAACTGACAGCGAATTGACAACAAACTGACAAAAAAATGACAACGAACTGACAAAAAATGACAACGAACTGAGAGCGAACTGACAACGAACTGGCAGCGAATTTACAACGAACTGACAACGAACTGGCAGCGAACTGACAACGAACTGGCAGCGAATTGACAACGAACTGACAACGAACTGACAGCGAACTGACAACGAACTGACAGCGAACTGACAGCAAACTAACAGCAAACGGACAACGAACTGACAGCGAACTGACAACGAACTGACAACAAACTGACAACGAACTAACAACGAACTGACAACGAACTGACAGCGAACTGACAACAAACTGACAACAAACTAACAACGAACTGACAACGAACTGGCAGCGAACTAAGCGAACTGACAACGAACTGACAGCGAAATGACAAATAACTGACAATGAACTGACAAATAACTGATAACGAACCATTGATTTCGGAAGAGCGACCAAAGAGGACAGAATTTTAAATATGCCAACATTGTCACGTAGGCCTATATTGTCCCAGATATTGTTTCAATAATGCCTCAGAATCTTTTCCACAAATCGACTCCGCTATACTATAGGGCATATAATTATTTCGATATCCCTTAAGAAATTGTTACAGAACAATGCGTACGGATGAACCGCAAGGTTTCTCGAGTTCGCTTATCCCCAGGACGCTCAAGTGTGCACGGGTCATCGGAATATCATACGGCGTCAATTTCCCAGCTGAAATCTCGTCCGTGACAGTCCAATAAGTAATCGCTCGCAAGAGAACCGACGTTTAAAGGGATGAATCATAAAATCCGGTGAATTAAGTCCTCAGAGTTTTTCTACTCGCCTGATAAGAGACCGTCTCGCAATCGCACTGAAAGCGACGAACGAAAACAGCTGCATGGGGATAGGAATTTTCTACTCGCTTTCTTGTATTGCGCAGATACATGTATATCTGGTCCAGTGTTTCGACGCACATTTCCTGTTTGTAACAACCGTAACGAAATTTCAAGTATACATGCCATCTTTATGTCATTATTATTAATTT
>OY744614.1:29743615-29778615 GCA_963556255.1 Allolobophora icterica
CCAACCCTTTCTAACCATGTTTGGTTGCAAGCTGTGTTAGAGGCTGACTGATGACACTGGAGCTGCATGAGGCACTGGTGGTATTTCGTTCTGCTGACTGACACTCACAGTCACACCCCAACTATGATAGAAATCGAAGTTCAAGACTCCAAGTAGAACAACAAATGAATATCAGTACTATTGTGTTGCTAGTCACCTATCTTTTACGGCTGTTTGATTGCCTATGACATTGACAGTTACTTGCTTACAAAGTTCAAAAGTAAACAAATAATAAACTTCGGTGCCATGGCAAGGAATTCTATTATTTTATTTTTTACGAATTTTTACGAATTTTAAAACTGCAGTTTTAAAATTCGTTAAAATTCGTGAATTTTTAAAATTCTTAAAATTCGTAAAATGCGAATTCTCGAACTATGTGGTCAGTAATGATCTCCTGCTTGCACCCCATTTCTGGTCTGTGAGACTTCTACCAAATTTATTTTGCATTTGCTTTCATTTACTAAGTGTTGAATAAGCCAATGTTTTTTTTCTAGGTCAGTCTTGAATCAAATTAAAAATTAACCCAAGGAATTAAACTCTATCCACAATAAAATTCGAATAGCTTTGTCGTTAATTCTGATATTTAAGTTTAAAAAATTCTACACTTTCTCTTGTGAATGTCAACATGACCTTTTTATCTTCATTTATTTGAAACCCCATTTATTGCACGACCAACTGAGTGCATTAATTTTCTTCTGAAGCCCATTAAATACAAAGGTGAAACTTCGAACGATCCGCTTGTATGCATGGGAACCACTGAACCAGGAAGGCATAGTCGAAGGACAGACTCATTAGCAATCAGCTACAATGCCACTTCTGCCGATAGTTCCTGGTTTGTGCTTCAGCATGTAAATGGACACACCGACCGCTGTAATGTTGACAGTTTTACATCACTAACATTTAATATAAAGACTCGATAAACTACATTCAACAGTTTCATAAAATTAGGCTGTTTCGATCTTAAACTTGGACAAACTCTGCTCACACAGTCTTGGAAGTTTACACCCAAATCAGTTCAGCCGAGCTGCTGTGATAGTAAACAAAGGTCAAGGGTCAAAGGGACAGCGAGGAAGAGCAACAAGGACCCAGAAACTGGTGCATGGATTTGGTTGCTATAGGTGACCCGTTGTTTCCATGGCGACCCTCTTCAACCAACGCCACAATAAACTGCGAATGAGATCTATTGTTCATGTAAGAAAAACAGACGACGAAGGGGTGCAAGCCGCGAGACCTATATTCAGTTTCAAGTTTGAGAAGTCCTACCCGGTATACCAAGGTTGAAAGGCAAACATCTCTGTGTACTCAAGGCACTGAAGTCAAACATATCTTGGCAAAGTAGTTTTAAATAAAGGCTTATAGACCGGTCTCAAGTTTCGCTGTACAGTTGTTGAATTGCTGTTGCCATGATGTGCTCCAGCCGCACCCCGAGATGTGCCATGCCTCACCGAACTTTCCACATACTATATACACTATAGGCCTAAACCTCTGTTTAGGCAATGGAGAGTATACCTTTCAAACCAAGCCTCTTGGCACCGCCAGCCAGTGACGTAGCCAGACTTAAATTCAAGAGGACGCAAACTCCGGGAGACATCCAGGTGTAGTAGGGGTGCGGAGGTATAACCCACGAAAAAGTTTTGAAATCTCAAAAGCAAGAGGAGGCAACTGCCTCCTCTTGTCTCAATGTGGCTACGCCTATGCCGCCAGCCTGCCCACAGTACATTCTCACAAATAATGTGGCCAAATCTTTGCTTGATAGATATTATTATTGTCTGGTTATAAACAGAAACACTCGAGCAAACAGCCAGACACATATTTCATACAGGCCGCACTAACTTCCTGGGTGCATATGCAAGACACAGTGGTGTCTGCAGTTACCAGCAATCACTTTTAATAGAGTACACGGCATAGAAGATAAAATCAAACACCGGTAATTTTTGACAGAACTGAAAGGCGTGCTTTTCCGTGATAAAACACGAGTGCCAGCCTAGTGCTTTATTTTCCGTCCGCAGTGTAGAATCTAACAAAGCCTTTGATAAGGTTAATCATTTCAAGTCCTTTCATATATGCCGATTATTGACGTGGCTTGCTGGTGAAGCGGACGCCATGGATGAATAGTCTCAGTGCCCTTGGATAGCATGTATGTATGTATGTATGTATGTATGTATGTATGTATGTATGTATGCATGTATGCATGTATGCATGTATGCATGTATGCATGTATTGTATGTATGTATGTATGTATGTATGTATGTATGTATGTATGTATGTATGTATGTATGTATGTATGTATGTATGTATGTATGTATGTATGTATGTATGTATGTATGTATGTATGTATGTATGTATGTATGTATGTATGTATGTATATATGTAGACACTTGCTACAGCCCCTTTTAATTGCCTCAATAAAGTGCTGAGAGTAGAGACAGTGCTCCTTAAACACTCGTACCTACATTAACTGTCTGATAACACTGCAGAACAGAGAAACTCATATTTATGTACAGTGTATGCTACCAGACACCTGAGTCTAATCACATGCAGGAGGCCACGCCAAGTCTGCTGACGGGCGTTGGCAGTGGTAGTTGCATTCGTTAGCAGACAACTTATGAATATAAATTTTCTATAAAGCCACATCAGTGTCTGATAAAGTATACTGTGGTATACAGACGGAGTAGTCTTGAAAGTGTGACTGTGTCGATATTTTTCTTACAGTAACTAACGTGCGTTGAAAGATTATAACGGCAAGCACAATGGAGAGGGCTATATGTTTCCTCTAACTATATGTTAAGAGTGGTGACCTTGTGGCAAGGAATCAGCCTTTTGCCTCCAAGTCACATTATTTTAAAGTTCTGGTTGGTTGGTTGGAATCAAGGTTCATCGTGCGCATTTGGCAATTCAATGTAAAACTATCGGTAACTTTATGTTGCAGAACTACATTTGTTAATGGGCACTTCAGCTGAAAATATATCAAATAACTCGACGAAGGTTATAAGGTAAGGTAAGATAACGAAGGTAAAGGTAAGGTCATATAAAGTAAGGAATGTGAGGTAAGGCATTGTATACACGTATAGGCAAATTAGGCAATGCATGCAGTGCAATTCAGGGTAGGGTAAGTTCAAGAAATGGCAAATAGCCATTCTAAATAGACACAGTAGAAAGATATATTCCGCCTCAGTGAGAGTTACTTGATAATTAAGATACCAGCAGGCAAGATCAGGTAAGGGTTTGATAACTAAGATGATAGATCCCTGCAGCAGGTAAGATCAGGTACGGTTTGACAACTAAGATTCCAGCAGGTAAGATCAGGTAAGGCTTTGACAACTAAGATTCCAGCAGGTTAGATCAGGTTAGGCTTTGACAACCAAGACTCCAGCAGGTAAGATCAGGTAAGGCTTTGATAACTCAGATCCCAGCGGGTAAGATCAGGTTATACGCAGTGTAAGGTGCATGTCCAAAAGAAAGCAAGGTATAAGTTAAGGTAATGATCTACAAATACCTTCTGCACGAATGCTTAAAACTGTAGAGATTTTTAGGCAAAAGCATGGACATAACAATCGCCAATCACCGACTAGATACACCATGGAATCAAACCCAGAACAGGCTGAGGTTGAGATGGATGCGTTTTTATACGGTATACTGATGTTACTGCTCTTCGCAAGTCACTTCTTAGAACGTATACAACAGGCTATATGATGTTTTCTCTGGTGTGTGTCTCACAATTTACAACCGAGAAAGCCATGCAAGAGATCAGCAAACACTTGAACATTTAGGCTTCAGTATATGAGCGTCTAAATACCAAGTATAAGCTCACTCTCAGTGGAAAGTACGTAATATCATGGATGCCTTGGTATCAGACACTCGTGTTGTTAGCTCACTCATACTCAAATCTCTGGCTACAAGGAAAAGCAACCAGCTCAATAACAGTATATGTAATTGTAATTGAGAATTTATATAGCGCCACTCAAAATCACAGGCGCTCCCGACCCGGGTCACTGTCTTCATTGACAAAGAGAAAGGTTTCAAGCGCTTGCGGAACGGGACAGGAGGGAGCATGAGGAGGTCAAGCTTAAGGGCCTGAGGCAGGCGGTTATGTATCTCCAGCACACATATTTGGGTGGCATATATAGGGTCTGTCGTTTGGGGTAATGACAACCCGTTTTGCTATGTCATAGAAGAAATGTTTCGTTACAAACTATACACAGAAGAATTCAGCCACAAACACAGTTTAAACTGGTAAAAGAATTTCTTTTCTTATCAACTTAAATAAGTTCTGGAAAATATGTACTTACATTGCCATATTAATTATTTACACAAAATTGAGATTATTACACAGATTTACACTGCATGCAGCTCAAACTTAAACAGGACTTTTCAAACTCAAATGTACTTTACTGACACAGATTAAGAAATAATCAGTTTAAACAGATTCATAGCCTTTATATGAAGCACACTATAAAAAATTTTAGAATTCAAAAATACACAAAACCAAAATTTAGTATAATTTGAAGAGCCTATATTGAGTTATTTACTAAAAGGCAAACAAAGTATACAAAATATGCTGATCCTATACTATGATAATATTTTAGAACTGTAGATTCTTCAACAATTCAGATTCAACTTCAGCTTAATAACGAAGCTTTGGGAAGTATGCTATAACGAATTTTGATTGCTAACTTAACAAAAACTCTAGCACTTAAATCAGCTGCTGCAAGTTTCAGCTATGAATGTTACTTCCAAACTATAAACGGAATAAAATGTTTGTGTCGCAGGAATCCACTGAAATGGAATCTTCTAAAGGTGATGGAATGTACAACTGCACAGACAATGTGCTATACACGCACTTTATGAAGAAGCTCTTTGAACCTCAGTCCTGGGATTTCCAATGAAAATTAGTTGATGTTCACAGAAATACAACAATAATTAATAACTGCACAACTTTCCACAAGGTTCGCACGGATGTAGAAAAAAAGTTGTCAATTTAACAGACATGAGTAAATTGAATTTTGAGTATTAAATTAATCAGAAATTTCAATAATCAAGCACTGCTGTTTCACTACAGATTAGAAACATTAACAACTGAAATTTAATTTTTTTGTCAAGTAATGTGACGAATTATTCGAAGCAAAGCAAAAGGTCTGAGTTTTAGTTTTAGTTTACATTCTGAGTATATACAGTGCCTATAAGATCCATATAATGAGAAAACTCTGATTGGTATATGCCACAAAATGATAAGTTAAGAAATTACTTATCTTTTGATCAGGCTAACAGAATGGATCTTTCTCCAGATATGACACAAAACTGTTAGTGCGTTATCGGGAAATATGTATTCCGCAGAGATATGTTCACAGCACAGGAGATTCTCAAAATAATTCGAAACGTAAGCTGAGTGTCCTGCAACCTGAAACGTATCCTGGTCTCGCAAAGAACTCGTTCGTCGACTGGATAAACACACTGTGTCCACGTTGAGAACCAGAACATGCATGGTCAAGCGCAAGGGGAAAATACACCATGAGTGAGACCAGCTGCGACGGTGTTGTGTTGGAATACTATATGCGACGATTTCTAGAAAGCGATTCTTGACAATGTGTACGATGGTGTATACAGCTACTTCGCGTCAGACTTTGTGCGTACAAACGGTGTGTATACATTAATCAACGCGTAACCTAAACTGCACCCAAATAGTGTGACACGTTCTAGGCCGCAAAGGCAAATAATCTGACCTGTGACTGGAATTATGATGAAACAAATGCGAAAACAAAGAATGTCAGATCATACTCCGAGTTTCTTCTCCGAATTAGGCCTACCTCACGGTCATAATCCACCACCAAATCAACTCAAATAAGACATTATCTACCGCCACAGTTTGCAAAGCCATCACTAAATCTCCATATTTTAAGGATTTCATATATAGCCTACACAACGCCAGCAACGTCTCCTGCACCGGAAATACGCCACACAGTTGCTAGATGTCCGGAGGACGGATCCTGTGCTTTTATAGCGCCTCACTGAACTAAGCAACGAACAATAGTTGTTACGAAATGACAGATCTCGGTGCAGTCCAGGATGATACAGAACTATAGTTGTAAAGGTAGACCTATCGCTGATGTCGAAGCTGTTTATGAATCCCTCTAGAAAGTCAATGGTCAGATTCAGAATTTCAGATCGCAATCAACTTCAGGTTCATTCTTCGCAGTACAGGTATACCGCTTGATTTTCATAATTTATTACATATTATGTAATATATATATATATATATATTTAACATTATGTATGGATGCATATATTTGAGAACGGGGCGTCGTTCATCACGCGCGTGGTCATTTGCGGTCAGTTGTTTTGGGTGTACTGAAGCTGGAGCGATCGGACGCTGGACATTGACGGACCCGTGTGCTGGACGACGTGCATATTACCCGCTACAGGGTATAAGGATGGTCGGTGAGCCTGCTGCTGTTGCTGAAGGGACTGATGGATCGTCGATGCTGACGTGGGGTCGTTAGCTGGCGCTGGCGGTGGGTGAGAAGGCAGGCAGTCGGGGCTGCTGACGGCCGAGTAACCGGACAGTACGGCGGCTGGCGACCCGTTTGACGGGGCACAGGTACCCACTCCGCCGCAGTTCAACGGAGAGTCAGAATGAATCGATCCCCCTCCTCCTATTCCTCCTCCTCCTCCTCCCCCTCCGCCGATGCCACAGTGAAGCGGACTGTCCGCTTCCGACCCGCTGCAGCCGCCTCCACCGCTGCCGCCGGCTCCTCCGCCAGGGATTGCGAGTATCTCCCCGTTGGGACCGACCGGTCCGGCCGGCGTCATCCGCTTCTCCTTCTGCCGTCGATTGCAGAACCAGACGCGGACGACCTCCTTCTCCAGCTGCAGTTCATCGGACAGCCGAGCGATGTCCGGAGCCGTCGGCTTCGGTTGCTTCAGGAAGTGCGACTCCAGGGCGCCCTTCACCGTCACCTCGATGCTCGTTCGCTTCTTCCGCTTCCGTCCTTGGGCGGCGATCTTGTCTATGCTCGTCGGCGACCCGCTCGTCGAGTCCGCCTCCTCGAGCCACTTCTGGAGGAGTGGCTTGAGCTTGCACATGTTCTTGAAGCTGAGCTGGAGCGCCTCGAAGCGGCAGATGGTCGTCTGCGAGAAGACGTTCCCGTAGAGGGTCCCAAGGGCAAGGCCGACGTCCGCCTGCGTGAAGCCGAGTTTAATGCGGCGCTGTTTGAACTGTTTGGCGAACTGTTCGAGGTCGTCCGACGTGGGAGTATCGTCGTCCGACTGTCCCTCTCCGGTGGGATCCAGCGAGTCTTCCGGATTGAGCGCGCCTCGCCAGCACTGGCTCGGCGACGGATACCCTCCGTTGATCATGTACCCCGAGAGACCGACGTCGTTTCCATTCGGTGCCACCGCCGCAGCCGCCGCCAACTGATGCGTGACGGGCTGCTGCTGCTGTTGTTGCGATGACGACGATGGCGTCGAAGACCACAGAGAGTGCATCGACGGCATGGTGCCACCGCCGCCCCCTCCTCCCCGATGGTGCAGAACCTGCTGTGCGGCGTCTGTCTGGGATTCGAGGTCCGTGTTCTTCCAGCCGCCCATCGCCGAGTAGGAGGACAGACCCTGGAGCCACTGTCCTTGAACCCCGACGCCTCCACCGGCGGCGGCACGGTAGTTGGCGTTCGAGTACTGTTCCTGCATATACTTCATCTCCTCCTGCGTAAGGTCCCGATGTTGCTGTTGCTGAGCCTGCGATGTCTGCGATTGCTGCTGCTGCTGTGACTGTAAGTGCTGGAGCTGTTGTTGATGATGGTGGTGGTGGTGGTGATAGGTCTGGCCAAGCAGGTGCATCGTTGCCAGTCCATTCACGTCGTTCGCCGGCGTTGTCCCATAGCAGGAACCGACTAAATACGGGTCTACAGAAGCAGCGGTTACGGCCATAATATCGCTCGCCAGAACGCTATCAACACTTAAAAGAATCTAACTTATCTGACTTGCAAAACGACCGAAACGACGCCGTCCGTAATAAACTCCACTTATCCGACCGCACGGCCGCGCTGGACGGCCGCGCTGCCGGCCCCGCCCCGTCGAAGCCGATTGGCCAGACGACGCTTGATTGACGGGTCGTTGGCGCTGTTCGTGCCCAGCAGCGGTTGCTAACCAAACGCCTCCGGTCGTCGCCCATCGGTCGGGCAATCAGAATTCTAAGCGGACACGGTCGGTCATTCCCTGGTGGATACGCAAACAGACACACTGATCTCTTCCTCCACGTATACTCCTCTTCCTCCTTGTCTACCTCCTCCTCTTACTCTTTGTCTTACACTGTCTACTTTTCCTCCTTCTCCTCCTCTTCTAGTGTTCGTCCTCCTCCTTTTTATTCTTCTTCCTCCTCCTCTTCATTGCTTCATAATTGTGGAAATGATGATGATGATCATTATCATCATCCTTATCATCATTGACATCATTCTCATCGGTATTTTTCCTTCTTCCTCTTCCTTATTTCTGCTTTCTCCACACTTTTTCATTTCATCACTACATCTCCTCTTCCTCTTCTTCCTCCTGCTTTTCCTCCGTCTCTTCCTGCTTTTCCTCCTAT
This sequence comes from Allolobophora icterica, assembly GCA_963556255.1. Lineage (NCBI taxonomy): Eukaryota > Metazoa > Annelida > Clitellata > Crassiclitellata > Lumbricidae > Allolobophora > Allolobophora icterica. The sequence continues at coordinate 29,752,233 of OY744614.1, forward strand.
TCCTCTCCCTCTTCCTCCTCCTCTTCCTACTCCTCCTCTTTATTCCTCTTCTTCTCATTCTCAACAGAGCATTCACGAAACAATACGGTGGTTTCGTCGGCTTGTGTTCTCTTGCCTTTTATCGACGAATACCTGTCTGTCCATGTGTCTGTCTGTGTGTTTGTTTGTCTGTGTGTCTGTCTGTGTGTTTGTTTGTCTGTGTGTTTGTCTGTCTGTGCGCTTGGCTGTCTGTCTGTGTCTGTCTGTGTCTTTGCCTGTCTGTGTCTTCGTCCCTCTGTGTCTTTGTCTGTCTGTGTCTTCGTCCCTCTGTGTCTTTGTCTGTCTGTGTCTTCGTCCCTCTGTGTCTTTGTCTGTCTCTGTCTCTTTGTCTGTCTTTGTCTTTGTCTGTCTGTGTCTGTCTGTGTCTTTGTCTGTCTGTGCTTTTGTCTGTCTGTGTCTTTGTCTGTCTGTGTGTTTCTATCTTTATGACGGTCTACTTGTCTGCCTACCACGTCTAGTGTGTCCCGTTGGCATGGTTGTCCGTCCTCTTGGTCGTCCTTCTGATCGTCCTCTTTTGTCCTTCGGTCCGCTTGGGTCTTTTGTTGGCAAGTTAGAACAAACGCGCCTGCCATGGCCGCGCAGTGGGTGGGGGGGGGGGGGGTTGGGTGGGGGGTTGACACCAAAGGCTAAGGGAGGGGGCGACAGTAGGGGAGGCATGGAGATGCGCAGTCGGACTTTATGGGACGCGGTCCCTGCAAATCAGACCGTAAATCCTGTTCAATTATACACAAATGAATACTCAAATTAGTTTCAAAGACACCGCTCTGCTTAAGCGCTGATTCGGAATCATTGTTTGACGGTCGCCAGATTCGCTGCTTAGCGCTGTAAGCGCCGCGACCTGTTCTAATTGACGCTCATCATATTGGCTCTGTTCGTTCTTGTTCGCAGTCATTCCGATGTAGGTAAGTAAGTCAGTCAGTTAGTCTAAGTTTCGCGTATTTGCCTTTCCCTATAATGTGTTTGTTCAATGGCCGTGGAGCGGATAAATCGTTATGGTTACGAAGTGTGTACCAGGAAGGGGTGCTCCTTTGTAGCGACCCGCTTTAACTGCAGCAGAGGATATAGTTTAAGGCTTTTCTTGGTCGAACAGACTTGAGATGCAACTGCAGTTCAGCCATCAGTTCTTTTGATCAGAGGTTGAGCATGCCCGCCACTTCATTGCTTATGTTAAACATTGTTTATTTATTTAATTCTGACAAATATAATTATCCAGTTTTCTGTATATAAACTGAGCTAAATATGCTCAGAATATGAGCATACTTAGCTCAGTTTCTATACATGCCATGTATGGTGACCTCCCATTCCTTTGTTCAGAGACTTGACCTTCTTCATAACTCTTTGTGAAGATATGGCTGCCTAACTTCTTCAGTTGAGCACAGTTAACAACATCTTCAGCATCAGTTACTTATTCTTCTTCGATTAAGTTCCGTTGTCTTATTTTCTTCGGTTATTGTTTTCAACTGAACTCAGAGATTGAATTGTCGGGTGGAAGGGTTCAAGTCCCAATTCAGTTAATTCCCAAAAATTACCTTGGGGGTTAAGTTAACCAACTATACCAGCACAGCTTTCAGTGGTTCCATGTGTCTTATTTGCTTAATTAATGATAATTACTACTTTGTTTTTATCCTCAGTTTAAATTCAGACCACTTCAGTGTGTTAAGTCATAATTTTTGCTAGAAATCGTCTAGAAAAACGAATTATTTTCCAGTAAGTATATATTCTTCATTGTTCGATTTTGTAGACACAGCTAAGGATCGAGTATATACACCCACACCCAGTATACAGTTTAGCATAGGCTTACCCGTTTTAGGCACGTAAGAAATTCCGGTCTGAACATTCGGACATGTAAAAATTTTCAACTCCCTCCCCAATTCAAATTTGACAATTTAACGCCTGCAGGCTTATTACTCAACGGAACTTAATATATCCCTCCGATGAGCTCAGATGTCGTACTTTTTTTCAGTTAGCCTATATACCTACGTAGTCTACTGTTATATTCAATTATTAAATACAATGTGCTGTAATTTATCTGCCATATATCACATAACATGCCGTTCTTCTTTCCTTTCTGCACAATATATAGGCTTACAGTGTCGCAATGTCAAATATTGAATATTGATTGAAATTTACATAACCTATTTCTGCGATCAAAATAGCTAATAGACAACGCTGATAGGTTTCCGCTATCACATAAGAAAATGATTATTTCACATTTTTCGCAAAAGACAAATTGCTGAAATCTCTAACAGAGACAATTAAGTAAATCGTCATTTTATGTATACACTTTCATAGTTTGCCCGAACTAGCCGAACCGTTCAAAAACACGACAACTTTAATAGGACAAAAACAAAGACTCTCCACTAATCGTAAATCGCAAACTCAAAATTTCTTACGCGCTACTCTGAAGCTAAGCGCAGGGCACCAGCTTATTCACGAGCGCTTCTCCAGGTCAACTATTAGCCGAAGTGCTGATGTGTGTCTTTCGCAGCAGACGCCGTAGTCATATTTCACGGCGCCGGATGGTATCTGATGTTTCCAGCGAGAAATTCGGCCTGCGTTCCTCTTAGGAGACGGCTGCGGCGCTCAGCTGGGGCTCCGTTTGGGGTGTCGTGGGGCCCTGCGCAATTAGGAGAGAGAGGCAGATGAGACGAGCAGTGAATTTGAAATGACCTCAGAGGCGCCCCTCTGCATCGTTCGCAGGCCTCCCAGTTACAGACGAAGAAGACAAGATTCGGGAGGAGAAGGAGGTCGGTGTTAGACCGAATGAAACAGACAGGCTGTGAAACAATTGGCTGACGAAACTATGAGTGCGAATATGACGATTTCTTCACCGCTCTTTTGAATCAGTGCTAGTGATTAAGCTGGTGCATACTCTACCCTTAGCTTTTGAGTAGCGCTGTCGAATTTTGGAGTTTATCACTACGGTTACGATTACGAATACGAATGTATAAAACGAATGTATTGTTCAACATATCAATCAAGCAGTTCGTTAAACAAAAACCGAAAGAACACGAACAGATAAAAACGAGTGAATGAACAACTGAACAAAAGCAATCAACTGATTGAAATTTAATTAATTATTAACTTTAGGCAAACAAGTAAATTAGTTTGTGAATTAATGAACAAATGAATTACTGAACGACTGACTGATTGAATGAATGAACTAATGCACAAAAAATGAATGAACCTAGTAATCGGATAATTAATGAGCATCCCAAAGCAGTTAATATACAGTTAATCAGCCAATCATCGTCAAATATCGTCAAACGACCATAGGCAGCAGAATCATCAGTAGGTAAAGAACTTGAATTTGTATGATATATCTCAAAGACTCAATCTAATCGGAGCCATTGTGTTTCGGCTCAATCACGTGATACAGTGGCGTCACTATGGGAGTGCGGGGAGTTCAGACCGCACCGGGTGACATCTTCAGAGGTGGTGACATCAAAATGACAAAAATGATTGTTAACAAATGTTTTGTGCAGAGTTTCAGCAGAAATTTATTATTTTTAAATTAACAATAACAGATAACAACAAAACATTAATTTTTGTCGAAAGCCCAGCTTACATGTAGGCCTACTGTATCAGTATCAATTTGCCTAAAGCTGAAACTCTATGCTAGTTTACTTTTTTGAACTTTCTATAATGGGGATGACAACCATGACTTACCGCACTGGATGACACCAACCCTAGACTAAGTGACGCCCCTGACATGATAACTTCTAGAGCGCCCATTTTCTCGGTGTAAAAAAGATCAAACGCGATAATATGCTATATGATACATTTACACGGCATCTTTAGGCATTCTATCGATGGGGCTGCAGATGCCTTACTCTATTTTGTATACATGTCACTATAATTTATATGCAAGACGCTTTGGATGTAGCGCCAGAAGTTTAACAGTAACTAAAGCTCAAATACACCAAAATAATTTCTGTCGACGTCAACGGCCTTTGTTGTCATAAGATGTCGTTAAACTCAGCATCCTACAGCGCCAGGTTATTCTCCAAACGTAAGAATGATGATGATATTCGTTTATTAACTCAAACTGACAAGTACGCAGTAAGATTACATGATATAGTAGTAACAGACGGTAACAAGTTTAACAGCAGTTGAATTTAACTGTAGGGCAGCAATGCAAGGCGCCCATCTATCACACGCAGTGCTTTTTTCTAGGTCAGGAACTGAACAGCAGGTTCCGGAACTCAACAATTATGGAAGGGCTAAAATCCTTAGAAAAACTGGATTGGGAGTTTGGAGGGATCTCAATAAACACTGGAAACAGTTCACAACACTGAGATTAAATTAAAGTAGCTAAATTGTTGGTTTTATTAGTAAAATATATCAATTATTTTTAGTAGGGCCTAGCTGAAAAAAGGTGCCGGAACGCCAGGCGCGTTCCGGCTGAAAAAAGCACTGGTCCCACTGCTCATTTTACCGTCGCCATCTAGGGAGTGGAAGGCTGAGTCTACCTTGTGGGGTTAGCGGGTATCGAACCCGCGTCCTTCTCATCTTCTGACCTTCACGCCAGCATGTTACCATTCAACCATCTCCCCGGGTGGGAGGTCGGAGTGGGGAGCCCATGCAGAGCGATTGGGCTTAGATTTGGGCCAGATTTTTCAAGGGGACCCGCTGCACGATTCGCACACACACGCACGCACACACAGGGACCGACCGATCAGCAGAGACACCGATCAACCCACGCACTCACGATCGCAGACGCAAACAAACAATTGTCATCAAGTGGTATACACACGAACACACACAGAACTAAGTATACAACTATACAGGTATACAAACGACGACGATGACGAGGAGAAGGGGAGGGAGGAGGAGGGGCCGATGTGTAACTTCGCTACCGCAATTGCACGACCCCTTCAACCCTCATCAGTTAACGAACCATCGAGAGACCCTATACTCCCATGCATGCAAGAGACCTTGCGCATCTATAGCAGCCGCGATTATGTGTGACAAGCATACAACAACCAAAAGTACGTGAAATGACGCGTAATGATATATGTTGCGTTTATTCCATGCATACAATGGCATACATGGCTTGTACGTTATACATCCAGGCCCGCCGAGAGGGGGTGGGGGGCAAAGGGGCAAATGCCCAAGGGCCCGGCGACTTTTTTGGGGACCGGGCCGGGCCCGCAATCAACTTATGAAAAATATTATGATCAGTTATACAAAGTTTATGATTTATGCATTTTTGAAAATATTATCTGACGCTTAACTACAATCAGTTAAACTATAAGCATCTGAATAAAATCATAGTTGTAGGCCCTATTATCCCTATGTATAAATATAATATCGTAGGCCTATACGGTCGTACCCGCACTTTTATTGTTTCATTTTTATTTTTTTCTTATTTTTTCGTACGACCATAAGATATTAATATAAAGCCTAAAGATAGTTTAGAGGCCCGTGACAGCTCTGCATATATGGGTAATTCCGTGGATTTTTTGGATTTCGTGTCCCTCCGCAGTTGCATCCACATTTTTAGAGGTAAAGAGGCGCGGAATGTATCAAAATGTTCGTAGAGAGCTGGAGAACAAAATCTGCTACCTTCGACAAATTGGATTGTTCGTTTTTAATTTCATTTAACGCCCCAAACGCGTCAATTCTCATTACAGTCCCGCGTCCCTTTCCGTATTTTTGGTTTTTGGAGGGTCACAGAAGTTGTAATCTCTTGAGCAGCTACACAAGTGATACAATTTATTAAAGCTATGAGTGTCCTCTTTCATCTCCTTGCGAATCGTCTAATTCGGAGGCTTATTTTAAGCATAGCACGTCAAACAATCTTGTCCCTCAGGTTGCACCTCATCACAGTCACACTTGAATCAGATTATGAATCCCAATCAACTTTTAGACGCACCTACCGGAAATGGTTCGCAAAACTGCCGAGAGGAATTATAAATACAACCAAACAATCAAATTTTTAAATATGTGCCATTAACTAAATAAATAATGAAAGTTTTCGTGAAAAACTATCAATACGAATTATCATGTCTCATTACAGTCATCCTCTGCTACTTCTAAAGTTTAACTAACACGATTTAAAGCACTTTAACTTCTGAATGAGGCATATGGTCCAAGTAAGAAAAAATTTCTTGCGCTTGGTTGGCGGTCATAACAATGGGTGTATAGCCGTGCTTAGTGCAGTTTCCTCATTACAGTCACGTCTCATTACAGTCACACTTAAAATATCAACCTTATACCGTGTCTCATTTATGTCTCATTTTTATCATTACAGTCACGCAGTCTCATTGCTGTCACATAATTCTCATTACTGTCACAATTGTTAAAAACTATTTTGTAAACTAATCAATAGGCTAAATACGTAAACTAACTGTAAACTTAAAGATTACTCAGTAAGCAAAATATCATATGGTCAGAATTCAACTATTATATGATATAATATTTAGTAAAATCATGAGATTTCAGCTTCCCAAACAGGTGTGACAGTAATGATAAAATTTTCATAAAATTAATTTAATGTTTTATAAATCACGCTGTAAAAAACTTTTCGCAATACGTCGTGCAGGGAAACTCATAAATTGATATTCTAAATGCATCGTAGATTAAAAAAATATTTGGTTTTATGCATTTATATACATTTCATTTTTGCACATTTTCTACACCCAAAATCCAACAAATCCACGGAATTACCCATATAGGGGGCCCGTGATTGTTCGGCATAGGGGCCCGCGACTGCTCTGCCTAGGAACCCGTGACTGCTCTGCCTAAGGGCCCGGAATTTCTGTCGGCGGCCCTGTATGCATCGAACACAGCGGTGTATACACGCATGTATACACACAGGAAACATTTCAGTATACGCATGTATCTGTTATATACTATAGTATACATGTGTAATAATTATTTATACATATTACGTTGTATACATGTAACTATACCTGCCCATAGGTTATCACATTCGGCTTTAATGTATACACATGGAACACATTTCGGTGTCCATTCATTATGCTGAATATACATACGGGGCATAATATGTGTATGTGTTTATCAGAAATCAGAAAATCAGAAAATCTTTATTGCATCCAGACAACGTTATGTACATAATAACAATCACCTAAAGCTATAATAATTCTTCCACGTTCCTGGAGGCAAAGGTGTCCCCTAAGGGATGGTAGTCCCGCTGAGGGGGGACACCTAACTATTCCATTATTCCTAGATATAAGACTGTCGTGCTATCAGATATATTCTGTTGTTGATACAACCACAAGAGAGATGTAAGATTGATATTAAGAGAAGAAAAATAAATCTTAATTAATCTTAACTATCCTACTTAACTAGATAAGATAGGCCCATGTGCGATCGTGCGTACCTACACCAGTGACGACCCAACCCAATAACGGGAAAGAGTCTTAATTACTCATTATAAACAGTCGTAGTCGATTTTTAAATTGATAGCGACTGGTGGATTGTCGGATTTCTAAGGGAATTTCATTCCATAATTTTGGCCCATAATATTTTAAACTGAACATTCGTATATTTGTGCGGGCTCTATAGCTATAGTTGAGCGGTAAGAGGACGCACTTCTCGTGTTATAAGTATGAATCTGGGATCCCAAAGTAAAGTAGTCCATAAATGACGTTGGTAGTAAATTGTGCTCAAAACAGTATAGGAAGTTCCCTATTTGAATAGTTCGGATTTGTTTTAATTCCAGTATGTTAAGTTTTTTGAAAATGGGTCTGGTATGGGTACCTCTGGGGACTCCCGCAATTACTCGGACTGCCTTCTTTTGGAGAATTTCAAGTTTATGTAACCTTGAGTCATAGTTGGAAGCCCAGATTAAGTTACAGTAATTTACATACGGGAAAACTAACGAGTGGTATAAATTTAGACGAATATCTACGGGAAGTAGGTACGAGATTCTGTTAATAATTCCTATGTTTTTTGCTATTTTTTGGGCGATGTAGGTAATGTGCTGTTTCCACGATAGATGGCGGTCTACAACCACGCCCAGGAACTTGGTAGATTCCACTTGAGAAAGGGGGTTTCCTGCGATTTCCAGTGTGACGTCAATTGGACTAATTTTTCTATGTGACTTGAATAATATAAAGTTGGTCTTATCTATATTAAGGGTAAGCCTGTTAGCTGTGAACCAATTGTTAACGAGTATTAGCTCGGAATTTATGATTTCCATTAGAGATTGCCATGACTCGTGAGCGAAGAAAATGTTAGTGTCATCTGCGAATAATATAAAGTAAAGAGTTTTGGATACATTGGCCAGGTCATTTATATATAATAAAAAAAGTAAGGGACCAAGGTTAGAACCCTGAGGGACCCCATAAGTGATGTTTCTACTTTCTGATAACACTCCATTGCACGACACTTTTTGGGTTCGATTATCAAAATAACTATAAAACCACTTTAATAGCGAACCTCTGATACCATAGTTTTCCAATTTTTTTTAGTAATATGCAGTGATCCAAACTAAAACTATTTTCCAACTATATGTATGCGTATATGTAAATGTATGTGCTCATACAAGACATACATTGCAATGTATAATATAGTTCTAATACAGATAATGTGGGCATTTCTGTTCCTATGTGTATGCGTGTGTATATGTGCGAACGCATGTTGGTGCCTGATTCGTGTATGGTGTATCATGAAAGGGTATAATTATGTGCTTCGAGAGGGTGTTCTGTTTGGGATTGGATCCAGTTGATCCATTTTGGGGGACCATGCCATCACTGAGTAACCCATTGCTTGCAACCAATGATGGGCACTAACCTTTTTTTAGTTTAAACTAAAACTATTTTCCAACTAAAAAATATAGTTTAACTAAAGTTGACAACTAATTTTGGAAATTAGTTAACTAAACTCAGTGATGGGCAACAGTTAACTAAAAAGTTGCTAACTTTTAGTTTAACTACAATTTTTTAGTTAAGGATGAAGTTTAACTAAAATAAAATAGTTTAGTTAAAACCATAGTTTAACTAAAAAATTTTAGTTGCTAACTAAAAAGTTTAACTAAAAATTCAGCAATATGCAACTATTTTTCCATAATGAATATTGAACACTGTCAACAAAAAACATTAATTTTTAACAATGCATGGTTTTAGCATTAACAGCCTGTGTTTTCAAATTCATACACTACTTGCAGTACACCTGTAACTGCATGCTAGAACAGTACACATTGCATAGTTTGAAGGTGAAATTGTCATTGACGCTCTGCATTATTACAGTTCACCTTTAACTCTGTTATTGTGAAAATGTTTGGCATAAAAAGTTGGAAAAAAGTTGGAAAAAGTTTAACTACTTTTTTTAGTTTAGTTAACTAATTTCCAAAATCAGTTGCCAACTTTAGTTAAACTATTTTATTTTAGTTGGAAAATAGTTTTAGTTTAACTAAGAAAAAATAGTTTAGTGCCCATCACTTACTAAACTAAAAAAGGTAGTTACACTTTTTCCAACTTTTTTCCAACTTTTTTCCAACTTTTTACGACAAAATTTTCACAATAGCTGACGTTAAGTGAACTGTAATAATGCAGAACGTCAATGACAGTTTCACCTTCATACTTTGCAATGTGTACTGTTCTAGCATACAGTTACAGAAATACTGTAAGTAGTGTATGAATTTGAAAACACAGGCTTTTAATGCTAAGTATAAGTCCTGTTGAGTTGTTGACAGTGTTCAATGTTCATTGCGGAAAAATAGTTGCATATTGCTAATTTTTAGTTCAACTTTTAGTTGGCAACTGAATTTTTTAGTTAAACTATGGTTTTAACTAAACTATTTTTGTAGTTAAACTTCATCCTTAACTAAACAAATTTAGTGAGGCCTAACCTAAAAGTTTGCAACTTTTTAGTTAACTATTGCCCATCACTGCTTGCAACTGGTTAACAAAAGTGGTAATAACAGCGTATAGTGATGTTTACTGTGGTAAATCCGGGCAAATAAAATAACTGACCATCAACCAACATCAACAGACTAGGGAAAGATTATCAAATATCTATGAAACTACAAAAAAATCTTAGAAAAACAGTTAAACTTAAGAAAGCCAAAACTCCAGATGACTAACTACAGAGGTCGTCAAAATTGGCGAAGTCAAGCCCAACCTTGCTTGCCCCTTGTAAAGGTTCTTAATTCGAAATTGTTAGGTGACCTATAGGCCCTATGCATGGGGTGTCCCATGTGCGTATGATGGCTTGGCGTGTATGGGTGTCCCATAGGTGTGTATGATACCTGTGAGTGTATGGGGTGTCCCATGTGTGTATGATAGCTGTGGGTGTAAGGGGTGTTCCAAGTGTATGACGGCTTGAGTGTATGGGGTATCCCATATGTGTGTATGATGGTTGTGGGTATATGGGGTTACTGATGTGTTTCTATGATGGTTGTGGGTGTAAAGGGTGTTTCGTGTGTGTGCATGATGGCTTGTCATGGAGTGTACGGGGTTTCCCATGTGTTTGTATGATGGCTTTGTTTGTCTGGGTGTCCGGTGTGTGTTTGTGGGATGTCTTATGTATGTTTGTATTGTGTGGTGGCGTGTCTTCGTGTGCGCAGTTAAAATGTAGTTCAATGTCTTCTTGTGCTTTGCCGACATGCAGATATGAAACAGATTGTCAAGTTTCGAGAGGGTGGGGGCAGGGGACGAGATTGCGGTGGGCGACGGGACTGCGGGCAAGTCAATCGGAGCCGACAGGACTAACTTTCGAGTCGAGTATGTTTGTCGAAGTGTGTGTAATTGATTGTAAGTCAATATGTGTATGAGTCTGTGTTTGCCAGCGCCGCTACTTAAAGACGGCCCTGGCTTTGTTGCGCGCTGACATGCCGCTCCCCCTTCGTTTACAGGTAGGGCATTGAGATAGAGACAGACACAGAGAGACAGAGGGAGAGACAGAGAGAGACAGATATATATATATATACACATAGAGAGAGACAGACAGAGACAGAGACAGAGAGAGAGACAGACAGAGACAGAGACAGACAGACAAACAGACAGACAGGGTGAGGGAGGGAGGGAGATACAGAGATACAGAGAGCGGGACAAAGAAAGAGACGAAGAGACGGAAACGGAGAGATAGAGAGATGAAGCCATTGGCTCAGACCACTCGGCTTTATAGGCATGGGTTATACGTCCACTCTGTTAGGTGCTGTTTAACGACACTGTGTCATAACAAAGACGATTAGCGTCGCCCTCCCCACTTTCTCCAGGCTTGGTACTGGCACTACCAGACCACGAGCAGCGGCGGAGTCCTACGACCACTCGGCGCGGGCACCTGTTCCACATGGCAACCTACATACCCGACTGTTCATCAATACCCTCAGAGCGCGGTGACCCCAGTATACGGATCGTATTCAGTTGTAGACTTGTATCCAACCTGCAACCGATCTGGCGCACGTGCCCGTGTGTTGAATGTACGAACTAGCGTTTCTTAAGTTCAGGCATCTATGGATGTCTTCGAAATGGCGTCGGTTGACCCAGGCTACAACGCAGTTCGTGTGGCTGGGCACAGGGTTTTTATTTGTCGGAGGGTTGGGGTTCAACCCCCTAGTCTTTCTTTAGACCCCCACAGTTGAGTCTTCATTGCACACCCTAGGGGGTCGTTTCCAACCCTCCTCAGTTGTGTGAGTGTGATTATACTGTGCATATATTTTAGCATTTTCTTTCACAATTCACGTTGTGGGTTACTAATAAAGTAATGCTGTGGTTTATTGTGAGAGTTGTGACCATGTGAATTGTATACTAATCAATTTGGTAATATCATCACTTTAAGGAATTTAAGCTTTCTATTGCATTATTGAATTTTCTCAGTTTGCAAAATCCGGGTAACATATTCAACTCCACACGGATCAAACTCATCAAAGTCTACCACCCTCTAGTCTTTTTTCTACAATTCTCACACTGGCTGGGCACACGTCAGTTACGATCTAAGATGACGAAGAAACTCTAGCAACAGAATTCTCCGCCTGGAGCATGCAGCTTGTCTCGTTCGTGACCTGCATGCATGGGTATGCTTTTGGAAGGTGAATTGTCAAGGCCTGGCCACATCAGTTTGCTTCTATCATCTGCTTCAGATCTATAGGTGATACGGAGCAACCTTTCGTTTGATACTGCGTTGAACAGTTCACGCATTCATACTGACGCGGATTGGTTATTGTAACTTAGCAGAACTGCTAAAGTTCAGAATACATCAGCTCAGTCCTCAGCTGTCTGTGTCGCCCGAGTTGTGGCCAATCAGCCAAACTGCTAGCATGTTCGCACATCTACGGGAAACGCTACACTGGGTTCCTATGCATGGAGGAACGGATTTGGTTTCTACTTAAACGTTTCGCGATTGCATGGCCGTGAACAGGCTGTTGCGCTGCGCTTGGCCTTCGAGTGGCGCTTTAGAAGTTTGGAGATTACGAATAAGGTGGTGGCACCGTGTTCCAGTTATTAGGCAGAGATTCACACATCGATGCGGACTCGTCGGGCTTTCTCGCTAATTGGACGCTCTTTCTGGAACAATCTTCCTTCAATTATTCTTCTCGATAGTGTAGTGGTTAGCGTGCTGGAATGTCAACCGATAGGTCGGGGTTCAAATCCCCGCCAGGACAGAAATTTGGTTCGAGATTTCTGTTCCACTTGCACCCCTAGCCAACTCAGCTATGATGCGTACACTGGCCATATACAGTTGGTGGGAAGATGAGACGGCGAGGGAGAGGTCTGGCCATGGACTCGCCTTCATATGCCGAGGCTAAAAAATGAAGTCGCAAACACTCCATACCCTTGGCTACTACTTTTCTTCTTCCTTCTCCTTCTCCTCCTCCTCTTCTTGTTCCTCCTCTCCTCCTCCTCTTCCTCCTCTTCTTCCTCCTTCTTCCTCTTCTTCTTCTGCTTCTTTTTCTTCTTAAGTAGTTCAGCTGAACACACATTTTGTGTTTACCTGAAGTCACTCTTATTTAGTTCAATCAGATAGCCGTGTATATAAACGGTGCTTCTGCGGGGTACTCTGATGGTGCTACATAAATGCCATTTTACGTTACACTACATTATGGAAGAACGGACGGAGAGACGAATGAAAGGACAGAGACGGAGACATGGCGCTCTCTGGCGAATTACGTAGAATCTAGACTGTCCGTCGATTTGCGCAATCAAAATTTTTTACGATTGTTGAAGTCTCTCATCATCATCATCATCATCATCATCATCATCATCATCATCATCATCATCATCATCATCATCATCATCATCATCACCACCACCACCACCACCACCACCACCACCACCACCACCACCACCACCACCACCACCACCACCACCACGACCACGACCACCACCACCACCACCACCACCACCACCACCACCACCACCACCACCGCCGCCACCACCACCACCACCACCACCACCACCACCATCATCATCATCATCAATTCCCGACGCCAGCCATTTGGCGACGATGGGTGCGAATAAATGATCTCCATTGTCCGAGCGATCATTTTTGAAGTCAGTTGCCCCTTAGTTTTAGTCCAAGTAATGTTATGTCTTCATTTATATTATCTACCTAGCGTAGCCTTGGTCTGCTTTTGTTTATTTTCCTTCGAATCTGTCTGAGGCAATGGTTGTCCCTCAGATGTGACAGTGAATACGAAAGAGGAGCACCATCAATTACCAACGGGCAGGGGCGTCTGCACCATAGAAACCTTGGAGCAAAGGCTCATCCAAGAAATAGGGGGGAGATCTGTCAGTGTGTGTGCCATCATTTTAGGGGAGAGGGAGGGGAAGGGGGAAGAAGAGGGGGAAAATGGGAAGTTGCTCCAATGACTTAGGGGGGGAATAGACGCCCCTGCCAGCGGGTGTGCTGTCTTGACTCCAGTAGGACTGACAGTGAAGAGTTTTCAATACACAGATGTTTAGCTAATAGGCATTGGGTAAGTCCGTATCCAATAACGCGCAGCGATTGTGTAAGAAGCAGCCTACAGGCTACAGCCTCTAGAACACCGAGTCTTGATTTAAACCTATGGACCGAATCATAGGCACAATGCAATTGAAGGATACCAGGCCTATGTTAGTCATGGACATAGGCCCTATATATCTTAGAATTTTTACTAAAGGGAAGGAGGAGGACAGTAGTGACGATCTTATTCGACAGGTGGGGTGGGATACAGGACACTTTGAACTCATCTGGTCAAAAACAGGTGAAAAAATTGTCATGACTTTTTGGTGTTTCTTCAAAATTTGCGGGAGGACCACTGTATAGCGTGTCCCCCCACTGTTAAAGGTGGGGGGTCTTGTTCCCCTCGACTCCCCGGGATCGTCGCCCCTGGAGGAGGAACTTCCTCAATGAGACGGTTTCACGGAAAACAGCCAGCCAGATGGGGGAGAGCGATAATAAAAGTAGGATGAGGTACGTAATAGATAAAGTCAAGATTGACTGGCTCAAGGTTAAAAATACGACACTTCTTAAGAAAACGTAAAACTACCAAATGACATAGATTCTATTGCAGTTTACGAAATTAAGCTGCTATAAAAACGTGTTTAATATCCCATTTCACAAGCAGGTCCTGAAAGCTCCGGTATACCGTTTGAAATGGTCTTGAAAGCTGTTCGTCTGTCAATCGTTAGAGAGAGCCACTTGGCTCTAAAGCCAAGTTCACAGTTCTTGCCGATCGTCACCTAGCGACTGATGTTGCGCACTATAACCCTGATACGATACGTTGTTATTACTGCTGCACCTTATCGAGTCTGTACATCAATTCGTAGGTATTTGTCGTAGGCTATGATGCAAACAGCTAGCTGATTTTTTTTAATTCTTGAGTTTTGTTAAATGACTGTTCATATTGACCAAGACCATGGTCTCGAGGACAACAAGTCTGCAAATTACTATGCTCTCCCAGGATCTGGCTACCTTATTCCTCTCTTCTCCTAGCCTCCTATGTATCTCTTGATTCGTAGTGGCTTCTCTCTTTATATAACTGGTTATATTGTTTGACTGTAATATGTTTATCATGTACAGCGCTGTGCGTTTGTTAGAGCTTCTTAGTAATAAGCCTTAATAAGGCATATACTTACTTACTTACTTACTTACTTGCCAGCGCCGTATGTGGCAGCGGTCAGTCGCATTCGTTAAGCTCGTGTTTATTCTTCTATTTTTACCTTATTTTTAGCTCATATTTATTTGTTCTTTGTAAAAATAGTTTTGTTTTTGACGCTCGTCTTTCTGGACTAGATTTCTCGTCTTATTTCGCAGGATATCTTAGTGTATTATAACACTTTAGGATGGATTTAAGCGTGGAATCGAGGCGTGCAACATACTCACGTGACCAGCTACTGAGTCTGCGTTGGGCAGGGCCTTCATTGACCCCCTGTACCTGCGTACGCATAAGCTCATTAATAACCACCAGAGCAAGTGCACGCGGGTGCAGGGGTGGCAAGCGTCGTCGCCCGGCTTCGACGTACGCTGCGGCAGATGAGGCAGAGGGCACTGGCATTGCCGTTATCTCTGGCAATCGCCCTGTGCACCAACCTGTACACCGTTCAGCCGAGTGTATACGACAGAAGCCGAACATCTCATCGCCTGTTAGAGCTGTGACCCACACACGGACACAGCGTCATATCCATCAGCCGGCAAAACAACTCCGCTGTGCCACTTTCAATGTTCGTTCCTTGCCCAATAAGCTCGAGGCCCTAAAAGAGCTCGCTTCAGATCTGGACATTCCTGTTCTGTGTTTGACCGAGACCTGGCTCGACGACGACTCTGTCGACCTCAGACGACTACGGACACATGGCTACCAGGTGCTGGAGCGTGCTCGGCCTAGACAGCCTAAGAACAACACGCGAACGGCAAGTGACACAAACCATGGCGGGGTTGCCATCATTGCTCCAACTGACATCCGTTTGACTAAACTAAACGTCGGCAGCCCGCAGTCCTTTGAACATCTATGTGCACGCGTTACCAGCAAGGGTTCTTCAGTTGTCATCCTACTGCTGTATCGTCCTGGGTCTACTGCTGCCACCCAAGACTTCTTCAGTGAACTTTCATCCATGCTGGAAAGTCTGGCGGTACTGACGGACCCTGTGATCGTAACGGGCGATATCAACATCCGCCTCGATCGCCCGTCCGATCCACTGTGCATTCAATTTACCAATGTCATAGAGTCGTTCGGTTTCACCAACCATGTAAATGAACCAACGCATGATAAGGGAGGCATTCTGGATGCTGTCATAACTAGGAGTGACCTCCCAGCTCCAACCATTGGCGTGATCGACACCGGTCTGTCCGACCATCGACTCATCAAATGGTCCACAGATCTACGACGACCACCACCAATCTATGTCACTGAAACTCGCCGGTCTTGGAAGTATTTTCAGGTCGACGAGTTCCGCTCGGCTATTCAGGAGTCGCCTTTATGCGACACAGACTTCATTAACTCTCTGGACGCCGATCAACTGGCAAGTGTCTACGACAGCGTCATCGCCAGCATTCTCGATAGGCTGGTCCCTCTTCGTAAGGTGACCATCCGTAAGAGACCATCCGATCCCTGGTTCGATGACGTCTGTCGAGACCAAAAGAAGCGAGTGCGGCGCCTAGAGCGCCGCGTACACAGAGCCAAGACTGAGGCGGCCAGATCTTTGCGTCGTGCAGAATGGCTCGAAGGGAGCCGGCAGTATCGCCATACCTTAAACACCAGACGGTCTGATTTCTGGCTACAGACGATCAAGACCCAGTGTTCTGCACCTCGCAAACTCTGGCAAACGATTGATAAGGTGCTTGGTCGGGGACGCACGCCAGCGGACAATCTCATTTCAGCTGACGAATTCCATCATTTCTTCGACAAGAAAGTTGCTGATGTGAGAGAGTCCACCGCCGACGCTGCTGACCCAACCTATTCAACCACATCTCACCGCCTATCTTCGCTCTCGCCTGTTTCCGTCGATGACATTCTGGGCCTTATCCAGTGCACTCCAAACAAGCAGTCAACGGCCGACCCGCTGCCTACGTGGCTGCTAAAGGAATGCGCCGGTACTATTGCCCCATTTGTCACTCAACTGGTCAACCGTTCCATCTCAACTGGCAGAGTTCCAACGGCCTTCAAAGTTGCAACCATAACTCCGCTACCAAAGAAACCTGGCCTAGACACCGCAGATGTAAAAAACTATCGACCAATCTCCAACCTGTCTGTTCTGTCTAAAATGCTGGAACGGGTTGTAGCCAGGCAACTTGTCAATTACCTCAACATCAACCAGTTGTTCCCCGACAGACAGTCAGCCTACCGTGCTTTCCATTCTACTGAGACGGTTCTTGCAGATATGCTGTCTGACATTCTTCTAGCGATTGACTCTGGAAACTTCTCTCTTCTTTCTCTTCTAGATCTGTCTGCTGCATTCGATACAGTCGACCACGACATTCTGCTTCGTCGACTGCACTTGTCTTTTGGTATGTCATCTACTGCGCTAGAGTGGATGACGTCTTACCTAACTGGCAGACAACAATGTGTCCGCCATGCCGGCTCCTCTTCCACACCAACTATCCTCACCTGTGGCGTCCCTCAAGGCTCAGTCCTGGGACCAATGTTCCCTCTAATTTTTTTCCGCCGTGCGCGCATTGGCCTGCCGCGTGAGCAGCAACATTTTGTAATCTTTAAGGCCTACTAAATATTGTACGTGCAAGGTTGTACATCTGTTCAAGTTCTCTGCCCCTGGGCAGGCTCTAACTTCGAATGGCTAAATGCAATTCGAGAAGTTTAGAGAGGTGGTTTCTCGTCGCCTTTCCATCGGTGTTTTTACTGAGACACCATCTCCTGCGTTGATGTCCTCCATCGTCCTTCTTTCAGACTACTTATTTCGCGAGACTTGATTATACCGGCGAGGACTCGGTCGTCCACTGCGATCTTTGTTCCTAGTGGGGTTACCTCGTGAAGGTGGCGTGGGCGTGGTGGGCATTTGGGGTAGCAAAGGCGTTTAGAAAGGATTGTTCCTCCATTTTCACCATAAGACTTACATTAAAAACTTAGAAAATCGCATCATATAAAACGAAAGAGGCTTAAGTCAAGTTGAAGTAAGTAAGTAGCATTTATGTGAATGTGACAACATTGTAATAGAATTGTATATAATTATTACGGAATTAGGCCTACATATATGCTGTAGACACATTTCAAATTGATGATTACATGAACAAATGTAATTGACAAGTACAACTTCTTCAAGTTGTGTGCCCTTATATGCCCGGTCAAACATCCGATGACGCCAATCAACATAGCAACTAATCGATTAATCGATTCACAATACTACTTTCTACGATTGCATTACCAATGTATACATCGTTCAAGTTGTTTCCTAAACAATTACTTCACGTCTATAAATGGCTATAAAATCCTTGTAGGGTAGGCTATAAAAAGGCCCAAAACTTAAGCTAAGATTTTCTCGCGTCTGTCTTTGTGAGATTGCTAAAGAGCATAGCCTACACGTGAACCAGTTCAATTTGTTTGACCAGAATAAAAATCTTAATTCTGATTACACAGTCCAGGCGGACAGCCTGAAGTCCATTACGCATTTTGTCTTCTTTGCATTCATAAGGCTGAAGCCACGTTCACACTGCATGCTAGATGAATCGGTAAATATCTTGAAAATTCCTACCTTACAGTTTTCGATTGCAATGTATTTAAAGTCACGATACTGCTTGCAAGCCTGCTTCTCGTATTCGTCGCCAGTTTTGTCAAGTAGTTTACAGTATTTCACTGCTAATCTAGCAATCTCGGTTTGCCAAAAATCGTAACTTTCTGTGTCTGCCAACAGGCATAGCTCACTTCCATTTGAGTATTTCATCTTCTGGAAATCTGCGGTCATACGTAGTGTGTACAGGTCACATGGCTTTGTAGAGAGATACAGAGACAGACTGCTACAGAGACAGAGTGAGAGAAACCAGAGAGACGAACAAGGCAGCTATTATTTCGAACACCCTCGGTCATGGGTCAGAGATGAGTGATCTGCCGTTAAAGGGTTGCAGCTGTTGTAAGCTTCCGAATTATGCCTGGCTGCATATTAGTGTGTACAACTGAGTGTCGCTTCTTTTGGTCCACTACTCTGACACATCGGGTGACTTAGACAGACCCCACACATACGAATACATCTGTGGCCGTCTGCATCAATTAGGTCCTGTCATGAAGCGTCCGTCCTATACAGGCTATAGTGCAGAGAGGCCGACATCTACGCGGGGAGACATTTCTTAACACAAGCCTTGTTTGGCCTTTTGAACATCGTAGGCTAAATATGTCATCAGCTGGGAAAATGGGCAAAATTTAACATCGAAAATAAAAATTAGAGCTCACGAAATTTGTGCGCTAGGAGGAAATGTTGTGCGCGCTAGTTTGAAATGCCGTGCGCGCGCGCGCACGCGCGCAGCTTAGAGGGAACATTGCCTGGGACCCATTCTTTTCCTCCTTTACACTGCCGACATCTCGACCATAATATCCAAGCACGGTCTGCAGGGTCATCTCTACGCGGACGACTCACAGGTCTACGGATTCTGTCGTCCTGATTCCACCGACGTACAGCGTCTGCGGTCCAAGTCAATGAGCTGCATCAGTGACATCGCTGACTGGATGAAATGCAATCGACTGCAGCTCAATTCATCGAAGTCAGAATTCATCTGGTGTTCGTCCTCACGCAGGGTGGAAAAATTAGATCGAAGTCCTTTCGTCATTGGTGCGGATGCTGTCGAGCCAAGGAACGAAGTTCGCGACCTCGGCCTTTACCTCGACAGAGACCTATCAATGACGTCACACATCACGGGGCTTGTGAGGACGAGCTTCGGAATTCTGAGACAGCTGAGAGCTGTTTCTCGGTCTCTCACACAGGACGTAACTCGCCATCTGGTGCAAAGTTTAATCCTGAGCCGAATCGATTACTGCAATGTCGCCTTTGCTGGCTTGCCACAGCGCAGTATCATTCGGCTTCAGGCGGTCATCAACGCTTCTGCTCGCCTGGTCATGAGACTTAAAAAGTTCGACCACACCACAACCGCGATCCAAGATCTACAGTGGCTCAGAGTAGGCGAGCGGATCAAGTATAAGCTTTGCATCATGGTGCACAAATGCCTGAATAACTGCGCACCACGCTACCTCGCAGACACCATCAGGCCGCTATCGGACGACCCTAATCGGTCGCGATTGCGATCAGCAAAGTCCGCTGGTGTATTCGTGCCAGTGACAAAAACCAAAATGGGCGATCGAGCCTTTCGGGTCGCTGGCCCGCGTGCTTGGAACAGTCTTCCTGCTGATATCCAGGAAGCCAAAAGCATCTTTGTTTTTAAGAAACAGTTGAAACTTTACTTGCTAACCAAAACCACCGAGCATTAACCTTTGCGCTGACAGTAGACAGTGTGTGTGCGTTTGTGTGAAGCATCCTAGAAGTAGCTTGCTACCAACGATGCTATAGAAATTGTCGTTATTACAATTACAATTACTTACTTGCCTCATTCGCAACAGCCAAATAATATATTTCGATCTTTTTACAGTCTTCTGACATGCTGAACTATATCGTGCAACCGATTTTAAGAGGCAGTTGTGATTGCACGCTAGAGAGAAAAAAAACACAGATTCAACGGTTTACTAGGCCCTTGTATCTTCTTGTCAAAAATATATAGGCCTACTATGCCGATGAATTCCGTTAAGTCCATGCGGCAAGCTATGGAACAGCGTTATTGTAAGGAGATGTGACAACCAGTGGCATTCGCTAAGACCCAAATTGTCACCCAATGTCTCATCAAGAAGGAAGACATTCCGGCTATAGCCCAATCGGATTTTTAAGGAACGGCGCCACTGAGTTGCTCTACCTCAAAACTGTTTAAATCGGGCGAGAGTTGTCTCCTAAAGTTGTAAGCAAACAGATCGAGGTAAAGGAGAAACTCAAAGCATAGTACACAGTTCTTTAGATAGGAGAGATCGAAAACAGATCCGTCAGTAAACAGAAGACAACGAATTGTCATCGAAAATGTTTGAACGATGCACCTTCTCCCAATCATGATGCTAATTACAATGCTTCATTACCACCCGACCCATTCTAAACTCTTTGATCAGCCAGAACTTAGCAGTCTTGTTGTCCTCGAGACCAAGGTCTTGGTCTCGAGTGCACTCGAGTTCGTTTTTAAAAGTCTTGGTCTTGGTCTTGGTCTTGAGGTTCAAGGTCTTGGTCTTGGTCTTGGTCTTGAGGTTCATGGTCTTGGTCTTGGTCTTGGTCTTGAGGTTCAAGGTCTTGGTCTTGGTCTCGCAAGACCAAGACCAAGACCGGCTGTTAATATGAACAGTCATTTAACAGAACTCAAGAATTCTGTATCAAGCCTGCTTGCATCATACGGCCAATATCTAGGCCTATGGATGGATACAAGTCATGTTGGTCAGGAAAACCCATTGTCAGCAGCAACAGTTATTCTGTATCAGACGGTATGATAAACCATGGGAAGATTTCAAAAAGACTCACTATCTGTACCTTTACATCCAGTGCTTGAAAAGCTACTCTGTGTGTGTCAGCGACTTCAGCACCTGTAGAACGTATTTTTCACATGGCGGAATTTTTATGAGGCCTGTCTTGGTCAGAAAATTCTGAGCGAATTGGTTTTTATAAAATACAAAAGGCATTTGGTATAAGAGGTTGCATGAAGGACCTTTGAATACAAATTCGGATTTCTCTGCAGTTTTCATTTAAAGTCAATTTGCTTGAATAAAATAAAAGATTCATGTTTTCATTAAAATAGCGAATAATCCGACTTGACAATTTTTAGAAGTCTTGACCTGATTTCGATTTTTTTGGGTCTTGGTCTTGGTCTTGGTCTTGAGGTTCAAGGTCTTGGTCTTGGTCTTGGTCTCGAGGTTCAAGGTCTTGGTCTTGGTCTTGGTCTCGAGGTTCAAGGTCTTGGTCTTGGTCTTGGTCTTGAGGTTCAAGGTCTTGGTCTTGGTCTTGGTCTTGAGGTTTAAGGTCTTGACAACAAGACTGGAACTTAGGACTGTTTTAATTACAACACCGTAACTTCTTCTAAACATTTTCTATGCTAATTATGATGCATACTTACCACTCCACTCTTTCTAAACTCCCGATCAGCCGTAAGAGTTTCCGCTCTTCTTACTTCCCCTTCCGACTCTAAAGTAAATGGATTTTCTGTACGACGAAGGTTCATCAGTGAATCAATAACTTAACTTCTTTATGGAGTTCGCTGATGCAAACCAGTGTCTAATATACTCAGAAATGTCAACTGCACACTCTTTCTCAAACTGTCAAACTCTACTTGAACTGGTAAGTAGGGCCCCTATAAAATTTCAGTTAGGCCTATTAAAATAAGATCGCGTGTAATACTTTCTCAAAATCAATACTACTCACTGCACACTTCTGACAATTCGACTGCACAGTGCACATTCGACAATGTCAGTTGCACACTTTGTCTAAGAAACACACTGTTTTATGTCCTGATGCAAACCACGCTAAGCCTATGATGACAGCGCACGATATTCGAACAGGAACAAAATACACGGAAGAAATCCATTTTCAGCTGAAAGTCAATTTGTCTGAACCAGTGGGCGTGATTCCCCACGCCCCTACAAATCTCACTGCGAGAGGACCAAAGTTATATGGAAAGTTCGACCATATACACCAATCTCAGAGTTGTTTACACCTACGATGAAGGCAACACAATACCGAAATGCTGAAACGTGGGATCACGTAAAGCCGATAAAAGCGAACCGCACAATAGCCGGGCCTTCATTGTACACTGGCACGGACGGATGGATGGACGGTCTGCGGTGTAATGGGTCCACAGTGTACGAAACAATAAATCTGCAATCCGACAGAAAACAATGAGCACGGAATTGCCCCTCACTCATTCTCTCGTCGCAATAAATACATCGCCTCTTCGTCACGCATGATGACGACCTCAGATGCCTCGAAGAGTCCCTCATCGCATTTCACGGATTCGACCGCAAGCCATACGGCGTTCCACACCTTGGGCTGCTTTCGACCACCACCACCACCACCACCACCGCCCTCCTTCCCTTCCTCTGAGGACAACTCACGGCGCTATATAAATGCAGGCCGTGCCTCGCTAAACCCTAATCACATCGTCAGACGAACAACACATAAACACAGAGATAAACAGACACATATGGAGCGAGGGAGACAGACAAACCGACAGGACCAAAGAAGCAAACTGCAGATGAGACAGTAGGACAGGCAAGCGGACATAGAGACGGACATGGAGGCTTCGTATAGCCTCGTGCATAGCAATGAAGACGTTGCCCGTATCTCTCCATCTTTGGTCGGCTACGGCGGTGGCCTGGTTCCCGCACGGATCACGGCAGAGGCGCAGCACGCCACGCTAACGACGTGTCGCTTACCCTCATCGCACCGGTTAGAGTAAGTTCCAACCATACCGAACGCAATTACGTTTTGTGCTGTTAAGTTTAGACATGGCATTTATTTTGCCACTGTTAATACAACGCAGACACTTAGCCCGATGTTCAGATGCCGTTCCTTCAAGTGAATAACTTACCTGCCTTCAGTGCCGGGTTTAGAATTGGTCACGCCCTAAGCTGTATAAAGCTTGGAGGCCCTTGTTAAGAAATTGCACCAGAAGGTTTCACATAACTTGAAAACATATATGCCTCTAAGTTATTTAATAACAAGGCATTTAAAGTGAAGAATTCAAATTACTTTCAAATGAGTGCATTTACTCAGGAGAGATGGAATTTGCTACACAAGCCGTTAAAAAGATTCCACATAATATATAATATATATATATTATATATACACTGTATATATATACTGTATATACATAAAAATTTCAAAGCCCCAAACTTCTGAATTTCATTGAAACCTCTGCAGATTGTGAAGCCCTAAGCTGTAGCTTTTAACTTACACGTGAATCTGGCCCTATTAATTTTGCGTTATCTAGCATTACTTTACCTGACCTTATAAAGTCATTAGTCATATATTTTCGTAGACTGACACACATTCTGAACTTGACAGAAAAAGGACATCAATGAGACAACAGGACAACCGTTGCATAAGCGGTTGTCACTTTCTAAAGCTGAAAACCAGCCACTATAGCACCTGACTGTTTGCCTGCCTGACCCTTGGATCTTGTCCTGGAACTCCTTCTGACCTTACCTGCCTATCCATTTTGTTTTGACTAAGCGCCTGTTAATCAGCCCTGGTTTAGCTCTTTGGGCTCTGTAGGAATGTCGAGATTACGATTGTGAGTTTCAAGGTGCATCGAGGAATGATATTAGATATAATACAAATGTAATGGAAATCTTCGAAATGTCTCAATGTCATGCCAAGAGTTGCTTCGGAAGGACCAGCTTATATTCCCTGAGCTATGTGGAAATCAAACCCGCGATGAAATGCAATGAAACCCCGGGGAGACAGACAGAGCGGTAAAGGCCGAGGATTCATAAGAGAGAACTAGAAGCAGGACAATGAGAAGTGGAACAAAAATACGAAACAACAGAAAGAACAAGAAGAAGCAGAAAAACTTCGATAAGCACAAGGCACAGAACTAATGCAGGAATCCACTACTTTCGCCTTGACTGTTAAGTTAACCTTAACCCGAAGCGAACTCCGACACGGACTCCATTCAATGCGATCGTCCCTCTTCTATCGTCCTCTGCGCGACTGTGCAGTTACTGCAACGACGAAAACGAGAAGGGCAGGAATGGCACAGAGAGGAGGAGGAGGAGGAGGAGGAGGAGGGAGGAGGAGGAGGAGGAGGAGGAGGAAGAATAATAGGAGGAAGAAGAGGAGACGCCTGATTCAGTGACAGAGGCGCCTAGCATCTCCTCGCATGCATATAGACTAAACGAGCGCTGAGTCAGTCCGCTGTGTCGAGGCGCTAAGGCATTGCTGTACGCTGCTGGACTCAACGACGTCGTATTCGTACACGAGAAGAAACAGCACAGATCGCGCGAGTAACTAGAACGACGCCACAGATCGCGTGAAGTAGTAGAGTGTGTACTTAGAAGTGTCTGGATTAGATGCCAGGTGAAGTGTTATACGAGACGATTGCTTGTCTGTGAGGAAGAGGTGTTGGTGACGAAGTGGCTGCAGTCCTGCAGTGTGCGACTGTGTTCGACTCGAAGTCACTTTGTCTTTCCTGTAAACAAGAGGTTGGTTGTCGCCTTTTTTCTTCAATATATATATAATATATACATATATTATATATATATATATATATTTCTTCAGTATATGTATATATTATATATATTTTTACTTAAGCGCTTCTGATTAGCGAACACTGTGAGAGGCGCTTTATAAATGTTTAGATACAATACAATACAGTACAATACAATACAATACAATACAATACTTCAGTCAGAAGAACTATTAACTTGACAATGAGGTCTCGGTGAGCTTTGAATCTGCAGAATAATCAGTTTCAGTTAATGCAAAACGACGATAGAGGTCTACCATATAATCGCTAACTAGCAATGAAGGAATACCAATTAAAAATAAATCGATACCCCATAGGCGTAATTTGTGGGGGTACGAGTGGTAACCGTACCCCTTCCACTTTTTTGACTGGGGTACCGTACCTCCAATTTTTAAACAATGCCAATCAATATTTTATTATTGAGCCTTCACTGAGTTCGCTGTCTCTGCCTTGCTTAGTGTATGTAGGAAATTGGCGCCCCCCACTTTTTAGACCAAATTTACGCCCCTGCGATGCCCACAATCCTGGCCTGCAAAGGTTTTCTGAAGATAGAAATTGGCAGAAGTTACTGCTGTAATAAATGTCTCCTTAGCCGTGACTTAGAAGAATTTCTGAGATATGGACAGTGGACACTTCTTTATAAACTGCATTAGCTGGACATCTAAGCAGATTTGCTTGCTAGTTCTCTCTAACTGCGGACTGCTGCCTTGGACATTATTAAAACCGCCCTATAGAAGCGATTGGCATAGATGTCGCATTCTGGTTTGTGATAAATTTCCAAAGAACTTTCCATTCTATTCTAATTTTCTAGTTAGAATTTCCATTGCTTTCTTCCTGTACAAAATGTTGACTCGTATACGTGACGGCGTTTGCCAAGATAATGTTTTCTCTACTGCTGAGAATCCTAG
The DNA here is from genome assembly GCA_963556255.1 of Allolobophora icterica. NCBI lineage: Eukaryota > Metazoa > Annelida > Clitellata > Crassiclitellata > Lumbricidae > Allolobophora > Allolobophora icterica. The sequence goes on from OY744614.1 coordinate 29,778,332, forward strand.
CGACTTCCTAACGCGTTGGGATCAGTGCAGACGTGAAATATTTCATGCACGGAGGAGGTACGCCTGTATTGTAAGCGCAAATATAGTAGAAGAGGATCTACACTAACCATTTTTAAAGATCTGGTGTGATTTGAAGAGTTGATTGTCGCTCGGTTCGACTTGAAGCAGACAGATCTTTGTTTTCAAGGGCTATAAAGACAATTCGACCGATTAATAACGATGAATGGGACGCCTCTGAGAGTCATCCTCAGAGGAGCCTTCAAAATGCTCTGTTGCATTTACAA
>OY744614.1:29781115-29841115 GCA_963556255.1 Allolobophora icterica
ACACACACACACACACACACACACACACACACACACACACACACACACACACACGCTCTCTCCGTCTCTCTCCGTCTCTCTCTCTCTCTCTGTTCTCTCTATATAGCTCTCTATCTCTGCACTCTCTTCCACAATATCTCCCTTGTCCTCGCTCTCTATTTTCTTCCATTCTTCAAGTGGTCTAAACCATTTTCTCCATCGCTTCCTCCTTGTTGCACTTACTGTTTTAATCTCATTATTTCTCTTGTTCTGCCTGTCTCCATCTGCCTCCGTGTCTATCTGTCTTTCTGTCTGCCTGTCTGTCAGTCTATCTGTCTTTATTCATGCCATCTATCTGCCGGCTAGGCAGATATCTATCTTACAATAGCTTTGTTTTTCTTATCTGTTTTAACCTGATCTGATCTGACCCTATTTTATCTTATCTTATCTAATTTCATCTCATCTTATCTCTGTCTATCTAATCTCCACTCCACTCTCCTCCTTCCTCGTACACTGCCAACTATGGGGCGTGGTGGCTCAGTTGTAAGTTCGGCGCCTTGTGACCTGAGGGTTGCAGGTTCGAATCCCACTCTAGCCGCTGCGTACGGACCTTGGGCAAGTCCTTCACTCGCAGTTGCTCGTGGCGCTTCGGCGTGAAAATTCCGGCACAGTATCAAATGCTGTAGTCGGGAGCGCCTCTGAGTAGTAGTTGACTTCGAGAGGCGCTATAGAAATATCCGGAATAAATAAATAAATAAATAAATAAACTATGTGCAATGTGATTTATATTAGTCTTGGAGGCACCATATATGATAGCAGAACACATGCATATGGCTATGACTAGAATAACAATAACACTTACCTGCTAGGTTGGGACTCGCCGGAGATACAGTGCGCTATCACCAGGCAGTACACTTGTCTCAAATACAAAGGAGACCCATACTTACTCTCGACTGTAGCTCTATACTGGGCCTTTATATAACTTGCATACCAGACCTTTTATGCCAAAAGGAAGAGAGGTAGAGAAGTGTCTGGTGTTGCAGGCATTAATGTTAGAAGCGTTCGATCATCAGAGAGCAATTAATTTGTGTTGGAAATTGTCGAGGGTTAATCAGTTCTACGCGCCACAGACAAGCCCTTTCTATCGCTGTTTAGTTAGGAACGCTAGACTTAGAAGACACGTGGGGCTACAAAAGGCTGCACCGAGGGCGCCACGCAAGGCTCGCTCTATGCTCCGTTGTTAAGGGCTACACCGGTTTTTGCCATTGCAGCGAAAGAAGTTACTCGTTGTTATGAGCGCACGGTATCTGGTTTATTTAGAGCGCTTGCCTTGTATGACGGAGAGTATTTCGGCAAATGAAACATTTAAATGCAGATATTAATTAATCCATTCATCATTGAAGCCTATCTCAAACAATGGTCACTGTTTTAAACAAACGCGTTCAAAATAATAACAATAACAATAAAATAATAATAATAATAACAATAATAATAATTATACGAATAGGGCCCATTCCAGACAATTCTCGCTTTAAATAATGTTGAAGTCCCTGACGGAGCTTGTTTACTTCGAGGCCAAATTAATAATAATATGATGATAAAGATGCTGATGATGATATTGAGGATGATGAAGATGGTGACGAAGAAAATTAATTTGACGATCACGATTGAAAGGAGGACAATGATATCGTGACAACGACTTTTGCAATTATAGAAAAGGACAAACAGTAAAAAATGACAAGGACTGATCTAGAGGACAATCCGACCAAGGTCCCCCCAGTCTGAGTTTGATGATGGCGTGGAAAACTCTGTCCTGAAGTTGGCAGATCTGTACTACAACCCAGCGCGTACGCAGGTGGCGCATATTGATGGAAGAGCCCTTAGTTAGGAGCTTAGTTGTGAAACATTGTAGGCGCGGTGGCGCAGGGAAAATCAGAGTGGGAATTGTGGAAAAAAGACTGGGGTGTTGAGCGTTAATTTTTTACCCGTATTTTACAAAGTGATGCCAACGAAATTTGAAAGCAGCTGATTTCAACGCTAGCATTTTTGCCAGTCAGACTCGAATGATAATCAATTCCTTTGTTGAGAAAATTAAAAGTGCATACATGATACACCATGGAAATTTCTTCTCTTTGTCAGAGACTCAGAATAAAAAATGCAAAATCACACTAGCACAACTGAAGGGGTTGGAAACTACACCTGGGGTGTGCAATGAAACCTAACTCTGAGGGTCATAAGAAAAATTAGGAGCTTGACACCCAACTCCTGACAATTCCCACCCTAGGGGAAATAACCAGTTGCAGACCAAACGGGGATGTGATGAGCGGCATCACGACCCTGTCAAATATTGCAGATACCCGATGACGGTAATGTGATATGGCAACTTCTGGCCGTCACTGCTAAGTGGGTGAATCCGCTAGGAAACACGAGCTGTAGGAGATGACCTAGATATAAAATTCCGGAGGATGGCAGTCCATAGGGGCGTAACCAGATGCGTGCATAGAATCGTGTATCAGTCTACATTAAATTGTGGGGCGCTGTAATTTCAGTAATAATAATAATAATAATAATAATAATAATAATAATAATAATAATAATAATAATAATAATAATAATAATAATAATAATAACAAGCTGGACCTAACTTTTCATGATAAACTGTTATAATAAAAAAAAAAATAATAACAAGCTGGACCTAACTTTTCATGATAAACTGTTCACTGAGTGACGCTGAGATGGCGCTTCAGATCATACAACAACAACAACAATAATAATGAAACCATTTATATAATAATAATAATAATAATAATAATAATAATAATAATAATAATAATAATAATAATAATAATAATAATAATAATAATAATAATAATAATAATAATAATAATAATAAAATAGCAATAATAATGATAATAATAATAATAATAATAATAATAATAATAATAATAATAATAATAATAACAATAATTTTTTCCAAATCCTGAGGGATCCTTGATACCTCGGGTAAAAAAAAACAAAAAAAACAATAATAATAATAATAATGAGTATCAGTAATAATAATAATAATAATAATAATAATAATAATATTAATTTTGCATTGTTTGACTATTGACTATTGTTTGATCTATTTTGTAAATAATGTTGAAGTCCCTGAGGGATCCTGTATACCTCGGGGCAAAAAAAATAATAATATAAATAATAATAATAATAATAATAATAATAATAATAATAATAATAATAATAATAATAATAATAATAATAATAATAATAATAATAATAATAATAATAATAATAATAATAATAATAATAATAATAATAATAATAATAATAATAATAATAATAATAATAATAATAATAGTAGCAGCAGCAGTAGTAGTAGTAGAGGGAGTAGTAGTAGTAGAAGTTGTTGTTGTTGTAGTAATAATAACAATGGGACCTAATAATTATAATTAGCAGCTCAGCTTAGCCGTCGCTCGATGTCTTGTGCGTCACATATCGGCGCTATAGAAGTGACTAATAATACAATTCGCCGGACATCGCCTGCATATGGATCAGCCATATAAAGTAGCAGGAATCCTACCTATAGGTCGGTCAGTTGCAATGTCACGCATGCGCATGACCTCCAACATCTGATCTTTGACCCTTGTCTGGTCGGCTTTCATAGGGAGCGTCTGAGGACGGAGCCTCCCTCCCACAGTGGCAACGGCAGCAACAGCATTTGCCAACCAAAATATGATTAGACGTGGCATTCATATTCGCTGTCGCATAGCATACTAAGCACAAGGCGTCGCTGACAACGGCTTAGCAGCTGTATATGCTGTCTGGTCACTCGATCTCCGTGTCTGTCTTCTGTGGGTCTGGGGCAACAACTTCAAAGAGCAATGTCTGCTAACATCAGGTACTAGCATAGGCGGAATGCTATTAGGCGTTACTACTAGTGCTGCTGCTACTACTATTTCTACTACTAGCAGTACTAGGCCATGTCGGTTTGACCTCCCCGGACTCTGACCTGGCACCGATAAGGCAGCCTGGATACTGCGGACTTGATTTGATATAGCGCCGGTGAATAAGCTGGTCTCCCTGACGTGGCTTTTGTTTGGCGCTGAGAAATTTCGGTGATTTACATTACATTACATGTATGGGTAAACTGTTGACTATTGTATTAACAAAATCCTGTTAGAACCCCTTAACCCCTTGGTGACAAACCCCTAAATCATCTGAGTCTGTCGTTTGAAGCAACCAGTCTCAGGACGCAACGACCCCTCCGAGACGGGTCGAGAATTTCTTAGCCACCTATTCGGCTAGGACAGGTGAACTATTAACACGAAGCCCTGATTCCCCATTCGTAAAAGCAGCTTCAGGCTCTGCACTGATGAAGTTGCCATGGCTGTTGTCATCTTCATCCGTCGAAATGATCCAACCAACAAATCTCAGTGGAATTGAAATGAAGAAGAAGCCGTATTTTTTCTAGGCATTGCCTGCCTCATTGCGCTTGGCCATATTTCTGCCGAAGTCGCAGGAATCGAGTAGGATGTCTTTGTTCGGGTTTCGAATCCTTTTGGGGATACGCGAGCGTCGGGTTATGACACCTTCGAAACGGACTCGTAGCAAGGATTGTCACGCAGGGCAAAGGTCACTGAGTGTAACAGGACGGGTGTCACGCAGTAAGATGAAGGGCAAGTGAGCTGACTCCATCTATGATTACGAAACCATTTAACCGTTCAAGGCTTCAGTCGAAGGTAGGTCGTGTTGTTTTTGTTGTTAATCGTTGTAAGGTAACTATCGTGGTCTTCAGTCTCCTGAGTAGATTGCCTTGAAGGGGCGCTGTATAAATATTCCTTAATAATAATAATGATGATGATGATGCTGATGCTGATGCTGATGATGCTGATGATGCTGATGCTGCTGATGCTGATGCTGCTGATGCTGCTGCTGCTGCTGCTGATGATGATGATGCTGATGATGATGATGATGCTGCTGATGATGATGCTGCTGATGATGATGATGATGCCTCTGCTGATGATGATGATGATGATAATAATAATAATAATAATAATAATAATAATAATAATAATAATAATAATAATAATAATAATAATAATAATAATAGTAAAAATAATACTGCAAATTTTTGACCGTCGTCGTCATTGTATGTTTGTAATTGAACATTTATTTAGCGCATCTTTTTTACCTAAAAAAGATGCTGAGACACGGCTATCTCTTGTTCAAGATGTGTAACTTAAGCTGATAATATTGCTCAAGGCTCTCCAGTCTTTATGTGTCTAGACATCACTATATCACCTTCTAAGTACCTTTCAAAAGCTCTGACTGTGCCAACCTATAATATGATGTTAGAGTCACTTGGAACCAAAAGTTAATCAATCTGTGTGGTTGGCATTTGCGGCCGAAGAGGTTCCCGAAGGATGTTGCCAACGCTTGAGGGATAGAGCGCAGTAGGATACTGTCTTCTCCAGTGGATGATAATTTCTGACTGCGAATTCACTTTAAGCGACCGACGATTGATACATAATGACAACGGCGCTACAGTAGTCATTAGGTTAAGGACTATCAGATACCCACTGTTCGCAGGACGCAGTGTGTCAACCCATCTGACTTGAGATGGAAAGTGGAGTTCCCTGATGTAGGCCCTATAGGCCTACACTTCTTTGGGAGGGGGTGGGCTGAGTCTACTGTCTAGGCCTGCCCTGTGAGGCCCATTCTCGTTGTCCCCATCGTTGTCCTCATCATTGTCCTCATCGTTGTCCTCATCATCGTCATTGTCGTCTTCGTCGTTCTATTTGTCCTTGTCTTTGTCTGCTTAGATCAGAGGTTCCCAACTTGAGGTGCCCGAGGGGGTGCGAGATTGCATTTCAAGGGGTACGCCAAAGAGGGGAAGTAGTTTATTATTGTACTATTATATGTCCACAATTAGGATTGATTTGACTGCTTAAATATTTTTAATTACTCAATTTAATTTACATTTTATGCACGGAGTTAAAAGATTGTTTGCCCGCAGTACTGTATGAGTATATTTGGTTCAATCTGTGGTATAAACAAAATAGAAATTTGACTCATTCATCTTCAGATGTGATATTACTTTTGTAGAGGGGGTGCGAACATTAACCAAAAGGGTTATCCTAGGGGTGCAGGGCATAGAAAAGGTTGAGAACCCGTGGCTTAGATAGACAGCAGAGGCGATGTCTTTGTCTCCGTGGGACCTCAGTGGCAACATCAGCTTCGACTTCTCCCTCTACCGACCGCGTCGTCCCAGCTACGTCTTCGCAACCCAGACGGCCAGGCAGCGCAACGAGAGCTACCGTCACGCGACGAAGCATGGCAGCGCCTCGACCGACCCGTCAGCCGATCCAGACCGCGCCGACTTCATCGAGGGCATCACCCGCAAGAAGCGCAAGGAGAGCTACCGTGCTGCCACCCAGCGAACGGATGACATCGAGGTCGAATCCGCGTCGTCGACACGTGACGCCAACCACGTGACCGGAAGTGGATCGGCGGCGGCGGAGGGCGTCGACGTGAGGCTCGAGGTGTCGCGTAGGAGATATACCAAGAACCTCATCGTCATGTCGATCAGCTTCGTCCTGGTCCTGACCGCCTTTCGAGCCATCCAGAACCTCCAGTCCAGCCTGAACGCTGCCGACCGACTCGGGATAGTCGCCATGACGTGCGTTCACTGCACGATGTTCCTGACGTCTCCGTTTGCCCCATCGCTGATCGACAAACTCGGCTCCAAGTGGACCATCGTGCTCGGCATGCTCTTCTACCTGTTCTGGATAGCGGCCAACTTCTGCCCTCATTTCTACACCCTCGTGCCGACGTCGATCGGGGTCGGGTTCGGGCAGAGCCTCGCCTGGAGCGCACAGATCGCCTACATGCGACACCTGGCGTCCGACTACGAACGACTGGCCGGGCCAGAGGTCAACCACCGGACCCTGTACCGATTCAACGGGGTGTTTCTGGCCTGCTTCCAGACGTCTCACGTCTGGGGAAACCTTGTCTCGTCGCTGGCGCTGAGGGAGGAGGAGCCGAGTCCGAAGAGCAACTCGGAGCTGCTCGAAGAGGGAATTCTGGACGAGGGAGCCACCTGCGGAATATACGACGCCTGTCACGAGAAGATACCGTACACCTGGAATATCACTGCCTCAGGTGAGCGATTGCCTCGATTGCCTGAGTAACTCATTCACCTGGAAGGAAGCGAATGATTAAGATGAGACAGGTGTCGTTAATGCATCTGCCATCCATTGTCAATTCATGGGATTGGTGATAGATGGATGGATATGAATGAATGAATGAATGAATTGATGCACAAACCCAAACGCCCATGATTGAAACCTTACTTACTTGCTGCTTCGAGCATGTCCTTGCTATCTCTTCCTTTCCTTAAATCCACCCATCCATCCATCCATCCATCCATCCATCCATCCATCCATCCATCCATCCATCCATCCATCCATCCATCCATCCATCCATCCATCCATCCATCCATCCATCCATCCATCCATTCATTCATCAATCCATCCATCCATCCATCCATCCATCCAATCATCCAACCATCCATGCATGCAACCATCCATCCAACCATCCAACCATCCATCCATCCATCCATCCGTGCATCCATCCATCCTTCATTCAACTGTCCTTTTCTCTTCCTTCCTTCGTTCCTTCCTTCGTTCCTTCGTTCCTTCGTTCCTTCGTTCCTTCCTTCCTTTATATCCTTCCTTCCTTTATATCCTTCCTTCCTTCCTTCCTTCCTTCCTTCCTTCCTCCTACCCGTCTACCTCCCTTCTTCTTCCTTTCTTATTCTTTATTTCATCTGCCTATGATTTATGTTCCAATATTCGCCTTTTCCAGGCGTTGATTTTGTTATTCCATTCCACAGCAATATCCGGCCTCCACTTTATATCACCTCAACAATCAACAACTAATATACATTTTTATTATATATATGTATATTTATGTGTGTATGTGTGCGTGCGTGCGTGCATGTGTCTAGGAGTGTGTGCTTTGGAGTGGGTGTTTAGGTGTGTGTGTGGGTGTGCGGGTGTGCTTGATTGTGTGTGTTTAGATGTGTGCGCATAGGAGTGTGTGTTTATGTGTGTGTGGATTGTTTGGTTGTGTGTTTAGATGTTTGTATGAGAGTGTGTGTTTACATGTGTGTGTGTGTTTGGTTGCATGTGTTTAGACGTGTGTGCGTGTGTGTTTAGGAGTGTGTGTTTAGGTATGTGTGCGTGTGTGTGTGTGTCTAGGTGTGTGATGTTAGGAATGTGTGCTTAGGTGTGTGTGGGTGTGTTTGGTTGCGTGTGTTTAGATGTGTGTGTGTGTTTAGGTGTGTGTGTTTAGGTGTGTGTGTGTGTGTGTGTGTGTGTTTAATTGTGTGCACTTAGGTATGTGTGGGTGTGTTTAGGTGTGCTTGTGTGTGATCAGCAACCTGAGAGCACTATTAGTAGGTCAATACATGGATACATATATATCTTATAAATGGAACTCTTCTAGAGTATATGCTATATGCATATTTGTTATATTGGATTCATATGGTTCTAGATTATTCTTCCTTCCCATTTCTTGCTCACTCAATTTTCCTCGCTAGTTCTGCATATACACAAGCTGCATCTTCCTTCCTTGCATGCCTCTTTCTGTTCCATTGCCTGCCTGCCCGCCAGTGATATTTTCGTTAATGAAAACTAAAATTAGAAGTAAAAATAAATGATTTCGTTAACGAAAACTAGAAGTAAAATTAGGAATTATTTCAGCAGCAAAAACGAAATTAAGAATTGAATTAAGAATTATTTGCCGAACTAAAATTATGAACGAAATTAGGAATTATTTTCAGAAGTAAAATCATTTTACTTCTGGTGGCGCTTAAGACGAGTAAAATTGCACGCGATCCAAACACATAATCCATTGGAAAACTTCGGTTGAGATGAAGACGCTGCGCATACCATTCTCGATATAGGCTACAGTCAGCGCTAATCTATCTTTGGTTTTCGTTGTCTAATAATTGTTCCACTTAATTGCATACCAAGGACCTCAATTTCATATGCCATTTTATTTCGGGTTTGATCATTAAATTGTAAATTAGGCCTATGAGTTTATCGAGAATGTTGGCCAGAAGGAAGCGAGATAGCCCGATTTTGGGTTTATCATTTTGACGAAGCTACAGGCTGATCTATATGCCAAATAGGCCTACTAAACTGGGAATATGATGGAATTTGTGGAACATCACTTGCTAGAGAAATACGAGCAATACAAGTCTTGGGGGGGGGGATAGATGAATGGTAACATGCTGGCATAAGAGCATTAATCACTATACATTGTTAGACAAACGTTCACCCATTGTTTTACTTCAGTTTTTTCTGTAGGTCTATTGAGACAAGTTCGGTGTGCTTCTCTATGTAAGCATTGCATACTTTTACAGTGCGGAAATAAATAATCATTTGGAAAACTAAAATAAGAAGTAAAATTATTTGAGAACTAAAATAAGAATGAGAAGTAAAATTATTTGAGAAGTAAAATTAGAATTAGAAGTAAAATTCAAGAGCTCAGAACTGAATTAAAACTGAATTAGGAATTATTTTCAGAAGTAAAATATCACTGCTGCCCGCCCGCCCGCCCGCCCGCCCGCCCGCCCGCCTGCCTGCCTGCCTGCCTGCCTTATTTGTCCTGCCTTATTTGTCCTTCTGTGTGTCTGTCTATTTGTCTGTCTGTCTGTCTGGCTGCTGTCTGTCTGTCTGTCGTGTAATAGAATTTTCGTGAAGCATTGTTTAAGAAAGAGAAGAGTTTGTAAAGATCTGTGAAATACTGAAATTCATATGAACATTTACACGTTCAGTGATTTGCAGTTTTAAGTTCATGAGTCTTAATTGCATCGAAACAGTTTCAGTCTCTGCCGTCATTTTGTATTCACAGTTACACTTGTATCATATTTGCTTCTCAGTTTTTTGGTAAAAAAACATCATTATTTTTCGTATTATATTATTTTATTTTATTTATCTTATATTATATGTTATTATATCAAATCACATCACATAAAATCATATCACATACGATCACACCAAGTACATTATATTTTGGTTCAGCTCAATGAACTGGAAGCTGCTCTTTGGAGAGTAATGCTGTCAAACGAAGATAAAGGGAGAGCGTGACGCACCTGTTCCACTAGTGGCACGCAGGGATTTACGAATCCGCTACATTAGTGTCGATTCTGAGGAGTGATGAAGGCGATAATGATGATGTTGCTGATGATGATGATGATTATCATTATTATCATCATCTATATTATTATTATTGTTATTGTTATTGTTATTGTTATTGTTGTTGTTGTTATTATTATTATTTTTTTTATTATTATTGTTATTATTATTATTATTATTATTATTATTATTGTTATTATTATTGTTATTGTTATTATTATTATTATTAGTAGTAGTAGTAGTAGTAGTAGTAGTAGTAGTAGTAGTAGTAGTAGTAGTAGCAGTAGCAGTAGCAGTAGCAGTAGCAGTAGCAGTAGCAGTAGCAGTAGCAGTAGCAGTAGCAGTAGCAGTAGTAGTAGTAGTAGTAGTAGCAGTAGTAGTTGTAGTAGTAGGCCCTATTGATATTATTATTATTTATTATTATTACCATTATTAGAAAATATTCTAATGACTTAGAAAAAATAAGCTTGTAACAGAAATTTCCACAACGATTGCACATGCTATCCACAGATTCATTGATATCCAGTTAATTGTCTTGGTTTCAATTGTAAAGCTGAAAGCTAACAACAGCAGAAAGTGAAGTTCGTTGGTTTGATATGCAGCACTACTTCTTTGCTATTTGGCGAAAGAAGATCAGAATTCTTCTGAAAAGTTTCTCCAACAGGATCTCGACACAATCGGTTGAACTTGTAAAATATACAGTTGAAGCTAAACCGGAATCAATTGTTGCAAATTTTTCAGTTTCCAATGTTTGCTGGTTTTTACAATGACCTTATCAGCGGAAACGTTTTGCACTGAGTGAAAGCCTTAAAGAAAATCGAAGACTCACGTTTTGCTCAGCAAAATTCAGAAACATTTCTTGGGAAGCTGTGTAACGAAAAGACTTTCTACTACGAAAGGAAACATTTTTATTTTCTTGCAGAACCACAATGCTGATATCATGAAATGTTACCAGAATTCTAAGTCCAGTACTACAAACTGCCTAATCTGATTCTTTCGTACAACGTTGGAATAGCCATGAAATTAATGCAGTTTATAGCCTTCAAGTTCTTCCAGTTTCTGAATAGCGTTCGGTTTAAGGAAGTTTATGGATGGAACTCAGTTGCAAGTGATTTATGGATGGTCCTCAGTTTCATGCAGTTTTAGACGGTCCTCAATTTCATATAGTTTCTAGATGGTCCTCAGTTTCATGTAGTTTTTAGATGGTCCTTAGCTTCATGTAGTTTCTAGATGGTCCTCGCTTTCGTGTATTTTACAGATGGTCCTCAGTTTCATGCAGTTTATAGATGGTTCTCACTCAGTTCAAGTAGTTTATAGATAGTCCTCAGCTTCATGTAAGATATAGATGGTCCTCAGTTTCATGTAGTTTATGCATGGTCCTCAGTTTCAAGTAGCTGGTCCTAGGTTTCAAGTAGTTGGTCCTAGGTTTCAAGTAGTTGGTCCTAGGTTTCAAGTAGTTCATAGATTGTTATCAGCTTCAAATAATTTATGAATGGCCCTCAGTTTCTCGTAGTTTATGTAGTGGCCAAATTTTCAAGCAATTTATGGACGGCCCTCAGTTTATGGAAAGCCGTTCGAACGCAGAATCGTGTGCATGCAATATAAATTGGCGGAATGAGAGATAACATCTTCATCAACCGAGAGCAGTCGATGCGAAGCGCCATCCACGTGGAATGCATCCCCCTCATCCACTGTTGCTGAGTCAGCAGCAGCAGTAACAGCAGCTCAAGTCTATAGGAGTGTTTGCCCGTCTTTGCGTTTCCGGTCGAAGCGGAAATGATCGATTAGAGCGCCCTCTGGAGATGGAATCGCCAATTGCCGACGAGATCCTCGGCAGCACAGATGGTCCGTGGTCCACCACCACCACCGAGCAACCATTGCGTATCTTTACGATTCATCCAGTCACAGCTGCGTCTTCACCGAACAAAGTCCCCTACCACCATCACCTCCACATCACCACCACCACCACCACCACCAATGACCACCACTACAGCCACCACCATCACCACCACTACAGCCACCACCAACAGTACAACACTAGAGTCACAACCATCACCACCGCCACTGCCACTACCACTACCACTACAACCACCAACAACACCATAACTACCACCACATCACCACAACAAACACCACCATCGTCTCCACAACCAACACCACCGACCACCAACGCCACCATAACCACCATCACCACCACCATAACAGCCACAAGCCAACTACCACCGCCACTACAACCACCACCAACACAGCCATCATATCCATCGCCACAACATACAACACCACCATCGCCTCCAACCACTAACACCACCAACCACCACCATAACGACCATCGCCACCACCATAACAGCCACAAGCAAGCCACCACCACCAACACCACCATAACCACCGTAAAATTAATCTACACCGCTGTCAATTCCGCATTTTAAATGAGTTTCAGCCGCTCATAAACGCTGCTCTTTAAAATGTTCTGAAATGGCTCTCAAAGACACAATTTAAACGTCAAACCAATAAACGTTAGCTTTCTCGTCCTCGACGAAATCCGCCTTAGTAGCTCTCCTACCTGCTCTCTCTGGTCTCTCTTGCAACCGAGTTCAGACCTTTCCTTAATGACTCTCGACACTCCCTCTGACATGACGTAGCAATCGTAAATAAGCCTGTCCAAGCGATTAGATTCGGTGCAACACTTTAGAAATTGTGAGCTTACGATTATGCTTACGATTGAAGCTTGTAATCGCTTTCAAATGATACACTTCCAACGTTTTAAAATCGTTGTAAAACTGGACACCTTAGTTGTCTTCATTGCTTTCAAACGAGAGTTGAAGTGTATGACAGAGAAATTTCAGTTTTAAGATTACTCATACAGTATGAGTAATCTTAAAACTGAAATTTCTCATGCTCTACCAAAGCCACTTGCAGCTGAAGCATGTTGTGTAGATTATTAATCGTTCTCGAGAGGCTATTTCACGCTTTTCGGAATCCATTTGTTTTATGCAATGAATTTGCCTATCCAATATTCCATGCGCTATCTAGAACTTGCAGGAAGAGGAGAAGTAAAAGAGAAAGACAAAAGAGGAGAACCAGAGGAGGAGTAACAGAAGAGGAGGATCAGAAGAGGAGAAGCACAGAAGGAGGATCAGAAGAGGAGAATCAGAAGAAGAGAAACAGAGAAGGAGGAGGATAAGAAGAGGAGGATCAGAATAGGAGAAACAGAGGAAGGAGGATCAGAAGAGGAGGATCAAAAGAGGAGGATCAAAGAAGAAAAAACAAAGGAGGAGGACCAGAAGCGGAGAAACAGAGGCGAAGGATTAGAAGAGGAGGATCAGAAGAAGAGAGGCAGAGGAGGATCGAAGGAGGAGGATCAGAAGATGAGGATAAGTAGAGGAGGATAAGATGAGGAGAAACAGAGCTGAATCAGAAGAGTAGGATCAGAAGAGGAGAAGCAGAGGATCAGAAGAGGAGACGCAGAGGAGCAGAAGAGGAGAAGAAGCAGAGGAGGAGAAGCAGATGAGGAGGATCTGAAGAAGAGGATCAGAAGAGGATATGCAGCGGAGGAGGTTCAGAAGAGGAGGATCAGCAGAACTTCAGGAGACACCAGAGGAAGAAGCTACAGCGCAAACCATCAAGAATCTTCCAAATAGGAGAATCTGGAATCGAAACTCTTCTAACATAGGAAGCCATTGCAGCTTTTTTATTGTAATTTGAAATTTATATAGCACCACTCATTATATCTAATACAACACATGTATGCGTTTCTCGTATATAATCATATATTTGCGAGTACTGTCGTTGATTGGCCGCTGCTCGGGCGGCACAGTTGAGGGCCGACTGGAGCTGAGGTATTCTGAATTTGGGCAGTTCTGCTAAGATGAAGTTACAATAATCAATATGGGTCAGTATGAATGGATGAACGAAAGCATCGAACGAAAGGTTATGACCTGGATCTGATGCAGCTGATAGAAGCGTGGTCTGCAAAGATAGGATAGGAAGAATAGAAAGAAAATGGAAAGGAAGAGGAGTGCAAAGAAAAGGACAAGGAAGACAAGAAAAGGAGAAGCAAAGGACTAAGATAAGGACAAAGAACGGAAGAAACGGGACAACGAAGAGGACAAAAGAAAAAAGAAGAGGAGCAGAAGGCGAGAGCAGGATAAATAAAATGAGAAAGAAGAGGCCAAGAAGGCCAAAAGGCCAAAGAGGACAATGAAGAGGACAAAGAAGAGGACAATGAAGAGGACAATGAAGAGGACTGAGAAAAGAACAAAGAAGAGGACAATGAAGAGGAGGACAAAATCAAAGAGGAAAAGAAGAACGACAAATCAGAGTTGAACGAAGACATGGAATAGGAGAACAAGAAATAGGATAAGAAAGACGAAAGTAGAGAATGAAGATTATGAGGCGTCGCTCGAAAGGATATTAAAAGCGTGCGTTGCGGGGAAGAGTCAACCTCTCAGGCAACGATCCACGGCGACCAAGAGGAAGATAGGCAGACAGAGAGGCAGATAGTCAGAGAAGAAAGAAGGGAGACAGAGAGGCAGAGAAGAAGGCAGGGAGATAGAGAGGCAAAGAAGAAGGTAGGGAGACAGAGAGGCAGAGAGTCAGAAAAGAAGGCAGGCAGAGAGACAGAGAGTCAGAGAAGAAGGCATGGAGAGCGAGAGAGACAGACAGACAGACAGAGGGAGAGAGGGAGAGAGAGAGAGACAGAGAAGAAGGCCGGAAGGAAGGACTTGTGCTTCGGATTACATAACGATGACTGCTGACTACCATTACCCGGGATAACGGATTGAATAGTGGCGCCGTACAGGCGGAAATAAGCCAGATCTCCACAGACAGACAGACAGACAGACAGACAGACAGACAGACAGACAGACAGACAGACAGACAGACAGACAGACAGACAGACAGACAGACAGACAGACAGACAGACAGACAGACAGACAGATACAGAGAGAGAGGGGGGAAAGAGGAACAAGAGCAGAAACAAGAAAAGGAAAAGGCATAAGTGGGCAGGAAGGAAAGATAAATAAGGGACACATGATGGTTAGGGGAAGAGTTTGACTAAGGGTAAGAGAAACAAAAGGGTCAGATGACCGAGTCAGCGGTGCATGAAAATTGAGGCGCAAGATGAATGTACCGAGGAGGAATGGGAAAAAGAGAAGGAAATAAACAACGTGAATGAGAAAGGAAATGGAAGAGGTGGAGAGGAGGAGGAGGAGGAGAAAGAGCCAAAGAGAAGGAGAAAGGAGAGATGGAGAGGAGGAGAAGGAGGAGGGGGAAGGGTTGGGTCCAGATAAGGCGTCGTCCTCAGTGGCCCTCTGTCGCTCCATCAGTTCATCTGGTGTCTGATAACGATGGCAGCGAATAAGAGGAGACTGAGCACCAGAGGGCGTCTGCCAGCATCGTCTCATCATCACTCCTCATCCACTCCTTAACAGAACATAACACACACAACGTCTGCAGCAGCAGCAGCAGCAGCAGCAGCAGCAGCAGCAACCAAGATAACATCAGTCAAGACAACAGCAACCGAGACAACAGCAACAAAGACAACAGCAATAAATACAACAGCAACACGGACAACAAAACCAAGACAACAGCAACAAAGACAACAGCAACCAAGACAACAGCAACCAAAACAACAGCAACCAAGACAACAACAAGTAAGACAACAGCAACCGAGACAACAGCAACCAGGACGACAGCAACAAAGACGACATCAACAAAGACAACATCAACAAAGACAACAGTAACCAAGACTCCAAAGACAACGTAACGGCTGCAAAAGCAACGACCTTAACACAACCAACATAAACAGGCAAAAGCGGTAACCGAGGCAAATAGACAACATCAACAACACTATCGCATGATAAAGCAGTATGGATATAGGCTGTAAGTATGGGTTGCAGTACTACTTGTAGCCATGGCAACTGTAAGCATTCGTGGGTGTCTTCAACTTCTCTATAGCAACACTTGTATGCGTCATTGCTGTTTAGCCCGTGTTATATACAGCGTTTCAAAGTTTGAGTCGTGACAAGTTACAGCTGGCATTGCTTTCGATGAATAGGAAGTGACAGTTGGAAGGCAACGGTAAGAACGTTGTTACAAATGATGATGTAATCGGGTCTTTTTACACGCAACATAAGCCCAATGTGCGGCAATTAGTGCACTATGCACAGTACAATTGTCACTTGTGTTGCAGCCGTCAGAACTTCAGAAACTATCTCTGATCCATGTACCATATGATCGGCTCTTCTCCTCTTGCAAGTTCTGCACTGGTTTTTTGTTCAAAACTGAAACAGAACAGTTTTTAAACATCGTCCCCTGATTCCTCTTCATCTTCTAATGGTAATGTCTATCGCCGCTTCAATTCCAAACACCATTTGTTCACCCATCTGACCTAATCATCTGGATTTGGACTCAAACCTGAACAAAACTGCTCAGCCGGCTTTTTCCTTTTTGACTTAACCTCTGTTAGTAAGCTCAGGCCCGGTTCGTCCATATGGGCAAGTGGGCAGCCGCCCAGGGCCGCCGATTTTTAGGGGCCGCCAAATTTCCAATTTTCGAAAAAAAATTACTATTATTATTTGTAAAAAGAGGTGAATGACTAAAAAAAAGGTCATCAACTTTTTTGTGCTAAAAGAGGTGAATGACTAAAAAAAGGTCATCAACTTTTTTTGTGCTTAGGGCCGCCGATTTGCCGATTTGCCCAGGGCCGCCAAATGTCTTGAGCCGGGCCTGAGTAAGCTGCTTCCCACAGTTTTGCCACTTTGGCGCTAAGGAGGTCACGATTACGTTAATGATTAAATAGTTGCGCCGCGCGGACAGTCAGTGATGGGTGATGCTCAGTTGTATGCTTTGTTGTATGCTCTATAGTATGCTTTTTATGCTTTGTCATATGCTTTGTTGTCTGCTTTGCTGTATGCTCAGTTGTGTGCTTAGTTGTATGCTTAATTTATGCTTAATTGCATGCTTTGTTGTGTGCTTTGTTGTATGATTTGTTGTATGCTTTGTTGTATGCTGTTTGTATGCTTTGTTTTATGCTCTGTTGTATGCTTAATTGTATGTCTTGTTGTATGCTTTAAATTTGCTTTCTTTTTATGCTTAGTTGTGTGCTTAGTTGTATGCTTAGTTGTATGCTTAGTTGTATGATTTGTTGTATGTATTGCTTAGTTGTATGATTTGTTGTATGATTTATTGTATGCTTAGTTGTATGCTTAGATGTATGCTTAGTTGTATGCGTAGATTTAGGCCTAAGTTTAGGAGATTTTATGAAGGAAATGCTTTTACGATTATAAATTCTGTGGCTTGACCCTCGCGGCGACTGATTCCTTATCCACAACCTGTTGCCAGCGGTCTGTATCCCAGACTCGTCTACGGACACTTAGCACTTAAGGGCATTTAGCAGCAGGATTTGCTTCATCTCGGTGCTTTGAAGTTTATGTAATATTCATCAATATAACCTCTCGAAAAGCAATATCGATGAAAAGTGTACGAGCGACTGAATTAAGTGCTAACTGGTTTGGTACAGACAACGGAGCTCAGCGCCTGAAAATCTAGCTTCGTCGCACAAGTGTACCACAGGGAAGAACAACGTCACAATAAAATTCGTCACACGATAGAGTGCATTTAGAAGCCGTATTATGCGATCCAACGGTACACATGGCATACTGCCTGCGGATTAGCCCCGGGGTCAGTCGCTAAGGAATTACCGACTGACTTGATGAGTTAGCGACTGACTTAGCGACTTAGTCGACTGGCCGTAGACTTTGAAACCAATGTATATTCAACGCCATGTTTTCCTGTACGAGGACTATGAGCAGACGACATTTTCGATTAAAACGATTCCGTGACGTCAAGTAAAGTTACAGACAACACTCTGTCAGGTAGTAAGCAAAGAACTGGTGACCTGACATCGACTGATTGTTAGACTGTTGTTCTGTTGCACTGTAACTTGTACCTTATAAGCGAGTGTTGTCCTTGTGCTGCTGCTGATGTCTTCGTCAAGATTCGAAACTTGGCGAATAACGCACTAAGCAAAATGTTAACGTAAACGAAGTCGCTAGCAGTCGATAGCTTAACGACTGGTTCCGACTTGAGGGCTAGTGGCGGATGGCGGCGGTTCCGGGGACTAATGTGGATGAGAATTACAATTGATCCGCTTAAATTTCTTGCATATATCGCAGTTTCTACCTTGCTTAACAATGAAATGTATTGTTGCAACCTGTGGATCGGATATAACTTACAGCGGTTTTATATAGCGCCCCTTCAAGGTTATCTACTCAGGAGCGAATGAAGCTATCGATTTGTTGTGACTGTTAACTCACAAAGAAGAAGCGGAACTCTTGAACTGTCTCCCCTGCTCAGACATTATTTCTAATTTACTTGATCGAATTTTGATACGAACTGTAAAGCAATGTGAGAACTGGGCGTTCATGAACGCCACAAAATCGTGAATTAATCCAGTTGGGTTGACCCACATGTAATGTGATATCGGAAATTGCTGCGCGTCTTAAGCGAAAGTAGTCTGTATGCTGGCGCCTGAAAGATAAATTGGTCAAAGACGGAGATGATATCGAAAAGAAAAGAGGACGGAAGAAAGAGAATGGTCTGGCGACTGGCGTTGCGTGGTCCTATGACAGACCCAGACGAAAAGGAAGAGCGAAGAATTGTCTGGTGTTGCGTGGTCATATATGACAGACCCACACGATGGAAGAGCGGAGAATGGTCTGGCGTTGCGTGCTCCTATGATAGACCCACACGATGGAAGAGCGGAGAATGGTCTGGCGTTGCGTGGTCCTTTGACAGACACACACGACGGAAGAGCGGAGAATGGTCTGGCGTTGCGTGCTCCTATGATAGACCCACGCGATGGAAGAGCGGAGAATGGTCTGGCGTTGCGTGGTCCTATGACAGACCCACACGAAAAGGAAGAGCGGAGAATGGTCTGGCGTTCCGCGCACGCGTGGTCCTATGACAGACCCACACGTGTCAGCGTTCGTCTGATGTTCATGTGACTGCCTGCTTATGTGCTTCTGTCAATGTCCATCTATATGGCATGACGTGAATCGTGACACAAATTCGTGAGCAATCCTTTATGGTGTAGTCGACATCATGATTCGTGGCCTGCTATGGATGTATGTCTGTCCCTCGTCATCTACGGTACTTATTACCTCCCTCCTGCCACAACCTGTCCTTTTCCCAGTTCCTCGCTCCCCTCATTCCTCTTACCACAACCCCAACCTTCCACCACCAGCGCTGCTCAGCATTTCATATGCTCTATCTCCATGGCAACGACTCATCCAGTTGAGCCGGCGAAGGCTTCCTGCTCCATCCTGCGGACGAGCCATACTGCCGCTATATAAATCCAAATTAAGCGAGATTTATATAGCGCCAATATGCCGGATATTCCTTACGTCCGTATACGTCAGGAACGGAAATGACGCATATTGGACTGACATCGAGGCATACTGTTATTGGAATATCGTAATAACCGCACGCCCCGGGCCAACTGCAGGACGCGTGAGGAAGATTTATGTAGAGCATTTTCCTATTATTGCACTCGAAGCGTGAGCGTGAAGCGTTTGAATTAAGATCCCCCAACCCATCAAAACGCTTCTATCAACGGGTCTGACTCAACTGCAGGCTGGGTTGGTTAGTTGCTGTTTAGCGTCGCCCTCCTCATTTATCCAGGCTTGGAACTGGCACTTCCAAAATACGAGCAATGGCGGAGTTACTCAACTGGCATAATTCCCGATAAGCTCTTTACAGTCGTCTCTGGTAGGGGCAGACACTCGGGTGGCTATAGGAGGCGCAGCTATAGAGGGATTGGAACAGAGGTCGCATGGACGGGCAGTCGGAAACCAACTGGTGGCGCGAGCCAGTCAGACGCAACAGTTTTCATAGTACCAGCTAGGGTCATTTGTGACCCAATCATATATTCATTTGGGCTGATATACTATATAGCAGCGGTTCTCAACCTGTGGTCCGCGGACCACTGGTGGTCCGCGGCCATCTGTCTGGTGGTCCGCGAGCAAGGCCTACAATTTATATTTTTACAATTTAAAACATACAAACAGACAAATTTTGTAGATTTTGTAAATTTTTGTTTTATTTCAGTCGCCAGAATCGGCTAGATCGCAGCAGGAAACTAATAATACACGGATTTATGGCAAAAATATTCTTTTGTATCAACTTGGGTTTTGGCACAATTTTTAGTGGTGGTCCGCGACCGAGACACAAAATTTTTAAGTGGTCCTTGAATCTCAAAAGGTTGAGAACCGCTGCTATATATAGGCTATTTGGGAATTACTTCATCGTTAAGAAGCTGTTGTTATTACTTGCCTGCTCTGTAACATCTACCGTGCAGAAGGAGGAGGAGGAGGAAGAGGAGGAGGAGGAGGAGGAGGAAGAGGAGAAGGAGGAGGAGATGGCGAAGATGGATGAAAAGAAGGAAGAATGGAAAGAGGAAGAGATGAAGAAAGAGGTTGGTAGAGGATCAAAATGGAGGGAGGATAGACGAATGGTAATACTCTGGAATGAAGAACATAAAATCTTGAAGACGCGCGGTTCGATTCCCACAAGCTCCCTGTAGATCGACTCAGCCTTCCACTCCCTAGGGGCAGCAGTAAAATGGGCGGGCGCCTAACATGCTGCCAAGACGTATGTTCTGTGAGATATTGATAATTGTACTGTCATATGTTTCAATGTTACGTACTGCGGTTTGTCAGTTTGTCAACAAACACGAATATAGAAAAGGAAGCAGGGAGAGGAGGAAAAGGAGGAGGCGGAGGAAGTGTTCAGGGATTGGTACTGTGTCTCTTACCATTTGAAATTTATACATATAACTACACAATGATTCATCTGAATTCATACAATGTAATTATACTAATTAATACAATGTAATGCCTCACTGTAAGTCTCCTTTGTTTCCTTCCCTTTGTGTAACTTCACTATCTGCAGTCTGATTCTTCTTCCAACCTCTAACCGTCCGCTCTTCCATCCATCCTTCCTTTCATCTAACGACCACGTGATCTTTGTGTTTATGCAGTGAATTCGGCATCGAGCGGGGTCCTGAGGATGATGGGAACCTACCTGGTCTTCGCCTTCACAGGTCTCCTCTTCATCCTCATCTTCCTCGAACGCATCCCGTCGTCAAAGGATGATCCAGATAAACCCTGCATCCAGGTCAGCCACTTCCTCTCTTCTTACTTAAACCGATGCGACTCGTTCAAACCCCGATTAAAGCAGTGCATATTTTAACGGATTTGGACTACTGGGACAAAGTCGGCCACGACTTGTGGGTGACTGTGGGTCTGCGGGAGCGTCGTAAGTCCCCCCCCCCCACGACAGCGCATTTTAGAGCAGTTGCTGCCAAGTGGACTAATGGAGCCCGTTTTAGAGGCTTTTATTTTACCAGATATCCTTTTTATTATTATACATATCGCTATTTAAGTCATGCAGAAACATTGACAGTCGATGGCTCGTTCTCAGATTGTTGTAGTGAGAGATCACTCGCTCTACTTCCATAATTTAATATTGTAAATAACATTAAAAGTAGAGTATAACCTGGAACAAGTCATCCAAACTACTGGGACAAATCTTAGAACTACTGTGACATTTGTCCTAGACTCCTAGTAGTTATACAGTTAGAATATGCACTGGATTAAAGGTAGTACGATGGTAAAGAAAAGCGCTTCCTGACACGCATCTATACAGAAACTCTGCTCAGATTACTTTTGCTATCTATGTTAAGAGGCATCTGTTCCGAATGATTAGACAGCGGTTACTAAATTTAGGCGCTTTAAAAAGTCAGATTCAGACGAAACATTACCTGCAGAAAATGATAAAGTAGACGTCGAGAGGGCCGTCTTATCCATTAGGAACTGGAGGAACTGTGCCTACAGGGCCTACTAAACTTTCAGGGGCCTACGAAAGCGAAAATCTGAACATACGATATTCAATGATTGACCGGGGAAATGGATAAAGGAAAATTGTAAATAACAGCAGTTTCAAATGTAATAACTGTTGTACTGAAACAGTACAAATAAAATTTTAAGAGCCCCAAAAATTCTGAATTTTTTGAGGCCATGCGGACTGTGAGGCCCTATAGCTGTAGCTTTTCAGCTTATGCCTAAGTCCTTCACTGGCACTCAATCTTTCTGTTTCGTGACTGACGTTTGTCATGTGTAAACCAACAATTTCGGTTTCGAACCTGCAGAACGGACCCAATGTATATCGACCCTGGGAAGTTGTTCACCTGCCTCAGAAACAGATGTATTGACTTTGAGCGCGTCGTAAATAAATAAACAGAAGTCGGCTTTAACCGTTTGATCAACAACAGTTGTAAAACTGACAACGGTGCTGCAGCATTGGAAGTTCTTTTGCGTTGTTGGGGAAGAGGTTCAGCAGAAACTGGAGGCCAGTACAGAAAAGGAAGCGTCGACCGGCGGACATTCTAGGGAAACATCATCAATCACGCGAAGGATTTAAATGGATGCAAAGCGCCCGCAGCTCACTCCATTAAAACGCACCACGAAATCGTCCATATATATATATATATATATATATATATATATATATATATATATATATATATATATATATATATATATATATATATATATATATATATATATATATATATATATATATATATATATATATATATATATATATATATATATATATATATATATATAGGTCTAGTACATAGAACTTGCATAATATTGTAGCCTATACCATAGAATAACATCATAATATATGTATATTTGTGAGTGCTTGTGTGCTTGTTGTTTCCTTGTTTGTGCGTCTGCGTGTGTGTGTGTGTAGGTGTGTGTAGGTGTGCGTGCGTGCGTGTGTGTGAATCTGTGCAATAACAAAGACTAATGTGGCCAGGTACCAAACGATAACATCTAAAGGTATATTATTGTGGCACTGTGGCCGACAGACACTTGTTTAGCCAGAGAAGGCAAAATTAAATGTCTGTTCGCAGGACTAGGTTGTTCTGCGTTAATGCCTGCCAAACACATTCATGTATCATTTATACACTATGCCAAATTATCATATTTTATATTATTTTGTGTGTATGTGTATGTATGTATGTATGTATGTATGTATGTATATATATATATATATATATAGATATATATATGTATATATATATATATATATATATAGAGAGAGAGAGAGAGAGAGAGAGAGAGAGAGAGAGAGAGAGAGAGAGAGAGAGAGAGAGAGAGAGAGAGAGAGAGAGAGAGAGAGAGAGAGAGAGAGAGAGAGAGAGAGAGAGAGAGAGAGAGAGAGAGATGAGAGAGAGAGAGAGAGAGAGAGAGAGAGAGAGAGAGAGAGCAAAAGCCTATATATAAAGTAATTGCAAAGGTATATATAGGCACATATTGAATATATTGTACTTTAGGGTGCTTTGAGGGGCATATTTTGTGACCCCGTACACTCGATCGAGGAGTTATTGATCTGCGATCGTCAGCCGTACCATAATCCTGCGCGTCGTGAAACTGGGAAGTCTTCAGTTTGAACGGCGTCGAAATATCTCAGCTGAGGGTCTCAAAATAGAGCGACATATTGCCGGAGAAACGAGTGACAGTGGCGCCCCTAGCGCTACGACGGAGAACGACTATTTGCAGAATTTGACCACTATACTTTGATAATAGTTATAGTGAATGAAGAGCGGCCACGTGCATAAATTGTCTAGCTAAAGAACACAGACCAGAATGCAGTGGCTTCCCCCCCCCCCACTCTGGCCGACATATTTAAGAGGCTTAGAAGTCACTCGGTTTGTGTGTTCCACCGCTGACGTTTCTGTGAGTTGGCACAGATTGTACTAAATATGTTATTTCAGGCGAACCTTGGGTTCGTTACTCCGAGATAACATCTGTTTTTGATGACATACATGATAAATTAAATATATTACCGGAAATCAACAACAACCCCAGTTTATGTCCAGAACGCTAACCTCCCCCACTTCTGGCAACCGTGGGAGATCGTTCTCCCAAACCCCCCATTGGTAGACGCCACTGCAAGATTGGCCAATGTAGCCAGATACTGCATGTATCGAGCTATGACTAAGCGTGTTCTGCTGCTAGGAAATTTATGTCTTCAGCTTCCTCGACTATCGAAATTATTAATGATTTCGATGATATACACGCGCGTTATTACTGAAACATATCCGCAAAGTCGGCCTTATACTTAGAAACACATACAATACGACAATTCCGACCAAACTTAACTTCCGACTTCGAATGTTATATTGCAGCAAAGTCGAATTATGCGCATCTATTATTCAAAGTCGAGAAATATCGATACATTATAAATAAAGTCGTAAAACGGAGACACGTGTATGTTTATAATTGCGATGCGAGCGAGCGATGTTGCAGGCAGTTCACGATACGAATACGACGCTGGTCTGCATAGTTCATCGCCATAGAATAATTAATAGCTGGAGGACGCAGAGATCATGGCGTCGTCCGTGGAATGCTTTCATTCTAATTGGTCGATTCTCGTGGATGCCGCCATGACAGTGCGAAGCGCTAATGGCTCGCGGAGAAATGACTGATCGGATGGAATCTGACAGCAGAGGAAACGAGATCCATGGCTTGGAATAGGAAAAGCGAAAGATAAGACGGTTGTCTTCGGCGCGCTCAGCAGAGTGATTATTCGAACAGTCACGGCCCAATTTATTAATACGAATCGATATGACGATAGCGTAAGATTACGAAGGAAAACGTTTCCAGTGTTGCAGATAAGCAGTGCTGGGGAGTATTTGAAATACAAAGTAGGCCTATTTGAAATAGTATTTGAAATACATTTAAGTATTTATGTATTTGTATTTCAAATATATTTAAAGTGATGTATTTTGTATTTGTATTTGAATTACTTTTTTGTATTTGAAATATCAAATACTTCGTTAGAAATACTATTTATTACAAACTTACTCTCATAATTTCACGCAACATAAATTTTCTCGGTAATAATAACTCAGTGGTCTTCTAACTTAGATCTTCGGTAAACTTTGTATAGTTGCCAGTGTTGATCACTAGGCTATATCTTGGCTGCTGTAACCCATCCATTCTGATTGTCGTGGTCTACGCGGGTGCATGCATCAAGGGAAGAAAACCGACGCGTCAACAAGCTTGTTTACAACGCACGGAAAATTCTGCAGCAAGCTGTCAACATTAATTCGGTGCATGCAACAAGGATATACGTGTTCAGTAGGACTTTCCAGGGAAAAGTACAGTGACGTCACAGAACGTTCTGGAATCCGGGAGAACTCTATATAAGATAGACCTGATGTACATTAAGGGCCTTTTGACGAAGATTTGTAAACGTTGAAACATTGATCGTATGACGTTCAATCGAGACCAGCCAACCTGTGTGCTGTCTACGATTGTGATATTTGATAGACGAGTTGACTTACTTTACACTTAATCGATTTTATTTTTAATTAAAGATCTTTTAATAGTTCCTTCGTTGGTTCGTCGTTGCGATCGAAGGAGTCGACCGCGACATTATTGGTGGCAGCGGCGGGATCATCGGTGTTGGATCCGGTGAAGAAGACGCGAGCCGGCGGAGGAAGGAGTCAACCCGGAGGATCAAGAGACGGTCTGTTCCAGACAGCGAGCGGATCGAGACGCCTTTCTACCGTGGGAGACGGGTGAATCGGCATACGACAGTCGGACGGACGAAGTGCGTCGTTCGGCTGAGACAGCAGAAGACAGCAGTCAACATACGGGTAAGATCCTAGGTGTTGTCGTGGCTGAGAAGGAGAAAAGAGAGTGGAGTTGCAGCCGAGTGGGAGGCAGCCATTATTTCTCTTTCAATATCTGCTGATTATTTCTTTGAAATTTGATCCATTGTTGTGATCGAGGCCAGACTTGCGTGAGCTTGTATAGTTTTTGCGTACTTGGCGAGTGTACTTCTTTGGATACTGAATAGTTGCACTTTGGGTTGTGGAATTTTCCTTTTGTGTGGCGGGTGCCGCGTGGTGTCTGTTTTTTTGTTGTTGATTGTTGTTGACTGACTGTTTGTAAAAATGGAAGCGTTGACAACAGAGATGCAAGCGAATATTCGCAAAATGTCGTCTGAGCGCCTTAGGGTGTATCTTATGAAGGCAGGAAGGGACGATGATGATGTTATGTCATGGGATCGAAATCAATTAATGGAAGAATGGGCCATGGAGATTGGAAAAGAGGAAGAGGAATTTAAGGGTAGTCCAATATCTCCAACAGGAGTGGATTACGAGCTGCAGAAGCGCCGTCTGGAGTTCGAAATCCGTAAATATGAAGAACAAAGGGAGGAACGGAAGGAGAAGGAAGAAAGAGAAAGGGAGGACCGGAAGGAGAAGGAAGAAAGAGAAAGGGAGGACCGGAAGGAGAAGGAAGAAAGGGAGGAAAAGAGGAGAGAGGAAGAAAAGAAGGAACGGAAAGAGAAGGAAGAAAGGGAGGAAAAGAGGAGAGAGGAAGAAAAGAAGGAACGGAAAGAGAAGGAAGAAAGAGAAAGGGAGGAACGGAAGGAGAAGGAAGAAAGAGAAAGGGAGGAACGGAAGGAGAAGGAAGAAAGGGAGGAAAAGAGGAGAGAGGAAGAAAAGAAGGAACGGAAAGAGAAAGAAGAAAGAGAAAAGAAGGAACGGAAAGAGAAAGAAGAAAGGGAGAGGAAGGAAAAGCAGGAAGAACGAAAAGTTAGAGATTCTTTAGCAAGTCGTACTAAGCGTTATAGTGATGCCCTTAAGAATATTCTTTGGAAATTTCCTTCCGACCCTATAGAAATTCCAGGTTTCTTTGATCACTTGGATGGTTTGTTTAATGTGTATGAGGTGGATGAAGATGTTAGAGCAAAATTATTGCTAGCCATTTTAAGTGAAGGAGCTAAGGCATTAACCATGCGCCTTACTGAGGCACAGCTCCATGACTACAAATTCCTGAAGGAGTTTTTGCTAAGGGAGTTTAAGATAAGCCCTTCAAATCTTAGAGCCCGATTTTGGTCGTTGCACAAAGCATCGGACGAATCATTTACGATCTATTCATCCAAATTGCGTGTGGCTCTTATGTATTATTTGAAAAGTAGAAAGATAACTGATGAGTTTGATAAACTTGTAAGTTTATTGGTTGCGGATCGGCTTAAGGAGTCCTTGTCGAAGGCTTGTTTAGATTATATCTTGGCCCAAGAAAAAGAGGAGTGGTTGAGCTGTGAAGACATAGCTAATGCGGCTGACATTTATGTAGCGTCGCATGATGGTGGGAATGACTTAGTATGCCGTAGTCATCCGACACCGAAGTATAACAATTGGATGAGAGGTCAACCACATGTTCAAGTCAATAACCAGACAGCTCAACCCAAGTCTCCCAAACCGGAAATAAGGGGTGAAGCCAAGATAGGTGCGAGGGTGTCTCAGGAGGAGGCCAAGGTAAAGGGTCTCTGTTTCCTATGTCATCAGAAGGGTCATATGGCAAGGGAGTGCCAGACCAAACCAAGTTCTAAAAAGGTGAGTACTTGTATATTTGGGAACCCAACTGAAGAAGTGATCGACTTAGTTGTTGAGAAGGTCAACGTGTTGCATGAGATACCTGAACAGGTAAAGCAAGGGAATTTATTGGATAATTCTAAACCAATAGGCTTGGAAACTGCTGTAAGGGTATACGAGAATAGTATTGATGGATTACACGAGAGGTCGTATATCAATGTACAGATTGAAGATCTCCCTTCTCAGCCAGCATTATCTGATTCAGGAGCAGAAATTTGTTGTATTGATAAGAAATTAATTGAGTCACTAAACTTACCCGTGATTAAACGGATTAATATAATTGGTTTTCATGGAGAAGGATGTAAGGCAGATGTAGTATACCTACAAATGAAATTAGCTAATTCAATGGAAGGAACGACAAACATTGCGCCATCTTTGTGCGTCATGTTCGCTGCAGTCCCTGAACTAAATGAACGGGTTATTTTGACACCCCATGTTGTGGACCTATTAAGGGATAGTTCGCAATATGTAGTGATGGTAGCTGGCGTAGATCGATGTGTACAAATAAATAAAGGGGCAGAAGAAGATAACTTAGAAGTTAATATCGAGAAAAGTAACAGCAACGAATCCTTGCCGTCAGAAGTGAATGAATATTCTCAGGAGCAACTAGTTGATGATTTAGATAATTTTCTTGATGTTGAGTCAACAGAGTTCAAGTCTGATGAGGGAGTAGCGAATAATGATACTTTATTGCGTGAGCAACAGAATTGTCACAATCTTATATCTTGCTGGCAACAAGCGAGACAGAATAAAAATAATTTCTTTATAGATAATAACCTCCTGTACCACAAAGGGGAAATTATGGGACATAAGGTTAATCAATTATGTTTACCGGAAGATAGAATCGAGGTTGTCTTGCGAGTAGCACACGATGCCCCATGTGCTGGGCACATGGCTTTTAAGGCAACGAGAGCCAGGATCAAATTAAACTTTTGGTTTCCAAGAATGGATGAGAGGATTCGCGAATATTGTGCGTCTTGTCAAATTTGTCAACTAAGAACTCCAGTTAAAGTGGCAGATCGAGTCCCGATCACTCCTATTCCGAGGGCGGATGAACTCTGTTTTAACCATCTAAATATGGATTGTATTGGCCCTATGGTAGTGACTGGAGAATCCAACAAATCGAAACCCCAGTACAATTATGCTCTGGTTCTGGTGGACAAATTTTCTCGTTGGCCGATGGCGTATCCTCTTAGATCGCTGAATGCAAAGGGAGTTTGTGAAGCTCTGTTGCAAGTTTTTACAACTTTTTCTATTCCAAGGATCATCAGTTCTGATTGTGGTACCAACTTTACCAGTCGTTTGACGAAAGAATTCTTGCGGCGAATGGGTTGTAGTCCCAGATTTAATACCCCTGGACATCCTGAGGCAGCTGGATTGGTTGAAAGATGCAACCAAAGCTTGAAAACCATGATCTTTAAGCTTGCTCAATCTGATCCTCGTGGATGGCACCAATTGTTACCGTTTGTTCTGTGGAGCCTTAGAGAAAAACCTTCAGGCACGACTCATATTTCGCCATTCACTATGGTTTATGGAACTCTTCCTCGGGGTCCACTTAGTGTGTTGAAGGAATCGTGGGCTGGCGAACGAAAAGTACCTCTTAACTTAGGTAAATCACCCGAAGAGTATCTCCAATCACTAAAGGAAAACCTCGAATTCGCGAAAGTTTATGCAGATTACTATAGTGATATAGAAACAAAGCGGTATGCAGATTATTATAACTTGCGTAGTACTGACAGAAAATACGAAGTTGGAGATAAAGTAGCAGTATTAGCACCAGATTTTGGTAGTTCTAAATTTTATAGTCGATGGCAAGGACCTGCTACCGTAGTCAAGGTTAAATCCCCATATTCTTATATAGTCGAAATAGAGGGAAAACAAAGACATTTACACGCAAATAAGATCAAGCGATACCATGAACGACTCGAACAAGCGATGATCAATAGCTGTTCAGTAATTGTTGATCAAGATGAAGAATTTGGTATAGTAGGGTCAGGTTGTATTGAACCTGATCCAGGTAAGATCGCTACGATCAATGATATCCATCCTCCAACAACAAAGAAGGACGTTAGAAAGGTTATGGGTTTTTTCAGTTACTTTCGAAATTTTATACCTGCTTTAGCTGAAAAAGCACGGGTAATAACTGATTTGACACGAGATAACATACCTACGAAGGTGCCTTGGGAGCAAAAGCATCAAGAAGCACTAGATAAGTTAAAGGATGATCTCAGTAAAGCTACACAGTTGCATACCATTGATTTCACTAAGGAATTTGGTTTAAGTGTTGACGCAAGTGCCACCGCGGTCGGGTGTTGCTTGTTTCAGTGGACCGAAGAAGGTCAAGAAAAACCAATTGCTTTTGCTAGCCTTAAACTTACAGATACACAGATGCATTGGTCTACAATTGAGAGAGAGGCTTTCGCAGTAATTTGGGCACTTAAACGATTCAAGTCATGGATATTCTTATCAAAGATAATCATTTATTCAGATCATAATCCTTTGTCTTATCTCACAGATGCAAGCCCTAAGAGTGCGAAACTGACTCGTTGGGCGTTAGCATTGCAAGAGTTTAACGTGGACTTTCGATATCGTCCTGGACGTCAGAACACGGTGGCTGATTTCCTCTCTCGGTTGTGACTCGGATGGTGAAGGGGGGAATGGCCCGACACACAAGGATCGAGCCCGCAAATTGTATAGATAAATTGACTAACTGATGTGTTTTGTTTTGTTTGTGTATGCTGTGTCGAGATGGAGTCTGGAGGCCCGGCTTGATCGTGATGACCCGTTCGGGATGGTGCTGAAGACGTGTCATCATCTGAGGGCGGAGGGAATGTCGTGGTCTACGCGGGTGCATGCATCAAGGGAAGAAAACCGACGCGTCAACAAGCTTGTTTACAACGCACGGAAAATTCTGCAGCAAGCTGTCAACATTAATTCGGTGCATGCAACAAGGATATACGTGTTCAGTAGGACTTTCCAGGGAAAAGTACAGTGACGTCACAGAACGTTCTGGAATCCGGGAGAACTCTATATAAGATAGACCTGATGTACATTAAGGGCCTTTTGACGAAGATTTGTAAACGTTGAAACATTGATCGTATGACGTTCAATCGAGACCAGCCAACCTGTGTGCTGTCTACGATTGTGATATTTGATAGACGAGTTGACTTACTTTACACTTAATCGATTTTATTTTTAATTAAAGATCTTTTAATAGTTCCTTCGTTGGTTCGTCGTTGCGATCGAAGGAGTCGACCGCGACACTGATACAACTTTTGAGAAATTGTGGCTGTTACAGCAGAACAAGGACTTTTTCCTTTGAAAACTTTGCGAACCTGACATTGTGTTTTTGCAGCATGATGACTATTAATGGAGCATGTACCTTCTATCGAATAAAATGTATTTTGTATTTCAAATACAAAATACAACAATGTATTTGTATTTTGTATTTGAAATGCATTTTGAAAAATGTATTTTGTATTTGTATTTCAAATACTTTTGCAAAATGTATTTGTATTTAGTATTTGAAGTACATTTACA
Source organism: Allolobophora icterica (assembly GCA_963556255.1). Lineage (NCBI taxonomy): Eukaryota > Metazoa > Annelida > Clitellata > Crassiclitellata > Lumbricidae > Allolobophora > Allolobophora icterica. The sequence goes on from OY744614.1 coordinate 29,812,364, forward strand.
GAGTATTTTACCCAGCACTGCAGATAAGGCAGTTCACGCAAGAGCCAATCGATTTCGTTACTTGCCAAGGGGTTAGACTCAAGCAAAGCTCGAGGGTACGTACCATACGTATTCTATTTTTTGAAAGGTACGTACGTTTTTTAACGTACCCTATTTTAGGGTACGTAAACAATACAAAAATACGTTAACCAATAACCACGTCATTGAGCATTTAGCCTCATTATAAGAATGTTCAATTTAATTTAAGCAAACAATCACAACCCAGTATACAGCGTAGTAAATTGCTGCAATGCTATATTGTAGGTCTATGTTTATCCAGCATACATTGAACTTAATGCACCATAAAGAAAATTTTCGTGTATGATACGTACCATACGCGTATTGTATTTTTTTTAAAGGTACGTACGTATTTTAACGTATTCTATTTTTGGGTACGCGTACCCTCGAGCTTTGGACTCAAGAAACTCGGTGTATGTAGCGTGGCAGCTTAACACTTAACGACGAGAGTGTATTAAAAGTGACTGGGAAACCAATGCAGCTCGTCGTTAAAGTGTTAACATGCTAATAGCGAGTGACGTAGATGACGGCAGTTTTGGCACACAAATGTCATTTCATAATTATAACGTCCTACTTGTTTTAGAACGAGGCCTATCAAAACTCTTCCACAGTCAATATCGCCCTCTTATTTTATAATAGGTCTATTATAATCCAGGCACGTGTAGGTTACTATTTGCATTTTGCCAGATAGTGTGCATCGTTTAACACAAAGTGTGCAGAGAGCAGCAAAGCAAAGCTTAGAATGGATCTGCTTGGAGTCTAAATAAGACAGCGCTGTCCGTGGTAATTGGTCCCTGGACGGCTAGGTTCGCATTTACTTTGTATCTCCAGTCTACACGGCGCTTTTCCTCTTCTGTCAGCTTCTTGCATCCTTTAGTCATCATGTATGCATAGAACAATAGCTGGACATTTACATAACGCTGTCTAAGAAGCTATCCGAGTTGATGCTGATAATTATAATGGTACATTCATCCAGCGCATGCGAATGATGCTCCATTGACAGGCTCTCTCTCTCTCTCTCTCTCTCTCTCTCTCTCTCTCTCTCTCTCTCTCTCTCTCTCTCTCTCTCTCTCTCTCTCTCTCTCTCTCTCTCTCTCTCTCTCTCTCTCTCTCTCACACACACACACACACACACACACACACACGCACACACACACATACACGTAGAACCACTTCAACAAAGTCTTGTTCGCGAATGACTGATAAGAAGTTCAGAGCTTCATCGAATGCATCCTCCTCATTAGCGGTCGTCCTCTCGTTTTCCATTCTTCCTACTCTGGTGGTTTTTCACTCTTAAGAGGAAGTCTTCTTTCATTATATGACCAATCCATTTCCTGCTTGTCTGTTTACTAGTATAGCTGTAAGCGACCTTCTTTTTCTCAGCACTTGCTTCTCGATGGTTTTCGTTTCGTCTGTGCGTCCTCTACATTTCGAATGTTTTCAGTCTTCCTTGGCTCAAGTCTGTCATCCATTTCAGTTTTCTGTCATTAGATTGGCCCTTCTCCTTTCTTGTTCTTGTTCTTGTTCACGTTCTTGTTCTTCTTCTCTTGCTCTTCTGCTCAGAAGCAACAATGCCGATAGATGCCCTGGGGCACTAGGGTAACGGCGCCATAGAAGTTATTAGAGTATATTTAATTTTTATTTTAATCATCATCATCATCATCATCATCATCATCATCATCATCATCATCATCATCATCATCATCATCATCATCATCATCATCATCATCATCATCATCATCATCATCATCATCATCATCATCATCATCATCATCATCATCATCTTCATCAGCAGATTTATAAAAGCGCACGCAGTTTGTCTAATTGATATAGCTAAATGACCCGCAATGCGGTTAAGCAACCATGGCATTAAGAAAATGACACAAACAAGCGAAAACAGAACCAATGAAGTCGGATGCTGAAGTCACAGGTTCTTTAGTTGTTGCTGATGTTGTTTGTTTGAGATGCTGAAGTCACAGGTTCTTCAATTGTTGTTGATGTGGCCTTGTTTCAGATGCTGAAGTCACAGGTTCTTCAGCTGTTGCTGATGTGGCTTTGTTTCAGATGCTGAAGTCACAGGTTCTTTAGTTGTTGCTGAAGTGTCTTTGTTTCAGATGCTGAAGTCACAGGTTCAATCAGTTTATTGACTCATCAAACATTACATAAACAAACACATTAGGTTAAACAAAATAGTACAAACTCTTTGTAGCAAAGTGCATTTATAACCTGAGCTTACAGTACGAGACAATGAGTCAGCCGAAAAGGATCAATAGACCCGCTAACAACTCGGCTGGCTCATTTACCAGTCTATTTTGTGTTAACTCAACGCAGTCACAGAAGCAGTTTATCTCATCACATGGAATAGAAACATAAGGCAGAACAATAAGCATGAGGCAGCAGCTGCCAAAATACTTTTCACTGTGTCAGTAATAAAAACATCTTCAATCTAGATTTGAACTGATTTAGAGTTACAACAATTTTTAAGTTTTCTGGGAGCGAGTTCCATGTTCGCGGACCTGAGCATTTAATAGAAAACTGTCTTAATCTAGTTCTCGCATAATCACCTCTATAACAAACCGAGGTTCTAGTATTGTGATCATGTATATCCTTACCCATAAGGAAGAAATTTTTAAAATTTGAGGGTAATAAATGTCTGTGGAACCTAAACATAAACAAGCTTATTTGAAGTTTATTTATACTACCTAGATGCATAATCCTATATTTATTGAAAATATGCTTGGTGCTAGATAACCAATGAAGCCGAAAGATTACCCTAACAGCTCGTTTCTGGAGAATTTCTATAGGTTTTAAGTACGATGGATAATTAGAGCCCCATGAGATATTACAATAGGATAAATATGGGAAAATAAGAGTATAATATAAACTAAGTAATGTAGTGCTTGATAAGCAATGTCGTACACGGGATATAATACCAATACTTTTGGCTATCTTCTTAGCTATATGATTTATATGATCCTTCCATGTTAAATATTGATCCAAGTAGACTCCGAGGTATTTACATGAATTCACAAGGTTAATATTTACACCATCTAAAGTAACTTTTAAATCAGAAACATTGATTATCTTCCGCTTTGGACGAAAGATAATGAAATTAGTCTTGTCAATGTTCAAGGATAATCCATTGGCCTTGAACCATAGGCCAATTACATCAAGCTCGGAATTGACTTTGTTAAACAGAGATTGCAATGACCTGTCAGAGGAAAATGCATTTGTATCGTCCGCAAATAATACAAATTTGAAGACCTTAGATGTATTGGGTAAGTCATTCACGTAAATTAAAAAAAGTAATGGTCCCAATATGGAGCCCTGAGGGACTCCACATGTAATAGTGTGCAATGGAGATAGTACGCCATTAAAACTCACACATTGCAACCTGTTTTCAAGATAGTCTGTAAACCAATTAAGCATATTGCCTCTGATACCATAGTGCTCAAGCTTATTTATTAGAATACGATGGTCCACGGTATCAAAGGCTTTAGACAGATCGAAGAAAACACCCATTGAAAATTCATTCTTATCCAGTGATTCTGTGATCCTATTTTGCATATCTAATAGTGCCATAAAGGTCGAGTGTTCCTTACGAAAGCCATATTGATTAGATGATAATAAATTAAACTTATTGAAATAATCCATGAGTTTATTATAAACAGTTTTCTCAAAGTATTTTGAAAAATAAGGAAGGATTGAAATTGGCCTATAGTTATTAAAACTGGACTTATCCCCAGTCTTAAAGAGAGGAATGACTTTGGCTATTTTTATATCATTGGGGACCTGACCTGAGGAAATCGAGGAGTCAATAATATATGCCAAAGGTTTAGCAATAGTTTCAATAGTGGCCCTGGCGACTGAAGGGTCAATACCATCCATTCCACAGCTTGATGTTATCCGTATTTGATTAGCCACTTCGATAACATCATTCTGCGTAACTGGCAGCATACCCATTGAAGATACACGTGAGTCTTTGAGAAATTTATCAAATGATGGGCAGTTTTCTGGGATATCAATTTTCGAGGCCAAGGCAGGTCCTATGTTTACAAAATAGTCATTGAATTTTTTTGCAATTTCAAATTTGTCAGAGATACTCGAATTTCCTGTGGTGAAGACTTCAGGGAAATTGAACCTACTACCACAGTTAAGCAAAGTTTTAATATTTTTCCAGACTTTTTTTAAGTCATTCCCACATTCCATAAACTTATTAGCATAGTATCTTTTTTCTGCAGCTATTTTAGTCTTTTTAAATATATTACGAAATTTGGTAAATGATTCTTTGTTAGAGTTGGTTGGATTTTTCAAATATTTTTTATATAATTTAGATTTTTTCTTACATGATCTCAATAACCCACTAGTCATCCATGGTTGTTTATACTGAGGTGTGCCTTTATTCTTAAGTGAATGCTCTCTAAGGGGAAAGGATGTATTATATAATTGCTTGTATATTTCCATGAATTTAGTGTATGCAACACAAGGCTCTTTCGCATCACAAAGTGACATAACCTGCGACCAATCAACTTCAGATAACAAATATCTGAATTTATCAATGGCGGAACTGTTAATTATTCTCTCATTAGGAGGACTAGGACACGTTTTGTTAAGACGAAAGGGAGTACTAAATACTATAGGTAGGTGATCAGAGATATCATAAGTCAATATGTGTGAATCCTGAGAATCATCCAAGAAATTTACAAAAATGTTGTCAATTAATGTAGCGGTGTCAGCCGTAATGCGGGTTGGACGTAGTATGGTAGGCAACAGACTGTGAGAGCACAAGGTATTAAAGAAAGTGAGTGTAGGGCGGTGATTCTCTATTTTTAACAAGTCCAAATTAAAGTCTCCCGTTAAAATAATTCTATTCTTGGGATTGTCAAGCTTTGATAACAGTCTATCAAAATCCACATTGAAAATATCCACGCTATGGCCCGATGGACGATATATAGTACCAACTATGATATCTCTGTCCCTCTTCTGTTTAAACTTAATAAACATATATTCAAAACTCTCAAATCCCACATCAAACCATTGGCTCTCAATACAGTCAAAAACTATTTCATCCCTAATGTAAAATCCCACTCCCCCTCCATTTTGTCCATTCCTACATTTGCTTATGAAATTATAACCGGGTATTGATACATCATTACATCTATCTTCAGATAGCCAAGTTTCTGTTACAGTCAGGATCGATACCTGTACAACAGACAATAGCATGGCCACATCTCTTACCTTATGGAACAGACTTCTACAGTTTATATGCATAATCAATAAGTTGTCAGAGGAAGTTAAAATATTAGCATCTTTACTCCACTCATCTAAAGTAATGTAATTACTAGAACATATTTTGATTTCAGAATAGAAATTGTAGTCAGAGTCAAGGTCCTGGTTCAACAGCAACTGACGACCCTCTTCAATGTGCTCACACAGATTAAAATATCTCCCATCACCTTCAAGACTCGTTTCACTTGAAATAGCCTCAGCAAAGGCTGTCTTATCCTCTATGTGATTGAAGGGAAAAACAGAAGTTGTACAACCCTGACAGAACCAAGACAAAGAGACCTCATCTGACTTCAGCAGCAGACCCACACACGAAGCATGAAAATATAATTTACAAATGGAGCAATTCAAACTTCTTTGCCAATTTGTAACTCTTTTTGTACATATAGAACACGTGAAATTATAGTCCATTGTACTATGATCAGTGAAAAAAAAAACTCGTACTAAAAAATATTAATATATAGAAAGTAAAACCAAAGAAAAGGACTTAATGACTTTAACGAAAACAAGACTAACCAGTCTATTCCAAAATTAATGAGACTACTCAGCAACTGCTGAACTGAAAGTAAACCTTAGGAGAGACTAATCGACAGTTGGAACATTCGCCATATACTAACAACCACAAAATATAGACAGACTTTCCAAGCTAAGCCTATAATTAAGGACCCATTGGAAACTCAATGAAAACGTGCACAAGAACTTCCACGCAGTAATCAAAAACTCGATGAGCATGGGGTTGAGCAGACAACAATCTCAACGAAGATGTGCACAAAACCGAATGAAAATGCGCACAAGAATCAATTGAAATGTGCATGACACCCAGTGAAAAATGCACACAAAACTCAATGAAAATGCGCACAAAAACCTCCACGCCGTAATCAAAAACTCAATAAACATAGGGTTGAGCAGACAACAATCTCAACGAAGATGTGCACAAGACCTAATAAAAATGCGCACAAGAATTAATTAAAATGCGCATAATACCCAATGAAAATGCACACAAAACTCACTGAAAACGTGCACAAAAACTTCCATGCCATAATCAAAAACTCAATAAACATGGGGTTGAGCAGATAACAATCTCAACGAAGATGTGCACAAAACCTACTGAACATGCGCACAAGAATCAATGAAAATGAAAATGCACATAACACCCAATGAAACTGCACACAAAACTCGATGAAAACGTGCACAAAACTCAGTGAAATGCACACAAGACTCGATGAAAATGTGCACAAAATTAACATACCATAATCAAAAACTTGATAACTTGTCGAGCAGACTTCAACCTCAACGAAAATGTGCACCAAAACTCAGTAAAAATGCGCACAAGACTTAATAAAAGTGTGCACAAAACTTACATGCCAAAATAAAAAAATTATAAAGAAAACTCGATGGCGTCGAGCAAACAAAAATCTCAGCAAAATGTGCACAAAATTCAATGAAAATGCACATGAATGCAATGAAAATGCACACAAGACTCAATGAAAATGTACACGAAACCTACACACCACACTCTAAAACTCATTGAGAATGGGGTCGAGCACAGGACAATCACACACCAGGACAAAAGTAGAATATGTTCAGATTGAAATTTATCATCTATGGACATCTAACATCCAGTGAACAGACAACTGTCAAAAACCTGGTAGTCCTTGTTTGTCCCACTATGTCGATGTTAGACCCGACCCAGATCATTCAATGATAAAATCTTGATAGGCTTCTCTGCTGGAGATTCAGTACGTCTAATAAAGACAGCTCCGCCCATCGTCCAAGTCGAGGCCAACTTCTTAGCCTTAACCAGACCTCGAGCACGAGCGAAAAGTTCAGCATCATGTTTCGTCAGGAATTCATTAATGAACACAGCCTCACCCGGTTGACGATGTGCTTTCCAGAGGGTCTTTCTGGCTCGATACACGTTGTCCTTTAAGGTTCTTCAGCTGTTGCTGATGTGGCTTTGTTTCAGATGCTGAAGTCACAGGTTCTTCAGCTGTTGCTGATGTGGCTTTGTTTCAGATGCTGAAGTCACAGGTTCTTTAGCTGTTGCTGAAGTGGCTTTGTTTCAGATGCTGAAGTCACAGGTTCTTTAGTTGTTATTGATGTGGCTTTGTTTCAGATGCTGAAGTCACAGGTTCTTTAGTTGTTATTGATGTGGCTTTGTTTCAGATGCTGAAGTCACAGGTTCTTTAGTTGTTATTGATGTGGCTTTGTTTCAGATGCTGAAGTCACAGGTTCTTCAGTTGTTGCTGATGTGGCTTTGTTTTGGATGCTGAAGTCATAGGTTCTTCAGTTGTTGTTGATGTGGCTTTGTTTCAGATGCTGAAGTCACAGGTTCTTCAGTTGTTGCTGATGTGGCTTTGTTTTGGATGCTGAAGTCATAGGTTCTTCAGTTGTTGTTGATGTGGCTTTGTTTCAGATGCTGAAGTCACAGGTTCTTCAGTTGTTGTTGATGTGGCTTAGTTTCAGATGCTGAAGTCACAGGTTCTTTAGTTGTTGCTGATGTGGCTTTGTTTGAGATGCTGAAGTCTTAGGTTCTTTAGTTGTTGCTGATGTGGCTTTGTTTGAGATGCTGAAGTCTTAGGTTCTTTAGCTGTTGCTGAAGTGGCTTTGTTTCAGATGCTGAAGTCACAGGTTCTTTAGTTGTTATTGATGTGGCTTTGTTTCAGATGCTGAAGTCACAGGTTCTTTAGTTGTTATTGATGTGGCTTTGTTTCAGATGCTGAAGTCACAGGTTCTTTAGTTGTTATTGATGTGGCTTTGTTTCAGATGCTGAAGTCACAGGTTCTTCAGTTGTTGCTGATGTGGCTTTGTTTTGGATGCTGAAGTCATAGGTTCTTCAGTTGTTATTGATGTGGCTTTGTTTCAGATGCTGAAGTCACAGGTTCTTTAGTTGTTATTGATGTGGCTTTGTTTCAGATGCTGAAGTCACAGGTTCTTCAGTTGTTGCTGATGTGGCTTTGTTTTGGATGCTGAAGTCATAGGTTCTTCAGTTGTTGTTGATGTGGCTTTGTTTCAGATGCTGAAGTCACAGGTTCTTCAGTTGTTGTTGATGTGGCTTAGTTTCAGATGCTGAAGTCACAGGTTCTTTAGTTGTTGCTGATGTGGCTTTGTTTGAGATGCTGAAGTCTTAGGTTCTTTAGTTGTTGCTGATGTGGCTTTGTTTGAGATGCTGAAGTCTTAGGTTCTTTAGTTGTTGCTGATGTGGTTTTGTTCAGATGCTGAAGGCACAGTTTCTTCAGTTGTCGAAACACAAGACGTTCTGTCGTCTCATGCCGATGCTCTTCTTCAACGGATTCGAACAGGGATTTGTCTACGCCGACTTCAACAGGGTCGGTGACACGTAATCCAGTCTAGTCTGGTTAAGTCTAATGTAGACTTTGCACTATACTTATGCCTGGTTTACACGGTGTTCATACTATAATCCCCTCCGATTTCTAGTAGTCTACTCTAGGTTTATGTATAGTCTGGAGTAGGTTAGTTGTTGCTCTTTAACGACGCTGTGTCATAACAAAGATGACTCGCGTCGCCCTCTTCCTTTATCCAGGCTTGGTACTGGCACTGCCAGAGTACGAGCAGCCTGGAGTGCTAGCCTGGAGTAGCCTAGCCTAGCCGCTTCTGGTCTACCATAGTCCAGTCTCGCATAGTATTGTCCACTCGAGGCCATATAGTGCAATGTCGTCGTAGTGCGCTCTATCTTATTACCTGGTCTCGTGTGATGGGATTAATTATCCGATCGTATCTGCTCTCGAGCAGCCTGCTCACACATTGATGTCTGCTGCTGACAGACATTTGTTTTGTAGGATTACGACTTCAGACAAACAGACACCAAGGCAGACGTCTCTTACGACCGGAAGATAATAGACGGACAGAGAGACCGTAGGATCCAGAACAACGACTGTTGCGCCTTTGATCGGACCTTGAATCGCTACAGATCAACAGATGACCAGTTAAACGGACGGACGGATGGACAGAAAATAAGAGACAGAAAATAAGAGACGGACGGATGGAGAGAAAATAAGAGACAGAAAATAAGAGACGGACGGATGGAGAGAAAATAAGAGACAGAAAATAAGAGACGGACGGATGGAGAGAAAATAAGAGACAGAAAATAAGAGACGGACGGATGGAGAGAAAATAAGAGACAGAAAATAAGAGACGGACGGATGGAGAGAAAATAAGAGACAGAAAATAAGAGACGGACGGATGGAGAGAAAATAAGAGACAGAAAATAAGAGACGGACGGATGGCCAGAAAATAAGTGACAGAAAATAAGATACGGACGGATGGAGAGAAAATAAGAGACAGAAAATAAGAGACGGACGGATGGAGAGAAAATAAGAGACAGAAAATAAGAGACGGACGAATGGAGAGAAAATAAGAGACGGAAAAAAAGAGACGGACGGATGGAGAGAAAATAAGAGACAGAAAATAAGAGACGGACGGATGGCCAGAAAATAAGTGACAGAAAATAAGATACGGACGGATGGAGAGAAAATAAGAGACAGAAAATAAGAGACGGACGAATGGACAGAAAATAAGAGACGGAAAAAAAGAGACGGACGGATGGAGAGAAAATAAGAGACAGAAAATAAGAGACGGACGGATGGAGAGAAAATAAGAGACAGAAAATAAGAGACGGACGAATGGACAGAAAATAAGAGACGGAAAAAAAGAGACGGACGGATGGAGAGAAAATAAGAGACAGAAAATAAGAGACGGACGGATGGCCAGAAAATAAGTGACAGAAAATAAGATACGGACGGATGGAGAGAAAATAAGAGACAGAAAATAAGAGACGGACGAATGGACAGAAAATAAGAGACAGAAAATAAGAGACGGACGGATGGAGAGAAAATAAGAGACAGAAAATAAGAGACAGACGGATGGAGAGAAAATAAGAGACAGAAAATAAGAGACGGACGGATGGCCAGAAAATAAGAGACAGAAAATAAGAGACGGACGAATGGACAGAAAATAAGAGACGGAAAAAAGAGACGGACGGATGGAGAGAAAATAAGAGACAGAAAATAAGAGACGGACGGATGGAGAGAAAATAAGAGACAGAAAATAAGAGACGGACGAATGGACAGAAAATAAGAGACAGAAAAAAAGAGACGGACGGATGGAGAGAAAATAAGAGACAGAAAATAAGAGACGGACGGATGGAGAGAAAATAAGAGACAGAAAATAAGAGACGGACGAATGGACAGAAAATAAGAGACGGAAAAAAAGAGACGGACGGATGGAGAGAAAATAAGAGACGGACGGATGGACAGAAAATAAGAGACGGACGGATGGACAGAAAATAAGAAACGGAAAATAAGAGACGGACGGATGGAGAGAAAATAAGAGACAGAAAATAAGAGACGGACGGATGGACAGAAAATAAGAGACGGACGGATGGACAGAAAATAAGAGACGGACGGATGGACAGAAAATAAGAAACGGAAAATAAGAGACGGACGGATGGAGAGAAAGTAAGAGACAGAAAATAAGAGATGGACGGATAGAGAGAAAATAAGAGACAGAAAATAAGAGACGGACGGATGGAGAGAAAATAAGAGACGGACGGATGGACAGAAAATAAGAGACGGACGGATAGAGAGAAAATAAGAGACAGAAAATAAGAGACGGACGGATGGACAGAAAAATAAGAGACGGACGGATGGACAGAAAATAAGAGACGGAAAATAAGAGACGGACGGATGGAGAGAAAGTAAGAGACAGAAAATAAGAGACGGACGGATGGAGAGAAAGTAAGAGACCGAAAATAAGAGACGGACGGATGGACAGAAAATAAGAGACGGAAAATAAGAGACGGACGGATGGAGAGAAAGTAAGAGACAGAAAATAAGAGACGGACGGATGGAGAGAAAATAAGAGACAGAAAATAAGAGACGGACGGATGGACAGAAAATAAGAGACAGAAAATAAGAGACGGACGGATGGAGAGAAAATAAGAGACAGAAAATAAGAGACGGACGGATGGAGAGAAAATAAGAGACAGAAAATAAGAGACGGACGGATGGAGAGAAAATAAGAGACAGAAAATAAGAGACGGACGGATGGAGAGAAAATAAGAGACAGAAAATAAGAGACGGACGGATGGAGAGAAAATAAGAGACAGAAAATAAGAGACGGACGGATGGACAGAAAATAAGAGACAGAAAATAAGAGACGGACGGACGGATGGACAGAAAATAAGAGACGGACAGATGGACAGAAAATAAAAGAAGGAAGGATGGACAGAAAATAAGAGACGGACGGAGCAGAACATTCAGAAAATGCGAGAAAGTAGTTTGTCGGTTGACACATCAACACGACCAACCCAGTTACATACGAAATGAGGGTCTTTTTCGTTGAACGCCGTTGCTGTACTATATGCGCACTGCGCAATTTCCTTGACTGTTGTACACTTGTGTTGTTTATTGTCACGACAGTCGTATGTTAGCTGTACGATCGGTATACAGTACATCGGCTACTGCATGATCACCCTGGGAGCGACTAACTCCGTCTTCTCGTTCCTCGTGGGAGCCATGGCCCGTCACATCCCACGGGAGGCCGTCATCGGGATAGGGGCGATCCTCCACGTCGGTCTCATGGTGTTCCTGCTCGTTTGGATCCCCGATAAGGGCCTCGTGGCCGTCTTCATCGTCATATCCGGTCTATGGGGGATCTGCGACGCCATCTGGCAGACGCAGAGTAATTGTGAGTAACAAGAGATTTTCTTGTTACGATCTGTTGGTCCTAGTCACTATACTAATAAAACCCTTGTATACAAAGACAAGCACTGATCGATAGCGCTACACAGCTTCGCTCGAGTTACTTACTCAAGGGACGTTCCTTGACAATAACCGTCGTAATTAGTTGAGAAGGTTCGAATTAATAAAGTGCACAAGATGTAATGTTATGTAATACATGGCATGGAGATCTTCGTTATAATTTCTTAGAACAGCATAAACTGCGTCGGGAATACCAGAGTATTGTCCAGTGCAAACGAGTAGATGCAAACGAAGACATAAGTTTTGTTGTGGTCAGCCCGTCCTCTTAGAACAAGCTGCCCAACAAGCTGCGACATGAGCTTTTCAGCCTCTCTTTGCCTCGTTTCCTCAAACGCCTGTAGACCATGTTGCTCGACTTTCGTTTTGTTGTGTTAGGTCGGGAGGGCCTCTGATGAATCTCTCTTGAAATGGCTCTATATAAATTTGCAATTGCCATTACCATTAAGCTTACATACACGGTCGTACATAGAAGAGGCCATATAAACGGGCATTCAAGTGTTGCTATCGTAAAAGTAATGTCTTAAGCAGACAAAAAACAATGCGATTAATGTGCCTTTTATTTTTGAAGATGCCACGAACATCTATATTGTCCTCTGTGCAGCGTATGGCTAGATATATGTGAATGAGCCGCCATATTTCCTACATTGGCCTGACCTATTCCTACATTTACATCACTCTACGTTACTTGCAGATCTGGTGAACTTGTGCTGTCCTGACGATACTGAGTTGGCCTTCCAGAACCTTCGTCTGCTGCAGGGCTTCGGAGCATCGATGGCCTTCATCCTGAGCATCTTCTTCTGCATCTCCGTCAAGCTCTACCTCCTCATCACCCTCCTTGCCATCTCCATCCTCTTCTACGTCGTCGTCGAGTACAACCTGCGACGTAACGAACAGACAGACGATGACGCAAGCAGAACGTAACCATAGCGACACAGACGCCAGCAAAAAGAGCATAAGTCGGTCATATATGATGCCCGCCCTTTTAAGGCTGTCAACCAATGAACAGTTGTTTTCTGAAATGACGCCACGCCCTTTTTAAGCCTACCAGCCAAACAAGAAGGCACATTTTGAAATGTCGCCCCGCCCTAAAAGGCTTTTAGCCGACAGAGAAGTCGTTTCCTAGTCAAGAACAGATATCTGTAAATTGCAACCATGACAACATCCTTTTTGACAAACATCAAAACAAGCATCCAATTAACGCCTCGCCCATAAGAGCTCTCATCCTCGTAATCTTCATCGGTTGCAAACGTCCGTGAATTGTAACCATGACTACAAAGCCTACCAATCACATTATGCTCCAGACATTTTAGTGTGACTATCGTATATAGCATGGGCGCCTGCACTTTGGGCCAAGGGACTTGCCCCGTTGGATTTGATCATTTTAAATCTAAATATGTGACAGTAACATTTGAAGTAATATTAATTTTAATTAAATACGTTGTTATTATTATTATTGCTATTATCGTTATTGTTGTTGTTATTATTATTATTGTTATTGTTGTTATTATTGTTGTTATTGTTGTTGTTATTATTATTATTATTATTATTATTATTATTATTATTATTATTATTATTATTATTATTATTATTATTATTATTATTATTATTATTATTTTTGCCCCGGGGTATCAAGGATCCCCAGGTAGATAATAAATTGTCCGGAGACATAAAAACATATTATTATTATTATTATTATTATTATTATTATTATTATTATTATTATTATTATTATTATTATTATTATTATTATTATTATTATTATTATTATTATTATTATTATTATTATTATTATTATTATTATTATTGAGCAACTTCCATGGCGACGATATCTAATGCAGAAGGCATCAACCATGAGTGCATCAACATACAAGAAAGGATGTCCACAGCATTCTTCGTGTTATATAGTATATGACTCTATGAAAGCATGATATAATAACTTATTATAAAGTGTCTTATTTGAGCCATAAATCACTTAGTGTTGCGTTACTTGTGCATCGCCTCATAGAACTTGCAGTCTTATTCTCACACTGGACCTCGAGAAGACATCTGTTTTAATTATCTATGTGCGGACCGATGTATGTATGTATGTATGTATGTATGTCTGTCTGTATGTATATATGTATGTATGTGTGTGTATGTATGTATGTATGTATGTATGTATGTATGTATGTATGTATGTATGTATGTATGTATGTATGTATGTATGTATGTATATAATTATGTATCACAGTACTTGTATAGCGTCATTTACGTAACACACACGGCTACCCAGCAATCATCGAACAAATGTGTCTAAAGACGAGCAGAAAACGTTTCCTGAACGGTGGCACATTGCTTCAGAGAGACGGATCCACAGAGAAAAAGATGCGCCCAACTCGCGCTGACGTGCGAGAGCGCGGGACCATCAGCTGGCAATTGGAAGCCGAACGCAGCCGGTGGTGGCCCGGACAGTTTGAGACCGGTATGAAAAGCTCCGAAGTGTAGTCTGGTGCCGAGCCAGCTATCGAAGCCCGCCCCATGAAGAGCAGTTTAAACCAGTGTGAGAATTGTAGAAAAAAGACTGGGCTGGGGGGTAGACTTTGAAGAGTTTGATCCATGTGGGGTTTTGAATATTTTATCCATATTTTGCAAACTGAGAAAATTCAATAATACATTTGAAAGCTTAAACTCCTTAAAGTGATTACATCACCAAATTTATTAGTATACAATTCACATGGTCACAAATCTCACAACAAACCAGAGCATTACTGTATTTGTAACCCACAAAGTGAACTGTGAAAGAAAATGCAAAAATATATGCACAATATAATCACAGTAGCACAACTGAGGGGGTTGGAAGCGACCCCCTGTGGTGTGCAATGAACTCTTAACTGAGGGGTCCTGAGAAAGACTGGGGAGGGGTGAACCCCACCTCATCCGACAATTATCACCCGGGTATAACTATTCTCTTCTCAACGGGGAGATAATGCAAGGTGTTACGCATATAAGCTGATACGTGAGAGACTCTGGCTAGGTTGGCCACGACCATGGCAACGCAATTAAGGAAGTACTGAAGCTGGCGAATACGGACTGAACTGTAGTAGTCCAGACGCGTCGTGATGAAAGAATGGACCAATGTGACGGCAACTTCGTGCGACAGATTACACCGTATGACTCTGATCTGACGCAATTCATAAAAGCAGGTCGTAGGCCTACAGAGTGAATTAACGTTGTCGACCATCGTCAGCTCCTCGTTCAAAAGAAAGCCTAGATCGCGAACGATGTGCAGCGGAGCACAGTTCGGAATGATGTCAGAATCGCAGTGTAATTAATGTCTGATAGCCTGCGTTGAAATCCGAACCAGATGGACTGAGTTTTCGCAGGGTTTAGCCGAAGCCGACTGCAGGGCATACATATTTAAATGCCAGCAATCGCTTCCAGAATTCTCTAAACACAGCAGAAGGTGCCAGGTGAGTAGCAGTTCGCGTGATGCTGCACGTCTAACCACATCTCCAACCTCTCGCGCCCCTGCTTCATGCACATTTGTGACCTCCGAGGCTCCGACGCATCCGGCCCATGTCGACCCTAAAACTGCCTCCACCATTGCTGCCTCCATTGTTCATTCAAAGCTTGATTATTGCAATTCCCTCTTCCTCAACCTCGAGTCCACCCAAATCAACCGTCTCCAATTTATTCAAAATTCACTAGCCAGAGCTGTCTCTAGAACGCCCAAACATCATCATATCACTCCCATCCTCAAATTACTCCATTGGCTAAAAATTCGTGAGCGAGTTCACTTCGAAATCCTATCACTAACCTACAACTCCCTATAACATTCCCAGCCCGAGTACCTCCGTGATCTCTTCACCATCCAGGAAATCCTCTCCACCCGATCCTCCTCCTATCTCAGTCTTTCTCGACCCCCAGTCACTAGTCATCTCAAGTTCTCCAACCGAGCCATATCCAACACAGCACCACAGGAATGATCTCCGTATGAATTCCGCATATTCTCGGTTCCGCCATCATCATTGCAACCCGGCCTCCATCCTCCTCCTCATGTTCCTCTATCTCTCACCCCCGGGTTTTCCACTCAAAATTGAAGTCTCACCTTCATGTTGACTCATGCCTGTAACTGTAATACCTGTTTTTTGTGCAATAAACGCATCATATCATAAATACTCATACCCTGACAGTGCCTGACTCATCTGATACTCCGCCTTCCAATTATTCTTGCCCAAAACGACACCCGCGTTGACAGCTGCTCCGCCTCCTCTCTTGATTTGGCCCCTTGGAAACCGGGCTAGGACCTATTTTTTTACTACTCTTTGGAAAACCCCCTCTGATTTTATTTGGCCTTCTGGAAACTGGACTCGGACTTCTTTTTTTTATTCCGGATATTTCTATAGCGCCTCTCGAAGTCAACTACCGTACTACTCAGAGGCGCTCCCGACTACAGCATTTGATACTGTGCCGGAATTTTCACGCCGAAGCGCCACGAGCAATTGCGAGTGAAGGACCAAGAGCTCCAACTCAGTTTTATTCAGTCGCGATTTCAGAAAATTAATAATCATTGAATTAATGTTATTAAAATGACTTCTACAAGAATAAGAAATTTATTTTAGGAAAAACAAAACAAAAACAAATTTTGTGGTTTTCTTTTTTCTTGTGTTTTTTTAAACCAAAAACAAAAAAAACACTTTCACCTCTGGTCTGGACAGTCAGCGAGCCTCAGAGGCTTCCGGTGTTACGTAATGCATAGGGCCTATAAAATGGAAGAGGTTTGTTTACATGTTAATTTTTTCATATTGAAGATATTGAAGATAAAAATATATCTTTGTCTTCATTATGAATTTCTCAAAGTATTTCAGTTCTGAGTCTCTGCTTTTCTGTTTCTGAAGAAATTTGTCCATATTGAAACATAATATTTTAATATTTGAAGAAATTCTCCTCTCCATTTTGGGGGCATTGCCCCTCCTCCTCAATTATGGGGGGGGGGGTGCGGCAGTGTCTACGCCTATGCACGTAATTTATTTTAACCCGGGGCCATAGTAAACAGTAAATACTATAATTGTTATCACGTTCTAGAAAGAGGCCTACTTCCTTATATTTGAGCAATATGTAATCATCATAATTGGACGTTGCTGCAGGACGGAGATCCTTCACAATGGGCCTACAGCAAGAAACACTATCAACTTCCTTCGTCAGGAGAATGTCACCTTCATCGAACCAGACATGTGGACCCCAAATAGGCCTAACCCAGATTAAAGCCCGGTAGAATAAAAATTTTTTATGCTATTTAGCCTATTTGGGGTGCTCTCCAACAAGAAGTCTACCTTCGTCTATGAGATTTAGCGATTATTAGAATAACTAGGCTGTCGAGCTAGTCTTTAATTTATTTTGTCACTTAGTCTTGTTCATGTACCATGTTGCGGTTTGCCAACGTGTCAATAAACGAATAATAATTTAAAAAAATAAAAATAGGCCTATCATATGACTTTGTAGAAAGCGCTTCAGTGTAGTAGTTGTCTGTTGCTTTGCTTCGCTTTGCATTCGATCGCATTCAATTAGGCCTAATTATTATTATTATTATTATTATTATTATTATTATTATTATTATTATTATTATTATTATTATTATTATTATTATTATTATTATTATTATTATTATTATTAGTAGTAGTAGTAGTAGTAGTAGTAGTAGTAGTAGTAGTAGTAGTAGTAGTAGTAGTAGTAGTAGTAGTAGTAGTAGTAGTAGTAGTAGTAGTAGTAGTAGTAGTAGGCCTAGTATTATTAATTATTATTAATATTATTTTCTGTGAGTGACGTGTTATCTCGCGAGATTAAAACATTACTGGAGATTGGAAACGACGTCTGGAACGCAGCTACTTTACTTGTCAACGGAACGTGCAGCGGAAAGCTGAATTACCCTTTGTTCTTGTTATTGTTATTTTTTATAGGCAGCATTAGGCCTACATAGATTCACGGAGTCTTTCAAATATGGATTCGCTTAATCGAAACTTACAGTTTTAAGTCTGTATAAATCGGTCGATTAACATTTAACAGAAATGGTCAGAAAATTCTTCTATTCTGTCTGCTACAACAACTTTTAATTTCAAAACCATGATTTTGAATATTTTTATATCAGTGTGCAAATGATCTTTTCCTTTTTAAAGCTGTCCCGAGTTGGTTAGGGCTGCTTCATTTTTATCATATTACGCGGCGTTATTTATGTATACAATTTCTAGACACGTCGTTAATTGAGAACCTAAATGGTTGTTGCTGACGGGTTTTGAATCGGGGAAAAATAACACTTTGCTTTGGTAAAACTGCACTTTAGGTACTTTAATTAATTGTACACTTTTATTGTGGATAATTATCAGCAATTTTGGTGATTGATGAAAATATAACTGAAACTAGAAGCTGGGTGACCGATGAACATATTACATAATAAAACAAACTAAATGTTGGATAAGCGATCAAAAAAATATCGTTTTCGTGCCAAAATTAGGCCTATTGCCGTGGACGAGCGATGAAAACATTTCATACTAAAAGTGAAACTAGAATTTGGATGAGCGATGAAAATCTACCTCAAGCTTGAAGTCAAAATATCGACCAAAGAATAATGCAAAGGATACCAGTAAAAATAATTTAAGTGCCTAACCTGCAGTTTTACCCAGGGCTTGCTTCACTCTCGTGATAGATTAGGCCTGCTAATCCTGCCAGACGCTTCTAATGGATTTGGTTATATATAATTTTCACATGCTACCTAATGTAAACTTTTATTACAATCACGTGGACACTCATTGGAACACAATGTGAAGGAACTAATTCAGACAGTGGAATAGAGAGTGACACGGTAACGGTTACAGCGGTAATTCCGCGGTAACCGCGGAAATCCCGCGGGAATGGGGTAGATTAAAAAAAATTTGCGGTAAGAGCACGGTAATGGGGAAACCCTGTACGGTATTACCGCGGGGATGGGTATGGAAGCTGCGGTAATACCGCGGTAATGGTTACAGAGTTCATAAATTTCATTTATTCATATATTTTCAGCTGAGTAATGACACTATAAATGATCTTCTATTCATTCATTGGTTACACAAATAACAAGCTGAGGTGCAAAATTTTCAGTGTTTGTCAATTTAATACGTTTTAATAATATGCTATCAATTATAATATAATAATATTACAAGTTATATTTCTTATTTTTAAGACGAGGGGACATTGCGGGGATGAAAATCCATTATGCGGGAATGGTGAGGGGATGGGGATGAAGGTTGCGGGGATGGTGAGGGGACGGGGACATGGTCCTGCGGGGACGGGAGGGGATGGGGTTAAGACTACAATTGTGGGGTGGGAATGGGGACACTTTTCTGTCCCCGTGTCACTCTCTACAGTGGAATACTGACTAAATTTTTTTTCATTGGATTTCTAAAAAAATTGTGTTTGTAACTTCACATCCTTTTTGGTTGCCCTACTGAGTGAAATCTTTATCCATTTCTAATATTCTGTGTCAGGCTTGAAGATATATATTTTAAATGACCTTTTATTTCATTAGGCTAAACAAAGGAATAAATGAATGCAGGGAATACAAAGAAATTTATTGTTTTAGGTTTTTTGAGGAGTGAAGCTAATATTCGGAGAACTTCTTAACACGTCAAACAACTTGTAAGGTTTGCTAATAATTCAATCCACACTAACTTCCAAGATGTTCAATATTTCGACTCTAGCATAGCCTTAGAAATTTTCATAATGACGGAAAGCATTTCTGCCAACAGTTCATTCGAAAATTCCATTCAATATGCAAGAAAACAAAAAACGCACGGTTCCCTGCTATGTCCGAAATCCTTTCTGCTGGATAGTCATACGAAGGAAAACAAAACAAGCCTTTCCAAAGAAAAGACATACAATTGCGGGCTATGTAAGAAAATGTTTAAGGACCCTTATTACCTAAAGAGGCACATGAGAATCCATTATAGAGAGAAACCATACCAATGCCAGTTTTGTCCAAAAGCATTTGCATACCACAGCGAATTCAAGATACACATGAGAAAACATACAAGAAAAGGAACTTTCCAATGCCAGTTATGTAAAATGAGTTTTTCCCACTATTCCAGTCTAACATACCATGTTACAACCCATACTGGAAACAGACCTTTCCAATGCCACTTATGTAAAAAGACTTTGTCCTGTTCTTCCGGTCTAAAATGTCATGTTAGAACCCATACTGGAGAGAGACCATTCCACTGCCAGTCATGTAAAAAGAGTTTTTCATATTCTTCCAGTCTAACACTTCATGTTAGAATCCATAAGGGAGAGAAGCCTTACGAATGCCAAGTATGCCAAAAACGTTTTAGTCAATCTTCCGGTGTAAGAAGTCACAAGAGAATTCACACCAGAGAGAAACCGTACCAATGCCAGTTATGTGAGCTTAAAAGTAATGATAAGGGTCATCTAAAGAGACACATAGAAACAATACATTACGGAGACAAACCATACCTCTGCCTAGTATGTAAGAAATCATTCTCACGAGCTTACAGTCTGAGACGGCATGAGACAACTCACTCTGGAGAGAAACTATACCTTTGTCAGATGTGCCAGAAAGGATTCTCTTGCCCGTCAAATTTGAGAATTCATGAAAAAACCCACTACGTTGAGAAACCATACTTATGCCAGGTATGTCGGAAAACATTCTCATGCTCTTCATATCTGAGACGGCATGAAAAAACCCACTCTGTTGAGAAACCATACTTATGCCAGGTATGTGAGAAAACATTTTTATTCGCTTCATTCCTGAAAAGACACAAAAGGATACATACAGGAGAGAAACCATTTCTATGCAATGTATGTCAACAAAAGTTTGTTAACTCTGGCTCTCTTAAAGTGCATGTTAGAATCCATACTGGAGAGAAACCATACCAATGTGAGATTTGTCAAAAATGTTTTGCGTTGCCTTTCGGGTTACAACGTCACCAAGCAATTCATACTGGAGAAAAACCGTATGAATGCCAGTTTTGTGACCGAAAAACGAATAATAAAGATCATCTAAAGACACACTTGAGAACACATACTGGAGAGAAACCATGCCTTTGTCAGGTATGTAAGAAAACATTCTCACGTCCAGCACATCTGAAAAATCATGAGAAAACCCATACTAGAGAGAAAGCATTCGAGTGTGAGATATGTCAGCAATGTTTTTCATGCGATTTCAGTCTACAGTGTCATCGAAGAATTCATACTGGAGAAAAACCATATGAGTGCCAGTTTTGTGACCGAAAAACGAATAACAAAAGTCATCTAAGGAGGCACATGAGAACACTTACTGGAGAGAAACCATACTTTTGTCAGGTATGTAAGAAAACATTCTCACGTACTGAACATCTGAAAAATCATGAGAAAACCCATACTGGAGAGAAACCATACCAATGTAAGATATGTCAAAAAGGTTTTGCCCAAACTTGCCGTCTAAAACGTCACGAAAGACTCCATACTGGGGAGAAACCATCTGAATGTGAGTTGTGTGATCAAAACGCATATAATAAAAGTCATCTAAAGGGCGACATAAGAGTACCTATGGGAGAGAAACCATACCTTTGTCAGGTATGCCAAAAATCATTCGCATGCTCTTCAAGTCTCCAAAATCATGAAAAGAACCATACTGGAGAGAAACGATATCAATGTCAGTTTTGCCATAAATCGTTCAAACAATCTGTTCATTTGCAGATTCACACAAGAACCCATACTGGGGAGAAACCATACCAATGTCAGATATGTAAACGATGGTTTTCTCAAATTTCTTCCGTACGGGTACATAACAGAATCCATACTGGAGAGAAACCATACCAATGCCAGTTATGCTCAAGAACATTTTCATGCCTATTTGTTCTCAAGATTCACATGAGAATCCATACTGGGGAGAAACCATACCAATGCCAGTTATGCTCCAAAAAATTCGCACAACTATTTCTTCTAAGAACTCACATGAGAAACCATACTGGAGAGAAACCATACCAATGCCAGCTATGTCCGAAAGCTTTTGCACAACATTGTACATTGAAGATTCACAATAGAATCCATACAGGAGAGAGACCTTTCCAATGCCAAGTATGTAAAAAGAGTTTTCCCAGATCTTCCCGTCTAAGAAGTCACGAGAGAATTCATACCGGAGAGAAACCATACCATTGCCAGTTGTGTAAGTATGAAGCTAATGATAAGGGTCACCTAAAGAGGCACATTGAATCACATTATGGAGAGAAACCATACCTCTGCCTGGTATGTAAAAAATCATTCTCATGCACTTCAGGTCTGAGACACCATGATAAAACCCACTCTGAAGAGAAACATTACCTTTGTTTGGTATGTCAGAAAACATTCTCATGCTCGTCATATCTGAGAGGTCATGAAAAAACCCACTCTGGTGAGAAACCATACCTATGCCAGGTATGTCAAAAAAGATTCTTATGCGATTCAGAGCTGAAACGACATGAAAGAATACATACAGGGTAGAAGCCATTAACAAACATTAAAATTCCAATTTTGTTAGAAATCTATGAATCATCAGGATTGTATAAAAAGCCAGAGAAAGCTATATAAAATGAAAATTTGTCTATCTGTTTAGGGTGCTAAGCCATTTAAGGAGGAAATTGTGAATGCCGAGTATGTGATGGTGTATTTGGCACAGAGAAGGAAATTGCAAGGCGATGTTGCAGGCAGAGATGTGGGCTACTCTCCCAGTGTTTCTGCCAGAAAAAAAGGATTATTGGTAGGACATGAGTATTCAAACGTATGTAACAGTTTGCTCATCACCGAAGAAGATTGAATTGGTATACAGACTGAATAGTTGAAGAAAAGAAAATGAAATTTACAAGGAATGCCATACTTGATAATACAACTAATGAATGTTTGCTTCTCTGTTCATTTCCTTGTTGAACATTGCACTTTAAATATTTAGGTGGTTCTCGCGAAATCAGCACATTGAAAGGTCTAAACAATTCTTATTTCAGTCGGCTTAGTTTAATGCAGTTTTAACATACTGAAATTGTGAAAGTGGTCTAATATGGCCAATGATTGTTATAAATTAGAATTTGCTTGACCATTCCAAAGAAATATGGCTAATTTTAAAAGGGAAAAAAGCATGTTGGAATATTATATCTTTGAAAATATAATTACTTCATTAAATTGAATCAAGTACATGTATGTATGTTCCAAGATATATACAATCACATAAGTTTTGATCAGATAGGCCCTACTGCTAACTCAGAAACATTACAATGGCACCTGACTAAAATAAATTTTCATACATATTCTGAAAATGTCATATGATGATCAAAAGAAAGTTTCTGGTGAATCAGGAAAAACGGAAGTGTTGAGTTCCGCACAATGTGTGGCCTAATTTATGCTTATTTGTATTCAAAATAAGGAGCTTTAATTGAACACGTGACTGAATGTTCATGGTTGAGTGAGTACGTACACTTTAGGACCCGTTGGTCAGTTTTGACTTTAAACTAACGTTTGTAGTTCGAGTATGCATATGTCTAAATAATCACTGTTTTCAACGATGATTTGCTTTACATTATTGAGGATGTTTTTGTTCTCTTCTTATTGTTTTTCCACACATTTACAATCTTACTTAGTTAACTATGAATATTTCTGTTTGACGAAATAGACCTAATTGGTCATTTGGTTTTTGCGTTATGTACTTTTTGCGATATAGGAATAAGTCTAGTTCGATAAAAGTAGTTTGATTGTATGGAAGTAGACACTTCAACTACACTGTGGTTTTTATATGATATGGTTTACACTATTATGTATCTCTTTTGTTGTGGTTTTATTTTTATTTGGTGAATTGTTTTGTATTCACTTCAGATCTTAACATAGGTAAACTCTAACTCTGTTAATGTTTGGTTAATGCACTCGCCTCTGAAAGGTCTGTTCCGCGAAAAGCGCTTTGTAAGTGCCCATATACAATACAATACAATACACTGCAAATTAAGGTAAAACCGTAGTTTACGTTGCTAAATTGATAGTGGTTGAAAATCTGAAGTTTACGTTGCTAAATCCCTTGACGTTAGGTCTATTACCAAGTATGAAAATTGTTTCATAGTTAAACTAAAAGTTGGATTATTGATGAATATCAGAATATGTTACTGAAACTAGAAGCGGGATGTTTGATAAGATATAACTGCAACTAGAAGTCGGATGAACGATGAAAATATTTCGTATTAAGAGTTAAACTAGAAGTTGGATGATCACCTACGTGAAGACATGACATTAATTTAGCAACGTTAAGTACGGGCCTGAAAAGATGTTGAATTTAGCAACGTAAACTACGGTTTTACCCAAATTAATATTGACCTAAAGATGGTTTCTCTCATAGTAATCAGTGATGTTAAAAGGGCTGTTATGGTTGGGATAGCCTATATCTTAAAAACAACAAAGGTTATCTTTGAATGCCATAGATTAACAGCAAGTCTCTTATATAAATAGGCTAAGATGCATGATCCATGCATATCCGCGCTCGAAGACAATTGCGCATGTAAATACCAGATGGCTCTAAGCGTGGTCGAATCTGTGGCTGTAGCCTGTAGGGCTCATGCACGGAGACCTTAAACGTCGTGGGTTTCGTTCAAAACTGGCAGCGGTATTGATGAATCTCGACCGATAAATTCACCGGAAAATCGCCAGACGTCGGAGCCAGTTTGCACACTATCACAGTATAAGTAATTACAGTAATTATTTATACTGTGACACTATGGACAATCCCTCGTGGATAAGCTGGTGCTCTGTGCTTAGATTTACAGCAGCGGTTTAGAAATTTGGAGTTTACGGTCACGATCGCTCCTCGATAAAGCCTAGCTGTGAAGTCTGACATTGAAACTTGGCATCAGTGTTCGAAGCGAAGAACGAAGTATTGCTTTGCAAGGTGCAACATTTAATGTCATTTATTAACTTAAGACTAATTTGAACGGTAAAGAATTAATTTTGTTTAGAATGGGAGACTGCATTTGACACAAAAACGAGAAATAGCCTATTAGCATTACGTGCAGATAGCTCGATATAGGCCCGATTCTTTAATGAAAGCTGACAAACGCACAGCACTTTACATACAAAATTACCCACAGAAAAAGAAAATAGCGTATGAAGTAATAATACCATTAGAACATAAAAATTTGTTGCAGATACCTTAATGCACAGCATCCTAGTGAGAAAAACTCGTCGACTAAGAGAGTCCGTAGAACCCGATTATATCAACGCGGACGTAAATCATACCCACAGAGAAAAAGACGCGCCCAACTCGCGCCGACGTGCGAGAGCGCGGGACCATCAGCTGACAATTATCGGGAAGCCGAACGCAGCCGGTGGCGGCCCGGACAGTTTGCGATAAGTATGAAGAGCTCCGAGTACTAGTCTGGTGCCGAGCCAGCGATCGAAGCCCGGCCCATGAAGAGCAGTTTACACCAGTCTGAGAATTGTAGAAAAAAAGACTGGGGGGCTAGACTTTGAAGAGTTTGATCCATGTGGAGTTGAATATTTTATCCATATTTGCAAACTGAGAAAATTCACCAATTCAATAGAAGCTTAATTCATTAAAGTGGTTGTTACATCACCAAATTTATTAGTATAGAATTCAAATGATCACAAATCTCGCAATAAACCAGAGCATTACTGTATTTGTAACCCACAAAGTGAACTGTGAAAGAAAATGCTAAAATATGTGCACAATATAATCACACTGGCATAACTGAGGGGGTTGGAAGCGACCCCCTGTGGTGTGCAATGAACTCTTAACTGAGGGGGTCCTGAGAAAGACTGGGGAGGGGGTGAACCCCAACCCATCCGACAATTCTCACCCGGGTATAAACTATTCTCTTCTCAACGGGGAAATGATGCAAGGTGTCACGCATATAAGCTGATACGTGCGAGACTCTGGCTAGGTTGGCCATAACCCGGTCGGGGCAATTAAGGATGGACTGAAGCTGACGAATACGGACTGAATTGCAGTAGGACTAGTCCAGACGCGTCATAATGAAAGAATGAACCAATCTGACGGCAGCTTCGTGCGACAGATTATGCGTATGACTCCGATCTGATGCCGTTCGTAAAACTAGGTCCAACAGATTGAATTGATGTCGACCATTGTCAGCTCCTCGTTCAAAGAACACCCAGACCGCGAAGGACGTGCAGCGGAACACAGTTGGGGAATGACGTCAGAATCGCTGTGTTATGAATGTCTGATAGCCTGCGTCGAAATCAGAGCCAGATGAACTCGGTGGCGGCGCCCCGATTTGTAAAGCTGCCGTCAGATTGGTTCACTCTTTCATCCTGACGCGTCTAGACTAGTCCTACTGCAATTCAGTCCGTATTCGTCAGCTACTAATTTTCAAATTTATGCTAATTAAAAAGCAACTTTTCTGGCATAAATCCTAAACTTTGTATAACTGATTATAATATTTTTCATAAGTTCATTGCGGGCCCGGCCAGGGCCCCTAAAAATCGCCTTGCCCCTGAGCATTTGCCTCCTGCATTTGCCTCTCGTCGGGCCTGGGATCAGGTCCGCGGTGTACAGAATGTAGCGAAGCGGGCATAGTACGGATCCCTAAGGTAGGCCCTACACCGCACAGAATCCGGACCCAGCTGACTCCATACTTGACTCATTCTTAAACTCATTATATAGGGCCTATTAGAATTTTATGATTTCCCTTGTAGGCCTACAGAGATGGTGACCTTCCTGACTTCTATGTCTAAGCTGAGACATATAACAACTGACCATTTTCTGTATCCAACACTCACCATATTAATACTATTAAAGAAACGATGGATGTCATTTAACGTTTCATCAAACAATTTTCGCATTCTTCATTTGATCTGCTTACATTCGAAGTTCACCGAGCTTTTGGCGAACTGTTGGATTTTCTCTTCTTGAACTATCGCAAATCTGTTAATTTACTGTATGTCACCTCAATTAGACGAGTTTTGTAATTTGCGCATGCACGACATTAAGACGTTGAGTGGTTCAAAAGGTTTTCAACCGAACTTAGAAGTCAAGAGTCTCAGAGATCCAGGACATTTCTACTGAGGCGAGAAGTCTAGAGTCTTAGAAGGTTCCAGCAATTTCAACTTTCATGAGAAGTCGCGAACTTCGGAGGACTTTGAAATTTAAGCCTCAGAGACTACAGTGATTCCAGAAATTTCAGTGGGTTCCAGTGATTTTTGACTGTAGAAAGGTCAAGAACTTCAGAACGTTTCCGAGAGCTGAAGAGAGGTCAACGATCTTGGACGCTTTAAGAAAAGGTTTGATGCTTTCTGTGGAAAATACAAGTCCAGAACCCCTGATGGTTCCTGAGATTTCAGTTGGAGGAATAAGACAGGAACCTCTTAATTTTTGACACTTTTACATTAACTTTGACTGCCTCATCGTGTTGCTACTTTTCTGTCAAATACTTAGGAGGAGGTTCGAATGCTTATCTTTTCCTCGCCTAACGAACCTGATCTCCTTGACACAATTCCTACTTGGTTTCTGAAAGAGTGCTTTGATGTCCTGGGTCCAACCATTACATCGATTATCGATTTCTCCTTGCACGAGGGATCCTAATTTCCATCAGCATTTGCTCATGCCGTAGTTCATCGGTGTTTGAGAAACCTTCCCTTGACCCTGATGTTCTGTCAAATTGCAGGTCAATCTCAACCTTGAATTTTATATCTAAAATCCTCGAACGAATAGTCATGAATCGCATGCACACTCAACTATCATCAAACGCACTAATCTCCCATTTTCAGTCTGCATATCTTAAGTTTCACTCAACAGAATCCACACTTCTCACTGTTCGGAATGACATCATATGCTCAGTGGACAGGGGTAAGGTGACAGCACTTGTTCTTCTTGACTTGTCTGCTGCCTTTGATATTCTCTTCTTCTTCATCGTCTCAAGCACTGGTTTGGTATCTCGGGTCCTGCACTAAATTGGTATAATACTTATCTTAGTCCTTGCACTCAATCAGTGTATTTAAATGGTTATTATTCATCTAGTACCTGTTGGCATGCGATGCTCCACAGGGTTCTGTGCTTGGTCCTATTTTGTTTACATTATTCACCACACCATTAGGATCAATGCTGGATAATCATGCGCTGGTTATCATTTCTATGCTGATGATACTCAAATCTATATTTAATATAAAAAAATTATGTCTGACTTGTGACTCACCTATGCAGCTGTTGTCTGCTGTCTTCGATGAGGTACAGTCTTGGATGGCCGCCAAGAAACGCCTCCTTAACCCATCAAATACTGAATTTCTGCTACTGGGCACTCCGCAGCAACGTAAAAAATTTGATCGGCTTCAGTCATTGAAATTGGGTGACTCAATTGTTGGGGTGGCAAACGCTGCTCGTAACTAAGGCGTTGTTTTCAATTCTACCATGTCTTTCACTGGCCATGTAAACATCATTTGTAAGTCATCATTTTATATGTTCATTCATGACATACGCAGAATTAGGCGTTATGTGCCCATGTCTGCAAGTATAGCCTATCTGGCTAGTCCATTGGTTTCCAGTCGCCTAGATTACTGTAACTCGCTTCTAACTGATATCAATAGGTCAGACATACTGAAGCCGCAGCGAGTTCAGAACTCTTTGGCTAGAGCCATAACTAAT
>OY744614.1:29843615-29866115 GCA_963556255.1 Allolobophora icterica
GCTAGATAGTCATATGAAGAAAAAGAAAACTAGCCTTTCCAAAGAAAATACATACAATTGCAAATTATGTAAGAAAATGTTTAAGGACGCATATTACCTGAAGAGGCATATGAGAATCCATACTGGAGAGAAACCATACCAATGCCAGCAATGTCCAAAAGCATTTGCATACCACAGTGAATTCCAGGTTCATACGAGAACCCACACTGGAGAGAGACCTTTCCATTGCCAGTTGTGTAAAAAGAGTTTTTCCCACTAGTCCAGTCTAACGTACCATGTTACAACCCATACCGGAAAGAAACCTTTCCAATGCCAGTTATGTAAAAAGAGATTTTCCTGTTCTTCCAGTCTAACATATCATGTCAGAACCCATACTGGAGAGAGACCGTTCCAATGCCAGTTATGTAAAAAGAGTTTTTCCCACTATTCCAGTCTAACATACCATGTTACAACCCATACTGGAAGGAAACCTGTCCAATGCCAGTTATGTAAAAAGAGATTTTCCTGTTCTTCCAGTCTAACATATCATGTCAGAACCCATACTGGAGAGAGACCTTTCGAATGCCAGTCATGTAAGAAGAGTTTTTCCTATTCTTCCAGTCTAATATTTCATGTTAGAATCCATACCGGAGAGAAGCCTTACCAATGCCAAGTATGTCGAAAACGTTTTAGTCAATCTTCCAGTGTAAGACGTCATGAGAGAATTCATACCAGAGAGAAACCGTACCAATGCCAGTTATGTGGGTTTAAAACTAATGATAAGGGTAATCTTAAGAGACACATAGAAGAAACACATTACGGTGAGAAACTATGCCTCTGCCTGGTATGTAAAAAATCATTCTCACGCGCTTCATATCTGAGACATCATGAAAAAACCCACTCTGGAGAGAAACCATACCTTTGCCAGATATGCCAGAAAGGATTCTCGTGCTCTTCAGTTCTGAGAAGTCACGAAAAAAGAACCCACTGTGGTGAGAAACCATACCTATGCCAGGTATGTCAGAAAACATTTCCATTAGCTTCATGCCTGAAAAGACATGAAAGAATACATACAGGAGAGAAACCATTTCTATGCAAGGTATGCCAAAAAAGGTTTGTTAACTCTGGCTCTCTACAACTACATGTTAGAATCCATACTGGAGAAAAACCGTATGAATGCCAGTTTTGTGACCTAAAAACGAATAATAAATATCTGAAGACACACATGAGAACACATACTGGGGAGAAACCATACCTTTGTCAGATATGTAAGAAAACATTCTCACGCAATGCACATCTGAAAAATCATGAGAAAACCCATACTGGTGAGAAACCATACCAATGTGAGATATGTCAAAAAGGTTTTGCCCAACCATCCAGTCTAAAACATTACAAAAAAATTCATATTGGAGAGAAACCATATGAATGCCAGTTCTGTGAGCAAAAAGTGTATAATAAAAGTCATATAATGAAGCATATAAAAGTACATATGGGAGGGAAACAATATCTTTGTCAGGTATGTCAAAAAGCATTTGCATGCTCTTCAGGTCTCAGAAATCATAAAAAAACATACTGGAGAGAAACCATATGAATGTCAGTTTTGCTCAAGAACATTTTCGCACCTGTTTGCTCTAAAGTATCACATGAGAATCCATACTGGATTGAAACCATGCCAATGCCAGCTATGTCCGAAATCTTTTGCACAACATTGTTCATTGAAGATTCACATGAGAACCCATACAGGAGAGAGACCTTTCCAATGCCAAGTTTGTAAAAAGAGTTTTCCAAAATCTTCCAGTCTAAGAATGCATGAGAGAATTCATACCGGAGAGAAACCATACCATTGCCAGTTGTGCAAGTATGAAGCAAATGATACAAGTCATCTGAAGAGGCACATAATAGCAGCGCATTATGGAGAGAAACCATACCTCTGCCTGGTATGTCAAAAATCATTCTCATGCACTACAGGTCTGAGACACCATGATAAAACCCACTCTGGAGAGAAACCTTACCTTTGTTTGGTATGTCAGAAAACATTCTCATGCTCTTCATATCTGAGAGGTCATGAAAAAACCCACTCTGGTGAGAAACCATACCTATGCCAGGTATGTCAGAAAACATTCCTAAGCGCTTCAGAGCTGAAAAGACATGAAAGAATACATACAAGGTAGAAGCCGTTTCTATGCCAGATTTGCAAAAAACCATTTCCTTATCTTCCAGTCTACAAACTCATATTAGAATCCATATGGGATAAAACTGTCCCAATGCCAGTTATGGTAGTTATTCTGAAACCAATCAGCTTTGTAGATTCACAAGGGAGGCCATAGTTTAACATACATTAAAATTCCAATTTTTGTTAGAAATATACAAAAATCTATGAATCATCGGGATCGTATGAAAAGCCAGAGAAAGCTATATAAAATGAAAATTTGTCTATCTGTTTAGGGTGCTAAGCCATTTAAGGAGGAAATTGTGAATGCTGAGTATGTGATGGTGTATTTGGCACAGAGAAGGAAATTGGAAGGCTCTTTCAGGCAGAGATGTAGGCTACTCTCCCAGTGTGTCTACCATAACAAAAAAATTATTGGTAGGACATGAGTATTCAAACGTACGTAACATTTTGCTCATCGTCAAAGAAGAATGAATTGGTATACAGACTGAATAGTTGAAGAAAAGAAAATGAAATTTACAAGGAATGCCATACTTGATAATACAACTAATGAATGTTTGCTTCTCTGTTCATTTCCTTGTTGAACATTGCACTTTAAATATTTAGGTGGTTCTCGCGAAATCAGCACATTGAAAGGTCTAAACAATTCTTATTTCAGTCGGCTTAGTTTAATGCAGTTTTAACATACTGAAATTGTGAAAGTGGTCTAATATGGCCAATGATTGTTATAAATTAGAATTTGCTTCACCATTCCAAAGAAATATGGCTAATTTTAAAAGGGAAAAAAGCATGTTGGAATATTATATCTTTGAAAATATAATTACTTCATTAAATTGAATCAAGTGTGTATATTCCAAGATAAATAAAAAAGAAAATAAATTTTGATCAGATAGGCCATACTGCTAACTCAGGAACATTACAATGGCACCTGACTAAAAGAGATTTTCATACATATTCTGAAAATGTCATATGATGATCAAAAGAAAGTTTCTGGTGAATCAGAAAAAACGGAAGTGTTGAGTTCCGAACAATGCGTGTGGGCTAATTTATGCTTATTTGTATTCAAAGTAAGGAGCTTTAATTGAACACATGACTGAATGTTCATGGTTGAGTTAGCACGTACACTTTAGGATCCGTTGGTCAGTTTTTACTTTAAACTAAAGTTTGTAATTCGAGTATGCATTATGTCTAAATAATCACTGTTTTCAACGATGATATGCTTCACATTATCAAGGATGTTTTTGTTCTCTTCTTATTGTTTTCCCACACATTTACAATCTTACATAGTTAACTATGAATATTTGTGTTTCGCGAAATAGACCTAATTGGTCATTTACTTTTTGCGTTATGTACTTTTTGCGATATAGGATTAATTTTGGTTCGATAAAAGTAGTTTGATTGTATGGAAGTAGACACTTCAACTACACTGTGCTTTTTATATGATATGGTTTACACTATTATGTATCTCTTTTGTTGTGGTTTTATTTTTATTTGGTGAATTGTTTTGTATTCACTTCAGGTCTTAACATAGGTAGGCCTAAACTTTAACTCTGTTAATGTTTGGTTAATGCACTCGCCTCTGAAAGGTCTGTACCGGGAAACGCGCTTTGTAAGTGCCCATATACAATACAATACAATACAAATTAATATTGACCTAAAGATGGTTTCGCACAGAGTAATCAGCGATGTTAAAAGGGCTGTTATGGTTGGGATATATCTTAAAAACAACAGAGTTTATCTTTGAATGTCATAGATTAACAGCAACAGTCTCTTATAAAATGCATAATATCCCATAGATCCGCGGTCGAAGACAATTGCGCATGTAAATACCAGATGGGTGTAAGCGTGGTCTTATCTGTGGCTGTAGGGTTCATACACGGAGACCTTAAACGTCGTGGGTTTCGTTCAAAACTGGCAGCGGTATTGATGAACCCAGGGGCGTCTATCCCCCCCCCCCCCTAAGTCATTGGAGCAACTTCCCATTTCCCCCTCTTCTTCCTTTTCCCCTTTCCTTCCCCCCTAAAATGGTGGCACACACACTGACAGATCTTCCCCCTATTTCTTGGATGGAGCATTTGCTCCAAGGTTTCTATGGTATAGACGCCCCTGGATGAATCTCGACCGATAAATTCACAGAAAAATCGGCAGACGTCGGGACCAGTTTGCACACTGTGTAGGCCTACAATCCCTCGTGGATAAGCTTGTGCTCTGTGCTTAGATTTACAGCAGCGGTTTAGAAATTTGGAGTTTACGGTTACGATCGATCCTCGATAAAGCCTAGCTGTGAAGCAGTGTTTAATCTAGACGTCTTGGGGGGGGGGGGAATCTCCCCCCAGGATTGATGTTTCTCCGCAGAGGCCAGCAGTGATGGGCACTAAACTATTTTTTAAAGTTAAACTAAAACTATTTTCCATCTAAAAAAATAGTTTAACTAAAGTTGGCAACTGATTTTGGAAATTAGTTAACTAAACTAAAAAAATGTAGTTAAACTTTTTCCAACTTTTTTCCAACTTTTTACGACAAACATTTTCACAAAAAAGACGTTAAGTGAACTGTAATAATGCAAAGCGTCAATGACAATTTCACCTTCAAACTATGCAATGTGTACTGTTCTGGCTTACAGTTACACGTGTACTGTAAGTAGTGTATGAATTTGAAAACACAGGCTGTTAATGCTAAAACCATGCAGTGTTAAAACGTTTTTTTGCTGACAGTGTTCAATGTTCACTGTGGAAAAATAGTTGCATATTGCTGATTTTTTTAGTTAAACTTTTTAGTTAGCAACTAAAAATTTTAGTTAAACTATGGTTTTAACTAAACTATTTAAAAAAAATTAAACTTCTTCGTTAACTAAAATTTTTAAGTTAAACTAAAAGTTAGCAACTTTTTGGTTAACTATTGCCCATCACTGGAGGCCAGCAATATTATAATGCAGAGACCTGTTGGGGAGGGAATTCAACCCCCCCATGATACATGTTTTTTTATCCCCGGAGAGAGTCGAATTCCTAAAAAAAGGTCATCAAGTCTTCAAAGTTGAAGGGATGACTAAAAAAAGGTCATTAACTTTTTGGAAGATGAAATTAGAAAAAAGTCTGAAACTCTTGTAAATTCGTATCCCCCCCCCCCCGAAACCTTGTTTCCCCTCCCAGAAGAGGGGGACTAGATTAAACACTGTCTGTGAAGTCTGACATTGAAGCGAAGAACGAAGTAGTAAGCTGAAACATTTATTAACTTAAGACTTATTTGAACGGTTAAGAATTAATTTTGTTTAGAATGGGAGGTGACTGGTAGGAACGTGTCTCACTCATCATCTATATCAAGACGACTACTACATGCCCCACGATATTCGATGATTAAATGACATTTCAGTAACTCGCTGCGTGCAAGGTTGATTTCTTACAGCTGAAACTGTACAACCTTTAAAAGATAGTCTTAAGTGAGAATTTACAGTTTCGCACATAATTAGCTTTCGGAGCCGTCGTTTGTAATTTTTCTGCAATTTTTGCAAACTATTCTCTCGAAAACGCAGTTTTCAGACGTTAATCTTTGGACATTTGGTTTGAAAGGTATTTGGGATACATTGAAATACAATTGTAAAATTGTAATAATAAAAATTAAAAAAAAATTAAATTAAAAAATTATAATGATAATAATAATATTATTAATCTGCAAAGACTAGCCATTCCAGAACAATGCCCCCTAATTTTTGAACTCCCGAGGGATCATATGTCAAAAAAATAATGATAATAATAATAATAATAATAATAAATTAATAATAATAATAATAATTAATAATAATAATAATAATAATAATTAATAATAATAATAATAATTAATAATAATTATAATAATTAATAATAATAACAACAACAATAATAATAATGATGATAATAATAATATTCTTTATTATTTCAAACTGACAGACGCAGTAAGATTACATTGAAACATGAAAGTACAATCAAGATCTTAATTAAACACACGGTTTGGCAGCCATACAAGGCGCCGCCCTAGAGGGGGGATTACGGGAATCGATCCGCGTACCTTATGCTCTCCATAATTTTTTATTATGATCCTTCGGGGACTTCAATATTAGGCCTACTTTACAATTATTATTATTATTATTATTATTATTACTAGTGTATTTTTCCGTCATAATTATGACGTTGGTTAAAATGCTCTGAACGCCGTCGTCAAGACGACCGTCGTCAAGACGACAGTATAGTGACGTCACAAACGGTTTCACAATAGAACAGAAAGGCTTTGTGACGTAGCGTTATACCAGGACAAATTTGCATATAAGGAAACTATATGTATAGATTATTATTATTATTATTATTATTATTATTATTATTATTATTATTATTATTATTATTATTATTATTATTATTATTATTATTATTATCATTAACATAATGATTTCCTCCGAGTGACGTGAGATCTCTCGAGATTAAAACATTACTGGAGACTTCTGGAACGCAGTCAACTTCCGTTACATGCATCAAGATTCACGGACTGTTTCAATATAATTGTGAATATCGCTTAATCGAAACTGGCAGTTTTAAGTCTGTAATAAATCAGTCAATTAACAGAAATGGTCAGACAATTCTTTTATTCTATCTCTATTTTAAATTTCAAAACCATGATTTTGAAAATTTTTATAACAGCGTGCAAACGATCTTTACCTTTTTAAAGCTGTCCCCAAATGGTTAGGGCTATTTCTTATTTTTAGTATTTTCCCAGGCGTAATTTATCTCTAAGCTTTAGACATTATCGTTACGCCTAATCAGAACCTTGTGTTTCTAACGGACGGGTTTTGAATCTGGGCAAAATAACATCTTAAATCCTCTAAATCACCTAAAACACCTGTCAGAGGCTTAGTATGGAATTGGGTAGGTAATTGGGGTATGTGTAATTTTCACATGCTACCTAATGTAAACTTTTTTAGCGAGCATTTGCATGTTCATTTGAACACATTGTGAGGTAATTAATTCAAACAGTGGAATACTGACTGTCAATTTTTTAATTGGATTTCTAACAACTGTCATTGTAACTTCAAATCCTTTTAAATGGCCCTACTGAGCGAAATCTTTATCCATTTCTAATATTCTGTGTCAGGCTTGAAGATGTATATTTTAAATTATATAATGACTTTTTATTTCATTAGGCTAAACAAAGGAATAAATGAATGCAGGGAATACAAATAAATTTATTGTATTAGGTTTTTGCGGAGTGAAGTTAATATTTGGAGAACTTCTTAACACGTCAAACAACTTGTAAGGATTGCTAATAATTCAATCCACACTAACTTTCAAGAGGTTCAAAATTTCGACTCTAGCACAGCCTTAGAAATTTTCATAATGACGGAAAGCATTTCTGCCAACCGTTCATTCGAAAATTCCATTCGATATGCAAGAAAACAAAAAATGCACGGTTCCCAACTATGTCCGAAATCCTTTCTGCTGGATAGTCATACGAAGGAAAACAAGACAAGCCTTTCCAAAGAAAAGACATACAATTGCGGGCTATGTAAGAAAATGTTTAAGGACCCCTATTACCTAAAGAGGCACATGAGAATCCATTATAGAGAGAAACCATACCAATGCCAGTTTTGTCCAAAAGCATTTGCAAACCACAGCGAATTCAAGATACACGCGAGAAAACATACGAGAAAAAGAATTTTCCAATGCCAGTTATGTAAAAGGAATTTTTCCCACTATTCCAGTCTAGCATATCATGTGACAACCCATACTGGAAACAGACCTTTCCAATGCCACTTATGTAAAAAGACTTTGTCCTGTTTTTCTGGTCTAAAATATCATGTTAGAACCCATACTGGAGAGAAACCTTTCCAATGCCAGTCATGTAAAAAGAGTTTTTCCTATTCTACGAGTCTAACAGATCATGTTAGAATCCATACTGGGGAGAAGCCTTACCAATGCCAAGTATGTCAGAAAAGTTTTACGAAATCTTCCAGTCTAAGGAGTCATCATAGAATTCATACCGGACAGAAACCGTACCAATGTCACGTATGTGAGCTTAAAACTAATGATAAGAGTCGTCTAAAGAGACACGTAGAAGCAACACATTATGGTGAGAAAACATGCCTCTGCCTATTATGTAAAAAATCTTTCTCATGCGCTTCACATCTGAGACTTCATGAAAAAACCCACTCTGGAGAGAAACCGTACCTTTGCCAGATATGCCAGAAAGGATTCTCTTCCTCTTCAGGTTTGAGAATTCACGAAAAAAAACATTCGGGTGAGAAACCATATCTATGCCAGGTATGTCAGAAAACATTCTCATGCTCTTCATATCTCAGAGGTCATGAGAAAACCCACTCTGGTGAGAAACCATACTTATGCCGGGCGTGTCAGAAAACATTTTTATTAGCTTCGTGCCTGAAAAGACATGAAAGAATTCATACAGGTGAGAAACCATTTCTATGCATGGTATGTGAAAAAAAGTTTGCTAACTCTGGCTCTCTGCAAGTGCATGTTACAATCCATACTGGAGAGAAACCCTACCAATGTGAGATATGTCGAAAAAGTTTTGCGTTACCTTTCAGGTTACAGCGTCATCGAACAATTCATACTGGAGAAAAACCGTATGAATGCCAGTTTTGTGACCTAAAAACGAATAATAAATATCATCTGAAGACACACTTGAGAACACATACTGGAGAGAAACCATACCTATGTCAGATATGTAAGAAAACATTCTCACGCACTGCACATCTGAAAAATCATGAGAAAACCCATACTGGAGAGAAAGCATACCAATGTGAGGTATGTCAAAAATGTTTTACATGCTCATTCAGTCTACAATGTCATCGAAGAATTCATAGTGGAGAAAAACCATATGAATGCCAGTTATGTGACCTAAAAACGTATAATAAAGGTCATATGAAGAGGCACATGAGAACACATACTGGAGAGAAACCATATCTTTGTCAGGTATGTAAGAAAACATTCTCACGCACTGAACATCTGAAAAATCATGAGAAAACCCATACTGGAGAGAAACAATACCAATGCAAGATATGTCAAAAAGGTTTTACTCAAGCTTGCAGTCTAAAATGTCATGAAAGAATTCATACTGGAGAGAAACCATGTGAATGCCAGTTCTGTTATCGTGAGAAACCATATCAATGTCAGTTTTGTCATAAATCATTCAAACAGTCTAGTCAGTTGCAGGTTCACACAAGAACCCATACTGGGGAGAAACCATACCAATGTCAGATATGTAAACGAAGATATTCTCAATTTTCTTATCTACGAATACATAATAGAATACATACTGGCGAGAAACCATACCAGTGCCATTTATGCTCAAGAACATTCTCATGCCAATTTGTTCTCAAGATTCACATGAGAACCCATACTGGCGAGAAACCATACCATTGCCAGTTA
Source organism: Allolobophora icterica (assembly GCA_963556255.1). Taxonomy (NCBI): domain Eukaryota; kingdom Metazoa; phylum Annelida; class Clitellata; order Crassiclitellata; family Lumbricidae; genus Allolobophora; species Allolobophora icterica. Next base: position 29,853,174 of record OY744614.1, read on the forward strand.
TGTTCCAAAAAATTCGCACAACTATTTCATCTAAGGAATCACATGAGGATCCATACAGGAGAGAAACCATACCAATGCCTGCTATGTCCGAAAGCCTTTGCACAGCATTGTGAATTGAAGATTCACATGAGAACCCATACAGGAGAGAGACCTTTCCAATGCCAGCTATGTAAAAAGAGTTTTCCCAGATCTTGCCGTCTAAGAAGTCATGTGAGAATTCATACTGGAGAGAAACCCTACCATTGCCAGTTGTGTAAGTTTGAAGCTAATAATAAGGGTCATCTAACGAGGCACATAAAAGCGCATTATGGAGAGAAACCATACATCTGCCTGGTATGTAAAAAAGAATTCTCACGCACTTCAGGTCTGAGACGCCATGAAAATACTCACTCTGGAGAGAAACCTTACCTTTGTTTGGTATGTCAGAAAACATTCTTCTGCTCTTCCTCTCTGAGAGGTCATGAAAAAATCCACTCTGGTGAGAAACCATACCTATGCCAGGTATGTAAGAAAACATTCTTATGCAATTCAGATCTGAAAAAACATGGAAGAATACATACAGGAGAGAAACCATATCTGTGCCAGATTTGCAAAAAAACGTTTTCTCTATCTTCAAATCTACGAACTCATGTTAGAATCCATACTGGATAAAACTGTCCCAATGCCTGTTATGGTAGTTATTCTGAAACCAGATTCACAAGAGAGGCCATAGGTTAACATACATTAAAATTTAGTTTTTAAAGAAATCAATCAAAAAATCTAATCATGATGAAGATCGTATCAAAAGCTATATAAAATGAAAATTTGTCTACCTTTTGGGGGTGGAAAATCCTTTAAGAAGGATTATTATGAATGCTGAATATGTGGTAGAGTGTTTGGAACAGAGAAGGAAATTGTGGTGTGCTGTTGCAGCCACAGATATAGGCTAAACCCCAGTGTTTCTGCAAGTCAAAAGAATTGGTAGGACATGAGTATTCAAACATTCGTAACGTAAAGGTCATAACCAAAGAAGATTGAATTGGTTTAATAGACTGAATAGTTCAAAGAAAATGAAATTTACAATGAATGCCATACTAGATATCACACTTAAATGTATGTTTGCTTCTGTATTCATTTCCTTGTTAAGCATTGCACTTTAAATATTTAGGTGGTTCTCGCGAAATCAGCACAATGAAAAGTCTAAATAATTTTTATTTCAGTTGGTTTAGTTTAAATCATTTTTAAATTAAAACTTACTGAAATTATGAAAGTAGTCTAATATGGCCAATTATCGTTATAAATTATGACTTGTTTCACCATTCCACAGAAATATGGCTAATTTTAATAGATGGGTAAAGCTTATTGGAATATTATATTTTTGAAAATATGATTATTAAATTTTCATTAAAGTGAATTAAGTATGCACATTTCAAGATATATACAATCAAATATTTTGATCGGATACTGCCAACTCAGAAACATTAAAATGGCATCTGACTAAAAGAAATTTTCATGCATATATTCTGAAAATGTCATATATGATAAAGCAGTTTCTTGTGAATGAGGAAACACGGAAGTGTCGAGTTCTGCAAAATGCGTGAGAACAAATTTTCGTTTATTTGTATTCAAAGTAAGGAGCTTTAATTCCACACATGACTGAATGTTCCGTGTTTGAGCTGCATGTTTTCAACGATGATATGCTTTACACGATCAATGGTGTTTTATTGTCTACTTAATTCGTTTCCACACATTTGCAATCTAACATAGTTAAATATGAATATTTCTGTTTGACAAAATACACTTCGAGCACCTAATTGGTCATTTGCTTATTGCGTTATTTACTTTTTGCGTTATGGGAAATATTTTAGTTCCATAAAAGTAATTTGATTGTATAGAAGTAGACATTTCAACTACACTGTGCTATTTTTTATTTTTGATATGATAATATGGTTTACGTTATCAAGTATCTCTTTTGTTGTGTTTTTATTTTTATTTGGTCACTTAATTGTTATGTGCTAACTTCAAATCTTAACATAAGTAAACTCTAATGCTGTTACTCTATGGTTTAATAATGCACTGACACAATAATATTATTGGCCTTAAAGATGGTTTCGCGCATTATAAGCAGTGATGCTAACAAGGCTGTAATAAGTCTACAATATCTTAAAAACAGTACCGTAATAGATGAGTTCACACAATAATTGAACAGCAACATTCTCCTGCTAAGATGATAGCCTATCCATGCATATCCGCGGTCGTAAGGCATTTTGCGCATGTAAATACCACATGTTTCTAAGCGTAGTTGAATCTATGGTGGCATTCGTTCAAAACTAGCAGCGACAGGGAAGCATCTCGACAGATTAATTCAGAGAAGATGGGCAGACGTCGAGACCACTTTGCATTCTAGACAACTGATCTTGGCGCAACGCTCGTGGATAAGCTGGTGCTCTCTGCTTAGATTTACAGTAGCGGAGCGGTTTAGAAATTCGGCGTTTACGATTTACCTGGAGTGTTGTAATTGCTGTGAAGTCTGACACTGAAACTTGGCATAATTTATTCCACTTACACATACAAGCACTCTCAGGTCATGTACAGTCGAGTGACCCAAGATTTGGTGTCTTTCTCCTAGCCATATGGCAGTTACATAGCCTATATTTTGTCTCTACCTTTGCTTCGGGTTCCGTCGTTTGTTCCATTCTCCACCGTGTGTTCAATTCTCTTTCCTGAAGCCTTCGACCTTCACAACGTCCAAAAAAATCTTTGAACACACCGAAAGAGTAGCTTTGGGTTAACTGTGAAATATTGCGCCTGTGAATAAGCTGGTTCCCGCGACTTCGCTTTTTTGGGCGCTGTTGAAATCCGGAGATTACGATTACGATTACGAAAGGGACGCTTGGTCTTAAATATTTATACAGCAAGCCATCGATGGTTACTTATCGAGTTAAGTTGCCTGTTATAATGTCCCAACTTGACTGTTGGTTACATTCCTGGTGTTGCTTAATTGCACATATTAAAAAGAAAATATATGTTGCTTGCCTTTACTCGGCTTACGAGCGTTGTATCTAGAGTGAAGTGCCGACTGTTGGATGGATAGGCCTCCATTAGACATATAGGCCCAGGGATTTTATAACAGGCAAAAAGACAGACACTCGGACACAAAACCAGTGACGTACATGTTCACGTAGGCCTACATGTGCTATATGTTCATTACTTGTAAAAAGTCATATATGTAGGCTAATCTGTTACAAATAAGGCCCTATAATGTTGTATGGATATATGCACCAGTGCACTGGCGGCAATCTTGTTTCACAGGTGGGGGGGCACTGTTGAACTGATCTGCTGAAAAGAGTTTTGAACTGATCTGCTAAAAAAATGAGGTAAAAAAGTTTTTTAAACCATTTTTCGGAAAAAATTTGACGACCTTTTTTGGGGGTTTCTTCAAAAAGTGGGGGGAAAATGTAGGGTGTGTCCCTCCCACTCTTAAAGATGGGGGACTTGTCCCCCTCGAACCCCCATGATCGCCGCCCATGCACCATGCAGTGGTTATCAACTGAGGTTCCGCCGAACCCATTGGTTCCGCGGGCGTCTGCCACAGGTTCCGCCGCAATTCATTATACGTGCTATATCATAAGGTTACAAATAGGCCTACTTAATTATTTCTTGAAGAATTGACCGGGTGAAACGCCCTGGGTTCCGTGAGCAAATGAGTGTTTTTACATTTTTTTTATGTAGGCCTAGGCCTTAGGCCATTACAACAAGCTAGTTGAAACCACTGATAGACACATACTAAAATCTACGATATTGACACGAAGAAGCGAGATCAGTCTATATAACTGCAAGCCAATACATCTGCACTTAAGAGTACCTCTGTTATACTACTCAATTGTCTGCCAAAATATTGCATCTGCATCTGGGCAACTTCTTTAGTGCCTTTAGTAGCTCACAAAAACGTTGCCTTAGTCAACCTAACCAATGTTGAACTAATTCAGAACAAAAGTAAATCACTCCGAGATTAAATCTCCTCTGTACAGTATGTATTCATGTATCTAGACACCTAATACAGCGCCTTTTAAGTACATCACAAGGGTGCTGCCTACGCTGGTTTAAATTGTGTTAAAGTAATGACGAACAGGCAGTTCGCCAGTTTCAGCGTATGTAGGCATATATTAGGCTTTCACTGGCGGAATTCCGTAGCTCAACCAATGACTTCCCTCTGCCTGCATTATTCCAGTATATGGATCCCATATAGGACCCATATTTCTATACGGGACACATTTAGACCCGTGTGGGTCCAGTATTGTTGTCAAGACCTTAAACCTCGAGACCAAGACCAAGACTTTGAACCTCGAGACCAAGACCAACACTTTGAACCTCGAGACCAAGACCAAGACCTTGAGCCTCAAGACCAAGACCGAGACCAAGACCCAAAAAATCACATTCAGGTCAAGACTTTTCCTTACAAAAAAATTGTCAAGTCGAACTACTAGCTATTTTAATGCAAACATGAGTCTTACTTTATTCAAGCAAATTAACTTTAAATGCAGACTGCAGAGAATTCCTTATTCTTATTTAGGCCTACAAAAGCCCTTCATGCAAAATGTTATTCCAAATGCCTTTTGTATTTTATAAAAACCAATTCGCTCAGAATTTTCTGACCAAGACGTGCCTTGTGGGGCCTCATAAAATTTCGCCATGTGAAAAAAATGTCCATGGGTGCTGAAGTCGCTGGCACACACAGTAACTTTTCAAGCACTGGATGTAAATGTACAAATCGTGAGCCTTTTTTGAAATCCTCCCATGGTTTATCACACCGTCTCGCCTAGAAAGGTCTCGGCAGGGCTTCCAGATACAGAATAACTTATAGTTGCTGCTGTCGATGGGTTTTCCTGACCAACAAGACTTGTATCCGTCCGTAGGTATTTGTCGTAGGCTATGATGCAAACAGGCTTGATACATTTTTTAATTCTTGGGTTTGTTAAATGACAGTTCAAATTGACAGCCGGTCTTGGTCTTGGTCTTGCGAGACCAAGACCAAGACTTTGAACCTCAAGACCAAGACCAAGACCAAGACTTTGAACTTCAAGACCAAGACCAAGACCAAGACTTTTGGTCTCAAGACCAAGACCAAGACCAAGACTTTTAAAAACGAACTCGAGTGCACTCGAGAACAAGACCTTGGTCTCGAGGACAACAAGTCTGGATATTATTATTGTTATTATTAATAATTATTCTTATTACTATCATGGCTGTGGTTGGTATTATTATTATTATTGTTTTTTAACAATCGGTCTTTGTTGTTATTATTAGGCCTATTATTATTTTTTTACCCGAGGTATTTGTGATCCCTCAGGTGGTCAAAACTATTCCGGAGAAATGGTGTTATTCTGGATCGGCTCATCAAGATTCTGTTGGGCAAAGGTTCCTCGAAAGGCAATCGCATTAAAGCGTTGAATGGTGATAGAGAGGCGCTAGAATTGAGATAGCAAGTCTCTCTGGGTTCTCCGGTGATTAGAGTTAGTCGTTTGCCCAGTTCTTTAACAAACAGAGTCCATTCCGCTGGTGTTAATGGGGCCTAGAGTCGCGAAAGTCACAGGGACGAAAAAGTGGTTTGCGAGTAGCTGGGAGTAGGCCTACTTGGTGATTTTCTTGCGGCCGCCAGTTCAGCCGCCGCCTCAGCCTCTGCCACAGTCACATGAAGGTAGGATGGGGCCAATGTGTCGGATACAGCGGCATCCCATAGGCCCTACGAGGCTGTGTCCTCGACACCATGGAATCAGCGTCAATCCGTCGGGGCGCATTCCGTCTGATCTAGACAGCCCGGCGTTCTTTGATGTTGACACACCTGCGCGTGTGAGGCTGCGGCTTATCGAATCATTTAGGGCCGCATGTCTTGCAATTCTGCCTGAACCGAGGCCACATGAGAGCCCTTGCGATCCATTCGCTGTCACCGTCGCTCCGATTAACTAATAATTAATAATTAATAATTAATAATTAATAATAATAATAATAATAATAATAATAATTATTATTATTATTATTATTATTATTATTATTATTATTATTATTATTATTATTATTATTATTATAACCAACAAACTCATATGCAGACGAATTGCTAACTGTATCTATGGATTCTAAGCTATAGACCGACATTCAGTCCTGGCTGCACGGTCTCCTTGTTGTTCAAATCCGAGGTGCCTAGAACAGAGAGAGAGTTTATTATTTATTATTATTATTATTATTATTATTATTATTATTATTATTATTATTATTATTATTATTATTATTATTATTATTATTATTATTATTATGTCACATCTCAAGTAATTGGTAATATTTTGGCCAACAGACGGAATTTTTAAATCGCTAAATGTAATAATAATAATAGTAATAATAATAATAATAATAATAATAATAATAATAATAATAATAATAATAATAATAATAATTATTATTATTATTATTATCTTAATTTTATATTTATAACGCTGGAGGTAAAAATAATCCCTCAGGCTCTTAGAAACTATCCGAAGAGATTTGTTATTATTGTTATTATTATTACTATTATTATTATTATTATTATTATTGTTATTATTATTAATTTATTATTATTATCATCATCATTATTATTTCCTGTGAGTGAGGTGTGGAGATTAAACATTACGGGATATTGGAAACGACGTCAGGAACGCAGCTACTTGTCAACTTAAGAATTATTATTTGTTATAGTAACATCTTTGCGTAGTAAGATTCACGGCTTCTCTCAATTATGAATTTGGCTTCGCTTAATGGAAACTTGCAGTTTTAGGTCTGTAAATAAATCGGTCGATTAATACAAATGGTCAGAAAATTATTCTGTTCTACTTGCTACAGCAACTTTAAATTTCAAAACCATAATTTTGAATTTTTTTATATCAGCGTTCAGGCAAATGATAAAGCTGTCCCGAACTGGTTTGGACTAAATCGTTTTTATTATCTTCCCAGGCGTAATTTATCTCTAAATTTCTAGTCACGTCGTTAATAATTATTCAGAACCTTTTGTTTTTTTGCTGACGTGGTTTCAATCGGGGTAAAACAACACCTTGCTTCACTTTCGTGATAGAGTGCCCTACAAATCCTGCCAGAGGCTTGTGGAATTGGTTACATGTAATTTTAACATGCTACCTAATGTAAACTTTTCTAACAAGCATTTGTACACTCAATGGAACATAGTGTGAAGCAACTAATTCAAACAGTGGAATAGGCCTACTGACTGTAAAGTTTTGTTAATTAATTGTCAATCAATCTATCAATCAATTTCTTTTTAATGGGCCAAAGAAGCACAAGCAATACAGTCAATACATTGGTTCATAAGGAGCATTTCCTAATGGGCACAAAATTGGGAAGCCCAGAAGGGCGAGGATCCCGCTAGGTTAGGGCCACTTATTTAACGCAGATAATAGTGAGTTCACATTGTAAGTTCACATCTTTTTGGGTGGTCCTAATGAGCGAAATTTTTGTCCAATTTAATATTCTGTGTCAGGCTAGAAGATTTAATATATTGTGAAGTGTATAATGACTCATTATTTCATTAGGCCAAACGAAGGAATAAATGAATGCAAGGAATACCATACATGTATTTTTAGGTTTGTACTGAGTGAAGCTAATATTTGGAGAACTTCTTAACACGTGAAACAATCATTTGTGATGGACTATCATACGAAGGAAAACAAAACAAGCCTTTCCAATGAAAAGACATACAATTGCGAATTGTGTAAGAAAATGTTTAAGGACACTTATTACTTTAAGAGGCACATGAGAATCCATACTGAAGAGAAACCATACCAATGTCAGCAATGTCCAAAAGCATTTGCATACCACAGTGGATTCAAGATTCACAGGAAAACCCACACAGGAGATAAAACTTTCCAATGCCAGTTATGTAAGAAGAGTTTTTCCCACTATTCCAGTCTAACATATCATGTTAGAACCCATACTGGAGAGAAAGCTTTCCAATGCCAGTTATGTAAAAAGAGTTTTTCCTCACCTTACGGTCTAACAGGTCATGTTAGAATCCATACTGGAGAGAAGCCTTACCATGCCAAGTATGTCAAAAACGTTTTGCTCACTCTTCCGGTGTAAGAAGTCATGAGAGAATTCATACCAGAGAAAAACCGTACAAATGCCAGTTATGTGAGTTTAAAACTAATGTTAAGGGTCATCTAAAGAGACACATAGAAGAAACACATTACGGTGAGAAACCATACCTCTGCCTAGTATGTAAAAAATCATTCTCACGAGCTTCAAATCTGAGACATCATGAAAAAACCCATTCTGGAGAGAAACCACACCTTTGCCAGATATGCCTGAAAGGATTCTCTTGCTCTTCAGTTCTGAGAAATCACGAAAAAAGAACCCACTCTGGTGATAAACCATACCTATGCGAGGTATGTCAGAAAACATTTTTATTTGCTTCATGGCTTAAAACACACGAAAGAATACACACTGGAGAGAAACCATTTCTTTGCAATGTATGTCAACAAAAGTTTGTTAACTCTGGCTCTCTTAAAGTGCATGTTAGAATCCATACTGGACAGAAACCATACCAATGTGAGATTTGTCAAAAATGTTTTGCGTTGCCTTTCGGGTTACAACGTCACCAAGCAATTCATACTGGAGAAAAACCGTATGAGTGCCAGTTTTGTGACCGAAAAACAAATAATAAAAATCATCTAAAGACACACATGAGAACACATACAGGAGAGAAACCATACCTTTGTCAGATGTGTAAGAAAACATTCTCATGCACTTCACATCTGAAAAATCATGAAAATACCCATACTGGAGAGAAACCATACCAATGTGAGATATGTCAAAAAGGTTTTGCCCAACCTTACAAACTAAAATATCATGAAATAATTCATACTGGAGAGAAACTGTATCATGAATGCCAGTTCTGTGATCGAAAAATGTATAATAAAAGTCATCTAAAGAGGCATATCAGAGTACATATGGGAGAGAAACCATACCTTTGTCAGGTATGTCAAAAAACATTCACATGCTCTACAGGTCTCAGGAATCATGAAAGACACCATAATGGAGAGAAACCATTTCAATGTCAGTTTTGTCATAAATCATTCAAAGAGTATATTCAGTTGCAGGTGCACACAAGAATCCATACTGGGGAGAAACCATATCAATGTCAGTTTTGCAATAAATCATTCAAACAGCCTAGTCAGTTGCAGGTGCACACAAGAACCCATACTGGGGAGAAACCATACCAATGTCAGATATGTAAACTAAGATATTCTCAATTTTCTTACCTTCGAATACATAATAGACTACATACTGGAGAGAAACCATACCAATGCCCTTTATGCTCAAAACAATTCTCACGCCAATTTGATTTAAAGTCTCACATGACCAAACATACTGGAGAGAAACCATACCAATGCCTGCTGTGTCCCAAAGCTTTTGCACACCATTATGAATTGAAGATTCACATGAGAACCCATACAGGAGAGAGACCTTTCCAATGCCAGCTATGTAAAAAAAGTTTTTCCAAATCTTCCAATCTAAAAAGTCATGAAAGAATTCATACCGGAGAGAAACCGTACCATTGCCAGATATGTAAGTATGAAGCTAATGATAAGGGTCAACTAAAGAGGCACATAAAAGCGCATTATGGAGAAAAACCATACCTCTGCCTGGTATGCAAACAAGAATTCTCACGCACTTCAGGTCTGAGACGCCATGAAAAAACTCACTCTGGAGAGAAACCTTACCTTTGTTTAGTATGTCAGAAAACATTCTTATGCTCTTCCTCTCTGAGAGGTCATGAAAAAACCCACTCTGGTGAGAAACCATACCTATGCCAGGTATGTCAGAAAACATTCATATGCGCTTCAGGGCTGAAAAGACATGAAAGAATACATACAGGAGAGAAACCATATCTTTGCCAGATTTGCCAAAAAACGTTTTCACTATCTTCCAATCTACGAACTCATGTTAGAATCCATACTGAATAAAACTGTCCCAATGCCAGTTTTGGTAGTTATTCTCAAACCAATCAGCTTTGCAATTTCACAAGGGAGATCATAGTTTAACAAACATTAAAATTTCAAATTTGTTAGAAATCACTCAAACATTCTATGCGTGATGAGGATTGTATGAAAAGCCAGAGAAAGCTACATAAAATGAAAATTTATCTATCCATTGAGTTTACGAAATCATTTAAAGAGGAAAATTATGAATGCTGAATATATATGTGGCAGCATATTTGGTACAGAGAAGGAAATTGTAAGGTGCTGTTGCAGCCACAGATACGGGCTACTCCCTTGTGTTTCTGACAAAAAAAGAATTATTGGTGGTGACCAAAGAATAGTTCCCGGTGAATGAGGAAAAACGGAAGTGTTGAGTTCTGCACAATCGTGTGAACGAATTTATGTTTAGTTATATTCAGCATAATTATGGAGTTTAATTGCACACGACTGAATGTTCATGTTTCAGTAAACAGACTTTGGGACCCGTTGGTCATGTTTGACTTTCAAGGAACGTTTTTAGTTCGAGTATGCGTATGATATGCTTTACATGATCAGTGATGTTTTTGTTGTCTCATTATTTTCTACACATTTGCAATGTTACATAGCCTAGTTAACTATGAATATTTCTGTTCGACGAAATAGACGTAGAGAGCCTAATTGGTCATTTGATTTTTGCGTTATGTACTTTCTGCGTTATCGGAACAATTTTAGTTCGATAAAAGTAATTTTACACTGCTATTTTTATTTTTCGATATGATATGATTTACATTATCATGTATCTCTTTTGTTGTGGTTTTATTTTTATTTGGTGAAGTGTTCTGTATTCATTTCAAATCGTAACATAATGTAAACTCTAACTCTTGTACTGTGTGGTTAATGCACTCGCCTCTGAAAGGTATATACCGCGAAAAGCGCTTTGTAAATGCTCATATACAATACAATACAATACAAATTAATATTGACCTAAAAGATGGTTTCGCACATATTAAGCAGTGATGTTAACAAGGCTGTTATGGGTGGGAATGTCTTAAAAACAACAAAGATAGGCCTAATCTTTGAATCCCATAGTTGAACAGCAAGTATCCTGATAAGATGATGTCCATGCACATCCGCGGTCGAAAGATTTTAGCGCAGTAACTACCGGTACCAGATGTCTCTAAGCGTATAGTTGAATCTGTGACTTTGAGGCTCACGCATGGAGACCTTAAACGTCGAGGCGTTCGTTCAAAATTGGCAGCGTTAGTGATGAATCTCGACCGATAAATTCAGTGCAAAATGGAATAGGCCTACGCCGCGGCCACTTGGCACTGTAGACAACCCTGTTGACGCAGCGATCTCTGTGCTTAGATTTACAGCAGCAGTTTAGAAATTTGGAGTTTATGATTACGATCACTCCTCGGTTAAGCCTACAAGTGTTGTAATAGCTGTGAAGGACACTGAAAATTGGCATCAGTGATCTAAGCGAAAAACGAAGTAAAGTTCTGCAAGCCGCAACATTTATTAACTTAAGACTAATTTGAACGATTAAGAAGTAATTTTGTTTAGAAGGGGAGACTACATTTGATACAAAAACGAGAAATATTAGCAGGGGCGTAACTTTGGTCTAAAAAGTGGGGGTACCAATTCCTTACATGTACCCCTCGTACCCCACAAATTACGCCTATGAATATTAGCATGAATATGTTTAGATAGCTCAATAAATAGTAAGTGTATTCTTTAATGAACGCTTGCAAACGCACAGCGCTTTGCATACAAAATTACATACAGAAAAAGAAAATAGCATATGAAGTAATAATATAATTAGGACATAAAAATTTGTTGCAGATACCTAACTGTAGGCCTAGCGAAGAAACCTCGTCGAGTAAGAGAGTCATATCTATAGATAGAACCCGATTAAGTGAACGCGGACGCAAAGCATACCCGGTTCTTCGGACAGGTGGTAGAAGGTCATGAAAGAGCTATAGCTGACTGGTAGGAACGCGTCTCGCTATTTCCAACTGTTAAAACGACTACTAAATGCCTCGCGATTTCCGATGATTATATGACATTTCAGCAGCTCGCTGCGTGCAAGGTTGACTTCTTACACACGAAACTTTACAATCTTTACAAGAACTTACTATATGAGAATTTACAAAGTTTTATCCGTAATTCTGCATAACTTTCGGAGCCGTGGTTTGTAATTTCTGCAATTTTCGCAAACTATTTTCTCATAACGCAGTTTTCAGATGTTCATCTTTGGACATTTAGTTTGAAAGGTATTTGGGTAACATTGAGATACAATTGTACACATTTATGCCACTTACATAGGACTATACATAAACCGTAAACGCTCCTCAAGTCATGTAGGGGACCTACAGTCCAGAGACCCAAGATGCGATGCTTTTCTCCTAGCCAGTCACGTATATTTTGTCTTTACTATAGACACAACTCTGCTTCAGGTTCCGTCGACGCATCGTGTGTTGTAGTCTCCACTGACTTCTTTCCTGAAGCCTTCGACCTTTGTCCACAGCGTCCAAGAAAACCAGATCTCTGAACACATTGAAAGAGTAGCTTGGGATCAACTGTGGAAGGGTCGCTTGGTCCTAAAAATAAACAGCAAGCCATCGATGGTTACTTATCGAATTAAGTTTAAGGTTATAATGTCTCGACGATGCTTAACTTTACTGTTGCTTAATTTTACCTTTTAACAGATGTTGCTTACCTTTACTACGCGCGTTGTATCCATGGCATGAAGTGCCGCCTGTTGGATAGATATTTAGACAGACAGACCCAGGCATATGTAATTGGCAAGAAAGTCAGACATAGAGATAGATAAAGCAAAATTACTGACGTAGGCCTAGGCTACATTTCGTGTTCACAGTAGGCTACATGCTATATATTCGTTACTTGTGTAAAGTCATATCTGTTACAAATTAGGCCTACTGTTGTATTGACATGCAAC
>OY744614.1:29871115-29883615 GCA_963556255.1 Allolobophora icterica
TTTCACTCATCGTCTGAATTATATTATTTATTTTAGCGCATTTGAAGATGTTGCTCGCTAAAAGTTCAAACGATGTTATACTTATTTAGGAAACCGTAAAGTTCGTTTTTAATTAACGGCTCTCGCATACAAGTATAGAACGCGATTAACGCAGTCCAATCGAGAGTTGAAAGTTTATGTACAGAATTTATGCTTAGTAATGTGTCGAACTGTTGATGCAGTTAGGTCTATACCTGTACAAAGGTTCCTTTGATAAGTGAAGTAAGGAAAGCAAGTAGCATCACGACGACTCCGAAGATGACAACTAGAGATTAAAACAAGAATATCTTATCAAGCGGTTACAAGGTGCTTAGATCAGTTGATATAATTTCAATAGAGCTTCGGACAATTCTTATAATGTTACTAGTAACAGAACATCATTAATGGAAATATTTACTACAATCTCATACGTAGTAGTCTCTCGCTCCCTAACCTCCACCGCCGCTTCCATGCTTGTCCACTCATTTGTCGTATCTCGTCTTGACTATTGCAGAACTCTCTACCTTGGTCTCGCAGCGGCTCGGATTGGGTGCCTGGACCAGGTCCTGCGCGCAGCGGCACGCCTTATTGGTCGCATCCCAAGATTTGACCATGTCATTGAGTACATGCGGGATGTTTTGCATTGGCTTCCTATCCCGCGGCGTATTGCCTATCTGGTCTCTGCGCTAGTGTGGCGCTGCCTTGTGGGAGAGGCCCCTGTGTATTTGCGAGAGCATTGCCGCTCCACCCTGAACATCCAGCGCCGTGGTTCCCTGCGCTCTTCTAAGCAGGCTGAGCTTCTGGATCCCCGCTCACGGACCGCCCTTAGGCAGCACCGTGATTTTCCATCGCTGGCCCTGCAATCTGGAATGGGTTCCCTGTAGCGCTTCGCTTGCTTCCAAGCACCCATTCCGCCACATTTTATTCAAATCTCAAGACTGTACTCTTCAGCCGGGGTTGAGTCATATGTGCTTCTGAGAAGATAACCTTGAAGAGGCGCTATATAAATTCTCCATATGAAAGTAACAGTTAAGAGTATTGTTATTTTCTGGATGTTTCATCTAGACCACCTAACAGCAGCAGCAACGAGTAAACTACTATCCCAAGTGTGATTCTCGTTAACGATTACGGTAACGAAAATGTTCTATAACGAAAGTAAAATGATTTCGTTAACGATAACTATAACTGTAACAAAAAAATTGTTGACTATAAGGGGAATAGAGTAATGAAGTATTAGAGTAACACTCATGGCCAGGAGAGCATTAGATTCGCGGTTCGATACCCGTAACTCCCCTCTAGGGCGGCGCCTTGTATGGCTGCAAAATCGTATGTTTAGTCAAGATTTGATTGTACTGTCATGTTTCAATGTAATCTTACTTCGTTTGCCAGTTTGAATAAATAAAGAAAATTATTATTATTATTATTATTATTATTATTATTATTATTATTATTATTATTATTATTATTATTATTATTATTATTATTATTATTATTATTATTATTATTATTATTATATACAGATACGTCTTCGACAACTATGCCTACGCCCCCCAGCTACAGACCAAACAGCATACTATTCTGTCAGAGGAAGGGACTCAACAAGGCGATCCCTTAGGACCACTGGAGTTCTGCCTGACGATACATCCACTTCTCGAAAGTCTGACAACCCCACTGAATATTGGCTATATGGACGATCTCACTCTTGCTGGACCGATTGATAAAGTCGAGTACGACATCAGCTTGATAGAGAAACTCGCGCCAATGTATGGTCTACAGCTGAATCGAGCAAAATGCGAAGCATCTTTTATAAGCCATGATGAAGCAAACAATAGTCAGGCCTTAGCCGAGTTTGAAAATGTGACCGTTGAAGATTTGACATTGCTGGGTGCACCGCTACTTCCAGGCAGAGCTGTCGATACATCCATTCAGAAAAAGATTGAAGATCTGGAGAAAGTCATCACAAGACTTGAGATGTTACACCCACACGACTCTTTCACCCTGTTAAGGTGCAGCTTAAGCATACTGAAGCTGCTATACATATTAAGAACATCAGCCTGCTTCCTAAACGAAGGACTTCTATGCGACTTCGACGAAGTCTTGAGAACAGGACTCTGTAGCCTTCTTAACATTCACATGAGCGACGATCAATGGATCCAGGCATCTTTGCCTGTGAGAAACGGTGGTCTTGGGATTCGTAGTGCCGATATGCTGGCAACTTCCGCCTTTTTGGCATCAGCCGCTGGCACGCGAAGCCTTCAAGACCAACTGCTGCACGATGTCGCCGTAACGGTCGCAGATCCATTGGTAGAGGAGGCTTCTAGCTCGTGGTCTTTGAGATCGAACGCGCCTACTCCCATCGAACAGAAGGCTCATGTACAAAGAGAATGGGACAGCGCACTGATATCGCGTGCACTTGAAGGCCTTTCAGAAAGAGCTACTGATTCTACTGCCAAAGCCAGACTGTTAGCTGCACAATCACCACACTCAGGAGACTGGCTTCAAGCACTACCCATAACAATCGCAGGATTACGGATGCCAGGAGAAGTACTGAGAATAGCAGCCGGCATCCGGCTGGGCACTGCGTTATGTGAAAAACACACATGTACATGTGGAGCGATAGTAGAATCCAATGGCCATCACGGATTTTCTTGCATCAAGGGAACTGGAAGGCAACAACGACATGCCACGATCAACGACGTGATTTGGCGGGCCTTCATCAGAGCCAAAATACCGGCCATCAAAGAGCCCAATGGCCTCTCCAGAGCTGACGGAAAAAGGCCTGATGGAGTCACTATAATACCTTGGGCCAGAGGTCGATGCTTAGCCTGGGATGTCACGGTGCCAGATACATTCGCAGCATCATATCAGCATATAACATCGCAAAATGCAGGTGCCGCAGCGGAAAAAGCAGCCCACAATAAGGAAAACAAATATGCTGCCATCTCACAATCGCATCATTTCGTCCCTGTTGCAGTCGAAACCACAGGAAGCTGGCATGCCGAGTCGCTGGAGTTTGTCCAAGAACTTGGTGCCAAGATAAAAGCAGCTACAGGTGATCAGCGCGAGACCAGCCATCTGCTCCAGCGTCTGTCGGTTGCCTTGCAAACTGGAAACTCTCTCTCTGTTCTAGGCACCTCGGATTTGAACAACAAGGAGACCGTGCAGCCAGGACTGAATGTCGGTCTATAGCTTAGAATCCCTAGATACAGTTAGCAATTCGTCTGCGTATGAGTTTGTTGGTTATAATAATAATGATATTCTTTATAATAATAATAATAATAATAATAATAATAATAATAATAATAATAATAATAATAATAATAATAATAATAATTACCCCGGCGATCAAAGAACCATCAGGACTGACCAGATCCGACGGAAAAAGGCCGGACGGCCAGACTCTGATCCCTTGGAGTGGCGGACGCCCTCTGATATGGGACGCGACCGTGGTGGATACGGTAGCCGCTTCATATCTTCCCGAGACAGCGATCACGGCCGGAGGAGCAGCAGAAAGGGCGGCCACAAGGAAGCACGCCAAATATTTAGAACTAGAAACGAGATACACCTTCGTGCCGATCGCCGTGGAGACATTGGGCCCTACAAACAAAGAAGGTCTCGCCTTCGTTTCTGAAATCGGCCGCCGATTGACGGCAATCACTGGCGAGGCCCGCGAGACAACCTTTCTCTTCCAGAACATTTCAATAACAATTCAACGATTCAATGCCGTTGCATTCCAGGGCACCTTGTCAGGACTACCCGGGATCGAGGACCAGCGGGCCCATCCAAGCTGGACCTAACTATACAATCTTGAAGAAAACGTTGCAAAATCGAGATAATAATAATAATAATAATAATAATAATAATAATAATAATAATAATAATAATTAAATTTGATGATTTAAAAATTCTTACTTATGGCCGAAATTTTACTAATTATTTGAGATGCGACTTATTATTATTATTATTATTATTATTATTATTATTATTATCATTATTATTTATTACTCTATATTGTTTGGAAAGGTTTATTAATGTTGAGATGGTCGCTCTTCGGCTCCAGGCAACATCGACATAGTGCCCCGGAAGGCGACCTCATTGAAGCGCTGAATTGTCACTGAAAGGCGCTGAAAAAGGAAAGTCGATTCGCGAGTGTCTCCCGTGACCTCGGAAAGGCGACGGCCCATCTCGGTGATGAAGGCGAGGCCCTCTCTGTTGTCTCTGTTATTATTATTATTATTATTATTATTATTATTATTATTATTATTATTATTATTATTATTATTATTATTATTATTATTATTATTATTATTATCATCATCATTATTATTATTACTATTATTATTATTATTATTATTATTATTATTATTATTATTATTATTATTATTATTATTATTATTATTATTATTATTATTATTATTATTATTACTATTATTATTATTATTATTATTATTATTATTATTATTATTATTATTATAGGCCTAACTATAACTATGACTATAACGAAAACAGCACTAACGAAAATTCATCGTTATTTTCGTTACAAGAAATAAAAAGTACAATATCGACAAACATGAGAACGTGAAAATTCGCTACCCCTCACCATCAGAATTATTGTGAAAAAGTCTCATTGTGACTAAGTACTAACTAAAATAAAACTCCAGTACCTATAACCATAACTAAAAAATAATGCTAACTCTAACTGTAGGCCTAACCATAACTAAAATGAAAAACCATTAACTGTAACTGTTACTGTATAACTAAAATAAAATCTGTGAGGAGAATCACACTGACTCTCCCGCATTATTCTTCCTCCTATAGATCGAGTTTACAAAGGAATACCTGATGCAAAGACACTACAGCCCTAGGCTATCTGAAAACATAAAAGCGCTGAAGAATATGGCTGACGAGATGACAAACGTTAAGATGGGGTGCCTGTCTCCGGTGATATTGCGAGTATTGATGTCTACTGGGAAATCTATGTGCGAAAACTGGATTCCAAATATACGATTGCGAATGTCATTTAATGCTAACTACTGTTACTAAAAAAATACAATACAATACAATTGCTACCGGTAGGTATTATAAGTGGTTGGTATATCCAATGTGGTTTCACAAAGAATATTGCTACCACTAGGAACAATTGCATTATGACTTCACAGAGGATGTGCGTGACCCCGCTAGGAATAATATTGCATTGTGATTTCATAGAGGATATATTGCCTTAGCAACCTCTTCTAACCTTTCGAAATAATTGCATTGTGACTTCATAGAGGACGTGTTACATTGTGATTTCACAGTATTGTGTTTCTTGTAATAACTGCATTGTGATTTCATACAGAACATGTATGTTGCCGTAGCAACGATTGTCTAATCTCTGGGAATAAATAATTGCATTGTGATTTCAATCATTTCATAGAGGATATATTGCCTTAGCAGCCTCTTGTAATAATTGCATTGTGAGTTCATACAAACTATTTTCCGTAGCAACGTCTTGTAGTAATAATTGCACTGTGATTTCATATAGGGCACGTTGCCGTAGCAACCTCTTTTAACTTCTGGGAATAATTGCATTGTGATTTACATTTTCACAGAGGATGTATTGCAGTAGCAGCCTCTTGTAATAATTGCATTGTGATTTCGTGCATGATATATTGTCATAGCAATTATTGGTAATAGGCTAATTGCATTGTGATTTCATACAGGATATAATTACTGTCATAACAATTTCTTTGAATAATTGTGATTTAAGACAGAGTATTTTTCCGTAGCAACATCTGGTAACATCTTGTAATAATTGCAATGTGATTTCAAAGATAATAATAATTATATTGCCACCTCTTTTAGTAAAAAACAATAATTATAATAACAATGAGAGTGACGATGATGGTGATTACACTGATGATATTGTTTTGAATCTTGAGGGCTTCCTCAGATAAAATAATAATGGGCAAAAACAATGGGCATGGAAAGTGAGGGGTATGGTACGGTACGCTCCAGTCCAAAAAGTGAGGGTACCCTCATACCCTCGTAAATTACGCCTATGGTCATAGGGGTCCGAGTCTGTTTTCCGAGGGGTTCAGATTACGAGAGGGGCAGAACAGCTGTTAAGGAGGGTGCTGAACTAGCCTATGGATATATAGTTCTCTGGTGTCGCTTTAGACAAATTGAAGTTTAAGATTACGACGAAGAACACGCACCATAATTATAAGTAGGCCCTATCTGTTCATAGGCGTAATTTGTGTGGGGGGGGGTACGATGGGTACCAGAACCCCCACTTTTTGAACTCGGGGTACCATACCCCCACTTTTTGGACTTAGGGGTACCGTACACTCACTTTTGAAACAATGCCAATCAATTTTTATTATCGAGTCTTCTCAGCGATCGCAGTCCGTCTTGCTTCGTGTACAAAATTGGTACCCCCTCCCCCACTTGTTAGACCAAAGTTTCTCCCCTGTATCTGTTTATAGAGGGTAGGTGGGTTCCAGACTCAGCTCTGCAATGATTCAGTAGTGATTGAATCCCAGTCTTCGAATACCACCGACTTTGACCGCTATACAGTACCGCCTGTAGCAGCCATCATTTACATGGGATCCCCAAGGCGAAGCCTTAGGCCCCCTATAAACCTATAAGGACCAAGTTTGGACTTATAAATGCGGTCGAGAGTTCGCTAGAATGTCTAAAAGAAGACCTAATGCAGGCGTTCATGAGGTGGACTCTGCATTGGACAAACGCTCGATGAATAATCTGTTGACAGTATTAAGTATGATTGCTTGAATTATGGGGAAACTATGGGTCAGCTGAGGATGGCTTGAAGACTTCGGTGCCACAAAACGCAGCTTGACTCCGGCAACCCTAACAGAGTAGGGCTACGGCTATGGGATAAAAACGATTAAAAATTTAAAATTCAGTCTATGGTAAGAGCAGATTAAACTAAAAGATTCCATCATTTGCTGGTCGTAGACGCCGTAATTATGAGGTCATCCACAAACGAGTTCCGTAAGGAATTGATCTACTTAGGCTATGTTGGACCATCTTTCCCTTCTGCGTATACTCTTATCCCTCTTTTCAGATGTCCGCAACTAACAAGAGCTTAGATTAGGCTACCCTGTTCATATTTGCAAGGTTAGAAATTCCATGGGGTAAATTTGATATTACCGCGTCCGATGTCTAATTATATTCAACGCTATAGAGACAGTATGCTGTTTGACTATAAGTAATTGACGTTTAATGCAGAGGTTCTTAACCTATAGGCCTATAGTTTTGACGTTTTTTTTTACAAACTTTAATGTACAGGATCCCTGAAATAACCACGTGCCAAATTTAGATGTGGATGTACGCAATCGCATAACTTTCGCATTCCCCTATTCCGAAACCGGGTAACCTCTGGTCCCCTTTGCGGACACCGCGTTTGCGTGACCCCATGTAACTCCACAATCAACGTTGTCCATACCATTCCAGTTACAGAAGGCTGAAGGCACGTCAAAATATCACAACTGAACAGTAGGCCTAAAGCGGTCACATCAACGTCGGAGGAATAGCTGGTAGCAGGGCTGTAGTGGTAAAATTTGAGGCGAGTATACGCTACCGGCTAGTTTTCCGAAACAAATTAGAGGTGAGTATACGCTACAGTATTTTAATGTAAATAAATATAAATTTTTGTGAGGTGAGTATACGGTCTCTAGAGGTGAGTATACGCTGTATACCCGCGTATACCCTCGACTACAGCCCTGGCTGGTAGTGTATACACCCTAAGCCTAGACATTGATGAAATATGACTAAACGAGAATCAAACATAAGTTTACAACATTAAAAGTTTAAAACTGGTGTAAAGTCAACAGACGGAACTATAGACTTGCAAACTAATATTGTTTTCTTTGTTCTAAGAAATTAACTGAACCCATACATTTAAAATATTTCAAGAAATATATCTCTCTGACTCTGTGGAGCTTCACAGCAGTGATGAAAAATTAGTGCTAGTGTTCCATATAATCCTTCTCAATTTCAAACATAATTTTTGTCACACATTCCACATCCATATGGTAAAAAAATTAAATGAGTAATAACATCAGACATTACTTTAGAATAGCTCTAGAAGATCGTTTTCAACTGGACTACGATTCTTACTCTGCTTAGGAAGATCTTGCAAGATTTCTGTAGTTGACAACTGTTTTCCATCAACACAGTTCTCATGGTCAGTATAATTATGTACTGAATCTCTCACATAAAGTGCTTGCATAGCAAATCTGTGCCATGTTCGGCATAATGAATTAATGGAATTCACTCTCACATAATGTTTTACCATTATGGGATCTTGCATGATGTCTGAGACACTCCGTGCAATTCTATATCACATAATTTCCACTTCTGTGGCTTTTACCAAGTGTGTCTCTTGGCTGCATTTTGAGAGCGTCACTCCGTGTAAATGCTTTGTTACATAAAGTGCATTTGTATAGTATTCTGCGTTGTTGGTTCGTGTATGGCGTTTCTGAGGGCATGTCTATGTAAATGATATTTAACATACATTGCATGTGTATTTTTTTATCCAGTGTAGTTTCTTACATGTCATTTGAGAGCACCACTGTGTGCAATCGTTTGTGAAATAAACAACACTCTTATTGCTTTCTCTGTTGTAGGTTATATGTGTTGATCAAGGACACTTCTGTGTAACTGCTTTGTGACATAAATGCCAAATTATGGTTTTTCTCCGGTGTGTGTTCTTTTAAATAATTCCAGATGAGTTTTCTCTGCAAAAGCCTTGTGACATAAATCACATTTTTATGGTTATTCTCCAGTCTGGGTTCTTTTTATGGCATTCCAGATGAGTTTTCTCTGTAAATGCTTTCTGACATAAATTGCACTTGTATGGCGTTTCTCCAGTGTGGGTTCTTCTATGGCGTTCCAGATGAGCCTTCCGTGTGAATGCTTTGTGACATAAATTGCACTTAAATGGTTTTTCTCCAGTGTGGGTTTTTGTATGGTAGTCTAGACCACTCTTCTGTGCAAATGATTTGTGACATAAATTGCACTTGAATGGTTTTTCTCCAGTGTGGGTTCTTCTATGGCATTCCAGAGTATTCTTCTCTGCAAACGCTATGTGACATAAATTGCATATGTGTGGTTTTTCTCCAGTGTGGGTTCTTTTATGGCATTTCAGAGTAGTCTTATCTGTAAATGATTTGTGACATAAATTGCACAGGTATGGTTTTTCTCCAGTGTGGGTTCTATTATGGCGTTCCAGACGAGTCTTCCGTGCAAATGCTTTGTGACATAAATTGCACATGTATGGTTTTTCTCCAGTGTGGGTTCTTTTATGGCGTTCGAGATGAGCCTTCCGTGTGAATGCTTTGTGACATAAATTGCAAATGTATGGTTTTTCTCCAGTGTGGGTTCTTCTATGGCGTTCCAGATGAGCCTTCCGTGTGAATGCTTTGTGACATAAATTGCACTTAAATGGTTTTTCTCCAGTGTGGGTTTTTGTATGGTAGTCTAGACCACTCTTCTGTGCAAATGATTTGTGACATAAATTGCACTTGAATGGTTTTTCTCCAGTGTGGGTTCTTCTATGGCATTCCAGAGTATTCTTCTCTGCAAACGCTATGTGACATAAATTGCATATGTGTGGTTTTTCTCCAGTGTGGGTTCTTTTATGGCATTTCAGAGTAGTCTTATCTGTAAATGATTTGTGACATAAATTGCACAGGTATGGTTTTTCTCCAGTGTGGGTTCTATTATGGCGTTCCAGATGAGTCTTCCGTGCAAATGCTTTGTGACATAAATTGCACATGTATGGTTTTTCTCCAGTGTGGGTTCTTTTATGGCGTTCGAGATGAGCCTTCCGTGTGAATGCTTTGTGACATAAATTGCAAATGTATGGTTTTTCTCCAGTGTGGGTTCTTCTATGGCGTTCCAGATGAGCCTTCCGTGTGAATGCTTTGTGACATAAATTGCACTTAAATGGTTTTTCTCCAGTGTGGGTTTTTGTATGGTAGTCTAGACCACTCTTCTGTGCAAATGATTTGTGACATAAATTGCACTTGAATGGTTTTTCTCCAGTGTGGGTTCTTCTATGGCATTCCAGAGTATTCTTCTCTGCAAACGCTATGTGACATAAATTGCATATGTGTGGTTTTTCTCCAGTGTGGGTTCTTTTATGGCATTTCAGAGTAGTCTTATCTGTAAATGATTTGTGACATAAATTGCACAGGTATGGTTTTTCTCCAGTGTGGGTTCTATTATGGCGTTCCAGATGAGTCTTCCGTGCAAATGCTTTGTGACATAAATTGCACATGTATGGTTTTTCTCCAGTGTGGGTTCTTTTATGGCGTTCGAGATGAGCCTTCCGTGTGAATGCTTTGTGACATAAATTGCAAATGTATGGTTTTTCTCCAGTGTGGGTTTTTGTATGGTAGTCTAGACCACCCTTCTGTGTAAATGCTTTTTGACATAAATTGCACTTGTATGGCTTTTCTCCAGTGTGGGTTTTTCTATGGTAGTCTAGAACACTCTTCTGTGCAAATGAGTTGTGACATAAATTGCACTTGAATGGTTTTTCTCCAGTGTGGGTTCTTTTATGGCATTTCAGAGTAGTCTTATCTGTAAATGCTTTGTGACATAAATTGCACATGTGTGGTTTTTCTCCAGTGTGGGTTCTTTTGTGGCATACCAGATAAGCCTTCCGTGCAAATGCTTTGTGACATAAATTGCACTTGAATGGTTTTTCTCCAGTGTGGGTTTTTGTATGGTAGTCTAGAACACTCTTCTGTGCAAATGATTTTTGACATAAATTGCACTTGTATGGATTTTCTCCTCGGTGGGTTCTTTTATGGATTTTCAGACTGGATTTCCATGTAAATGTTTTGTTACAAAAATCACATATGTATGTGCTTGGTTTGTTGTGGCTACTTGCTTGCATCTTGAGATCTTGAACACAACCCAAATGCTGGACTTATTTAAAGATTGAATTTATTACTACTTTCCCATGTTTTTGCAAACCTATCATGAATTAGAAAATCAAACAGTGAAAGTGAAATTATTGACGGAAGATGGGATGCAATAGGAAACTGAAGACAATGAATAATGAAACCCTAACTCAGAATCCAAAGTCGTGAATTACAAGTATGCAGAGATGTCACAAGTATGATATTAAATGGTGCATGGCAGACTAGTGCAGCCAAGGTGTTAATGAAGAGACGACTTAAACACTGGAAACGCTTTTCTGTTACCATCTGTAAATGTGAGGTCACTGAACTGATATTTGAATGTTTTCTTACTCTTTGTAAATTTGTAATTTAGCTTCCATGACATGGTGATAGAAAGTTTGGAACAGGGAGTCTAGCAACATAAATTCGTGACTGAATACGATTGTTTTCTTAATATGCTTATTTAAACTATGGCAAAGAAAGGCCAGTAAGCAGCAAATAGTAGCCACCTTAAGATCTGGATAATACAATTATTGGACAAATTAATAATCGTGATCCTAGCCATAAAACAGCGTAAAACAAATGAAAATATGCTGCATAAGGCGGACAAGGAAAGATCTCTTATTGATAATATACAAGAGAGAAACAGGAAGTGGATTGGTCATATATTGAATGGGTATTCCCTATTGAGAACTATCATAGAGAAAAGAAAGAGGAGAAGAGAAAGAGAGGAAGACCTAGATGGATGTTGGATGACGGTGGATGGATACAGTAAACTGAAGGAGAAAGCCCAGCATCGAGAGGGGGAGCCATTCGATGTTTGAACCTGCCCAAGGGAGATCTTGACGAACAAGATCCTTGCCAAATCTAACTCTGTGTGGAATCTCAGAGTGCAGTGCCATAGAACAAAAACAATGCACATAGTTGTTTCACTAGTTTACATCTATGAGTATTTGCTATTGTATTTCGCTTATTTAAAAATTTACAATGTTTAAAACTTCGAAAAGTATACTACTTGTAACTTTAAATCACTGCACCAAAAGAGATAAAGTTTATTTTTCCAAAGGAGCTATTCTATACTTTCTGACAGAACTGTAATTAGTTCATATAACTAAAATTAGTATGCATGAAATGCACGTTGTTTAACAGGTCATTTAATTCTTTGTATAGGAAATGCTGCAAGCTAAGTGAACTTGTTTTGTTACAATTGGTTAGTGCACACTGTAAACCATTTCTCCTCTATGGAAAGGAGGCTGCCAGCCCCATCAACAGTGAGCTAAATTGTTAGAATACACTTACAGCTCTTCAATATGTAAAATTTTCAAAATCTGTCATGGTAGTGTTGTATTGGTTCTGCATTTCGTGCATGAAAATAATATTAAAAACTGTTGGTTATCTAGAAGACTGCGATTAATCCAGAGATGCCTTTCACATGACAATGATGTTGTGAGGTTTGTATGTGCTTTCTCTCAAACACCATAAGTGACTGAGTTTTTTTAATATTCTTCTTGTTTTTTTTACAACCAATGTTTTGGTGAATTAAAGATTGATATAATTTCACAC
>OY744614.1:29888615-30026934 GCA_963556255.1 Allolobophora icterica
ATACACTGCCGTCATAATGTGACGGGCAATACTCTAGTACACTAATATTGCTGTATTACTCACGTCACTTATCAACGTATTCAGGCAAAAAACACTCGTAACAATGTACGTACCGGTATTTCTTCATTTTAGACCTACAAGTTATTACCTGAACGTTGTCCAAGATATCTCCGTTAGCCAAAGGATCGCAGCCGATGGTATGGTAATACGAATAGACGACAATTCCCATGAGACACGAAGTAAAGGTAAACACAGCAAAACCAGGAGTCGAAGCTAGAACAGCTCTATATCCAAAAGAAAAGAAGTTGTTGATGACCAACATTTTTACATAAATCGTAATAATCAACTATATTACATGAAAAATTACAGCATCCAACTCTCTCTAATATTTGATAATATTATTATTGTTATTATTATCATCATCATCATCATCATTACTATATATTATTATCATTAACATTATTAATAATTTATTATTATTTTCAGTCCTCAATGTAAAATGAAATATTATTTTTATTGTCGTTGTTATTATTATTATTTTTGCTAGGGCCTATTACAAATCAGATAATTGAATCGTGCAGAAGAACGTAGGCTAATGAGTGATGAATTCCAGGAGTTTATGTAGTGTGGCAACAGGAAAGCAGTTTCGCAAGCGCCTCAAGTCTATAGTATTCGATAGTAATTTCATTGGTTCGGGTCGGGAGCGCCACTGCTGAGTTCTCTACTTAAAGTGGCGCTTCATAAATGTCAGATTACAATTACAATATACTGTTACAGTGATACTTGCTTTCTTGCTGACGAAATGTTCGGTACGGCTGAGAACCTCTGGACGCTGGTTTGCTGAACTCCGCCGTTGATCAGCCAGGAAAACGTTGCGCCAATTACAAGCGACCAAACTGAATACTGAATTCTCGGGTCAGGATTTAGACTACACATTGAACGCACACATGCTGTGGTCAGATAGCTCAGGCTGCTGTAGGTGTCCATATATAACTTGCGGCGCTTATTTGTAGTAAATTAGGCCTAATTGACAACAAAATCTTTAGATGCCTCGCAGTTAGAAGAAGAAGAAGAAGAGGAAGAGGAAGAGGAAGAGGAAGAAGAAGAAGAAGAAGAAGAAGAAGAAGAAGAAGAAGAAGGAGAAGGAGGAGGAGGAGGAGGAGGAGGAGGAGGAGAGGAAGAAGAAGAAGAAGGAGGACGGGGAGGAGGAGGAGGAGGAGGAGGAGGAGGAGAAGAAGAAGGAGAAGGAGGAGGAGGAGGAGGAGGAGGAGAAGGAGGAGAAGAAGAAGAATAAGGAGGAGGAGGAGGAGGAGGAGGAGGAGAAGAAGAAGAAGAAGAAGAAGAAGAAGAAGAAGAAGAAGAAAGAAGAAGAAAAAGAATAAGAAAAAGAAGAAGAACAAGAACAAGAAGAACAAGAACAAGAAGAACAAGAACAAGAAGAAGGAGAAGAAGGAGGAGGAGGAGGAGGAGGAGGAGGAGGAGGAGGAGGAGGAGGAGGAGAAGAAAAAGAAGAAGAGCAGTCCCTTCAGAGGCAGTCATGGGCATAAAGTGTTATCGACTTCATTTTCTTAGCCTTGCCTTCTGATCCTCCTATTGACAGTGTTCGGTCAGTGTACTCATTATAGCTGAGTTGAATGTGGGGCGCATGCAGGTGGAGCAGAAATTTGGAAACAAATTTCTGCTCTGGCAGGGATTTAAACCCCGACCTCTCGCTTGACAGTCCATCACGCTAACCACTATAGGCTATCGAGCACCTATCAGTTAACCGTCGGCCGTCGTCAGAACCTCAACGTAGTTTGATAATGTAAAGTCTTTACATAACGTTTCCACAACGTTTTCCAAAGGTAAGACTCGGCATGACAGTTGTATAATCCCTAACGACAAAGCAATCCAGCAGGTCTAGAGTACTAATTAACTGTGTACGTACGTTGGCATTGCGATACGTCCTCCAACTGTGCTTACTTTCCAAACATTCGTTATTCCACCGACCTCAATAGAGCCCTATAGATAAAGAAAAGACATGAAAGAACCTTTCTCGGTTTAAAGTTCAGTTCACCGAGCACCAGTTCGGTCAACACAAACTGCCACAAGACGGTACCTGTTTTTACACAAGACGGCACCAAATTGGCACAAGACTTTACCAGACTGACACAGCACGGCACCAAACTGACACAAAACGACACCAAAGTGGCACAAAACGAAACCAAACTGGCACAAGACGGCACCAAACTGGCATGTTAAAAGATTTTGAGTACACATTGCGTGTATGGCTCAATAATATTTTGCAGCGCGTGCCGGATTGCCTAATGGACCAGGATTTTAACAATGGACATTTGTGAGCGAAAGGCCGACATTGGCCTACTGGCAGATGTTCGCAGTGGAAATGTGGTTCCTTTGCCTAATTACACTATTTACGTTAACATTCATGTTACTCTGGTTACTTATGTGGCGTAGACATCGAGTCAGTGAAGCACAAGAACACATGACAGCCTCTCTGCTCTGCTCTCAGCCATCCTCGGTTCGAGGTTCGGCCGCATCATGCACAATGTTCCTCCAACGCCTCCTGTCCTCCGTCAGTCTTAACAATTCTCCCATTGCCAATCCCGTCCATTCTTTTATGTTGCCCAGCCAGTTTGTTCTCGGTCTTCCTCTTTTCCGGGCTCCCGGCAGTGTGCCCTGTATGATGTCTTTCTCCATGCATGCTCATTCTCTTATCATGACGTGTCCAAAATATATCATTTTTCTTTCCTTCACCGTCCTCAGTAAATTCCTCTCTACTCCTGCTGCTTCCAATACCCATTCATTTGATCGCATTTCCGTCCAAGATATATTCATAATCAATCTCAGACACTTCATCTCGAATGCCTCTATTCTTCTTGCCTCCTCCTTCCTCAATGTCCAGCTCTCGCATCCATATATGGCCACAGGCCAAACCAGTGTCTTCCACAACTTTAGCTTCGTTTTATTTGTTAGATCATGACTCCTCCATATCCTTTTGAGGTCCGTAGCTACTGCATAACCCTTTGCTAAACGTGTTCTGATCTCTGTACCGCAACCGCTGTTTTCATCAATCGTTGAACCCAGGTACGTAAATCTGTCCACCTGTTCTAGTTCCTCCTGATTAATCCTGATTGTACATTTGGTTTCTGTTGTTGTCATAACTTTCGTCTTTCCTATATTAATCTGCATACCATATTTCTTTCCTGTCCTGTCTAGTTTCTCTATCATTTGTGAGCGAAAGGCCGACATTGGCCTACTGGCAGATGTTCGCAGTGGAAATGTGGTTCCTTTGCCTAATTACACTATTTACGTTAACATTCATGTTACTCTGGTTACTTATGTGGCGTAGACATCGAGTCAGTGAAGCACAAGAACACATGACAGCCACCGACTGCCATATTTTCTGCCGATGGCTGTTAATTGTAGACAATTAACTTGCGTGAATTATTTATGTAATCGTAGAAAACACCTGCTGTTAGAGAGAATTAGAAAATGATCTCCAAATAAACTCTAGGGCCTACCCAACCATGCATAGGTCGTCGGTGACGGTCGACTGGATCTAAATATTCTTTGTACGACAATTGGATTTGGCAGCGTCTTGTGATGCGCCTATAGACCTGTATTGTGTCCGCATAACTAACTTCACGTAACAAACGAATAAACGGCGTAACGACATCAGATTTTGACAGAGGCGGCGATCTTGCTTGACAGGTGGGGGGACACTTGAAATGATCTGGTCTCAGGTCAAAAAGAGGCAAAACATTTTAAACAGTTTTTTTACCGTTTTTGGTGTTTCTTCAAAATTCGAGGGGGCAACTGTATACTGTGTCCCCATTGTTAAAGGTGGGCACTGGCGTAAACTTGTCCAAAATATTGGGGGGAATTTGCTACTTATTCTACACTTGTTGCATTAAATGTACAGTCCATCTCAATTATTGGGGGGCACGTGCCCCGGCTGCCCCTCCCCCGAGTCTACGCCTATGAAGGTGGGGGTCTTGTCCCCTCGACCCCCGGCATCGCCGCCCCTGGATTTTGAGCCTGAAACCACAATAGAGAATTTGGTCAGAGCAAAACTATCAACCTGGATTATTACGCCGAAGATACCGATCAGCATGATGCAGCACTGGAAAACATCCGTCCAGATGACGGCCTTCATTCCACCCTAACAGATAGAAACCAGAAGCAGTTAGTTAGGTCATACAATGGAGACATGCACCTATTGGTGGCGGCTTGGTGATACAGTTGTAATACAGAAACATCCCATCAAACAATGCTCAGCGCGCTATTTCTCGGATTGGTGACCATCTGTCAAATACCGGACATTTGAGCAAACTCAACCCCCCATTTCCCCTTGAGCAGATAAAAGAGCACTTAAACTCGAACGTTAGTTCATGGGGAATGTGAATTACTGCTGCGACCATTCAGTTAAAAGATGCGCTATATTAAGCGACATTTACATACATAATGTAATAATAATACATAATAGTGGGGCCACTGGGGCGTGGTGGCTCAGTGGTATGTTCGGCGCCTTGTGACCGGAGGGTTGCAGGTTCGAATCCCACTCTAGCCGCTGCGTACGGACCTTGGGCAAGTCCTTCACTCGCAATTGCTCGTGGCGCTTCGGCGTGAAAATTCCGGCACAGTATCAAATGCTGTAGTCGGGAGCGCCTCTGAGTAGTAGTTGACTTCGAGAGGCGCTATAGAAATATCAGGAATAAATAAATAAATAATGTTTGTTATACTATATGTGTTGTGTTGGCAAACTCCAGTTTCGCCGTCTTTCACCGTCGCGCCGACCATTGCCCTCATCTTCCCGGCAGCGCCAACGTTACACATTCATGCACACCTATATCAGATTCTGTGAATGTCCATGTATGTATGACTGTATGTATGTATTTATGCAACGTAATGTAACAATTAAAAACAGTTATGTTGCGCCTTTCACGCACTTCCAAAAAGCGATGCTTTCATGGCTACCCGACTGATCCGGGAAAGTGCAATTTAATGTACACAGAAATGTTTGTTGAAACAGTTCGTCTATATAAAGAAAGATTTAATTATTCGTGTATTGTATATGTAAAACTGCACAGTTGCATAAAGTTCGCTACGTACCAGAGAAGTATACAGAGTCGCCAGAGCAGATAAAATTGTGATGGAAGTTCCGAGCGATAACTCTGAAACTGAATTCAACATTACAGACATTGAGATCATATGAAAGGTTAATTAGTAATTCAACGACTTATTTCTATTATTTGAAGCCGTTACTCATCCACGCCACGTGACATCATCTATACCATATCACTCATTGCAAAAGAATATACCATACTGTATCGTGTCAAACGAAATCATTGCCATTCCTGACTTTGAAATATGTTTTATCTATGTTACCATGTGAAACTTCACTCCACCCTGCATCTTTGTTAAAATATTGCGCATTTATGCATTTGGATAAACAGATTGAATGACCTCAGCACACAATACATATAGACGCATGACCACCGATGGCAGATGCAGGGCAGACAGACAGACAGACAGACAGACACACAGACAGACACACAGACAGACACACAGACAGACAGATACAACGACAAGACACAGAAAAATAAATGTGCACAAGGAATTAGATGACGGATCTACGCGAGTTCAGATAAAGTAATCGGTTGTAGAGTAAAAGATTGGCTTAGACTGAATTGTATTGTAGCCTATTGTATTCGAACATTTATAAAGCGCTTCTAACGGGAGAGCCATTCAGACGAGAGAAGAAAACAGTTTTAAGAAAGGCAAAGGAGAATATATGGAACGAACAGATGAAGGAAGCTCATTCGAAAGAGCAGAGATTATATTGGACTGGATTAGGTTGGATTACCTGATGCAATCGCTGCGGCCGACGCGTAAATCAGCACGCCAGAATGAAGAAGCTAAACAGATGGAAAAACAGGCATTTATAACTGACAGCATTTCAGTGCAGTCAATGCAAACAGTCTGTAGGTTAATACTTTGTTAAGCCTTAATTGCTAGGCAAAAATGAATGAGAGCACGCTATGCTTTTACCAGAGAGCACGCTATGCTTTTACCAGAGAGCACGCTATGCTTTAACCAGAGAGCACGCTATGCTTTTACCAGAAAACTGGTCCGGCTCAACTTCCTGCCTGCTGGCTTTGACTCTTTCGATGTTCTTTGTGATAGAGCCGATTCCGCTCTTTCTTCTGCCGTACTCCGCACTCCCAGTCATATCCTCCACGGGCTACTCCCTCCCGTTAAATCTTGTATCTATTCACTCCGACCCCGATCGCATAACCGTGAGATCCCTAGAGCCGATGCGCTGCCCAGGAAGAACTTTATTGTGCGAATGCATTACTTATGAACATGCCCTTTTGGGTCTGGCTGATGTTTCGTAGACGTTAGTTACCTTTCTTTTTGTTTCATGCACATGCTAATTGTATAACTTGTTTGTTAGCCGTTGTGCGTTTGCAGGCAGATCATTAAAGTAGGCCTACATACTTACTTACTTACTTTATACACAGAGTGTCACAGATTATTATTATCTAACATTGCTGATTAGAGTTTATTAATTTCATGCAAATCACAAATCTATTTAAAATTACTTTAGGCCTACTACTGGAATTAATGAAAAAACGGCAGTTTATCATTATAAATCATAATCAAACTTCAGGTGAACACATACAATACTCATCATCTGTATATCCCTCCATGTTTGTTTAGTTAATATCAACGTATATTTCTTCAGACTACATAAGGTTTAGCACACTACAATACCAATACCAATAGTAATACTACTAGCACTATTACCGGTACTGCTAAGTACCATCACCAATTGTTAATGAATTTAAGTTTAACCGCAAGAATCCTTCATTTCAGTGGTCCCACAAACTTCTTGATTCACCAGCTTCTTGATTCACCAGCTAAGTTTAGAACAACTTTACAATACAGCTGAATAATAATTGCCTTGCGTCAATATGACTGCTTCATTTAGGTCGGACACCATCCGATTGCCTTGTCAATTTCAACCCAAACAGTAGCGTAACTTTACTTCCACTCCTACACAAGTGCAGGATCGTGTTTGTGATTTCGTGTACAATGTATAATATTGTATATGCCACGACTAAGATCAGCGAATCAGCGATCGAAGGGAAGTCCTAAAGGTGGGGCAGCTTCGAGTCACGTTTTTGTCTTTCAGCCAAAGTCTAATTCAACTCTAGGAACACGCTTGTGAGGACTTCGTTAATACCTCACCTTGCCTTTCTTACCTTATCGTATACTTTTATAGCTAAAGATTACCACGTAGGCCTACCTAGACAATAGACATTATACAGCTTATGTGACTAATACGGCATACCGTCGAGTTTCAACAAGCATCGAATGGCTGGGACAGGAAGCTTATTTTAATTGATACTTCAGTAGCCTACCAATATTTCCGTAAAAGTCTATCTTTTATTGTACAAAAATATACTCAAAATATGCAATACTATGTAGATGTTCTGCTTACTGATGAGGCTATACCGGACATAGCACCAATTATTCGCACTGACTTCGACTGGTATCGTCTTTCTAGATACTGAAACAGCAGAACAGCAGAACACAGCATACAGTTATAACCGAATTTCAGGAAGATACAATATATCCAAGGCCGGTGGATGCTGTCGTCAAAAGTGAGGTGTTTTTGAAGTGTTTTTTTTATTGCACAAAAACAAGCATCACAATTACAGTCATGAGCAGCCAAGTACAGTGCAACAGAAGCCAAGAAAAAGCTAATAGCTTATCCTAGCCTTGGCCCCTCTGATGGGCCAAGTGATGGGCGAGTGACGTTGGCAGTTAGTTTGCAGGGTGAGTTTTTGTAGTCGAAATTGTGTAATTATACCTTGTCACCAGTTCGCTCCATTATAGACTTACAACTTATACTGACGTGCATTTATAACGCATTCTTTACGCTCGATCCCTGCCCCAGCTGTCTTCCTCAATAATTCGAGCCTAAAAATTATCCCAGTAAGCAAGTAAGTAAGCGTTGTGATGTGATTTACAGGTTGCGGTCAAGATGAATTTGTAGACACTGCTCCACTCCCAACTTTATCTCTGAGCCTATAGCACATGTCTAGGCAAAGCCGGGCGCCACCAGCTTCTCGACGTACGGTATCTCATTTGGCCACTAACAAAACGTAACAAAGCAATTGGTATTAAGTGGTTCAGAAGACGTGTAATCTGTGTTGGAACCACTGCAAGTTAACCTGAAATGCTTCATAGCCTATCTCTCCTAGTTTCCTTTTAGAAGCTGTGATAGTGTCCACTGAGACAATACTAACATCCAAACCACAAGTCCACAACCTTGTACTGAAGAATTTCTGCTCTAATGTTCCTTTCGGTTTCTTAAATAATTTATGCCTATGTCATCGAGTCGCCTTGCTGAGTGCTAATTCAAAGAACCTCTCCCACTGCACTAGGCCTACCTCCTTTTCAGTAGGGCCCTACTAATCTTGTTGGTTTCAATTAGATAGGCCCCATCCTCTGCTCATCCTTCTCTCTTGTGTTGCTATAGTCCACGCGTTTTCAAACCTGTTTTCGTAGCTTGAATCATCCTAGAATCAATTAGAATTACATGGACGATTGTTACGTATCCAGAATTAATTTAAGCACAGACCAAAGATCGGATAACATTTAGGAATTCAGACTGGAAGAGGGTTTCTTTGGGGTTCTCGGAGTTCTTTGTTTGCCGATTACGCATAATCTGCCAGCATGCCAACATGAAACCCGTGTGAGACCCATATTCCCATATGGGACTCGTATGTAGCCCGCCTGGGTGCCATTTAATGCCCATGAAACTGCTGACAGGGTCTGCATATTATGTGTCGTAAGCTAGCACTGCATACATGCTCCGCCTTGGTACCAAGTCTGATGCCCACAAAAATGCCAACAGGGTCTGTACATATGTGCAGTCTTGTTGTCAAGACCTTAAACCTCAAGACCAAGACCAAGACCAAGACCTTGAACCTCGAGACCAAGACCAAGACCAAGACCTTGAACCTCAAGACCAAGACCAAGACCAAGACCAGACCAAGACCCAAAAAATCGCAATCAGGTCAAGACTTCTAAAATTGCCAAGTCGGAATATTCGCTATTTTAATGAAAATATGAGTCTTTAATTTTATTCAAGAAAATTAACTTTAAATGCAAACTGCAGAGAAATCCGAATTATTTTGTATTCAAAAGTCCTTCATGCAAACTATTATTCCAAATGCCTTTTGTATTAATTTTTATTAAAACCAATTCGCTCAGAATTTTCTGACCAAGACGTGCCTGGTGGGCCTCATAAAAATTCCGCCATGTGAAAAAATACGTTCTACAGGTGCTGAAGTCACTGACACACACAAAGAAGCTTTTCAAGCACTGGATGTAAATGTACAGATAGTGAGTCCTTTTGAAATCTTCCCATGGTTTATCATACCGTCTGATACAGAATAACTGTTGCTGCTGCCAATGGGTTTTCCTGACCAACAAGACTTGCATCCATCCATAGATATTGGTCGCATGATGCAAGCAGGCTTGATACAGAATTCTTGAGTTCTATTAAATGACTGTTCATATTGACAGCCGGTCTTGGTCTTGGTCTTGCGAGACCAAGACCAAGACTTTGAACCTCAAGACCAAGACCAAGACCAAGACCTTGAACCTCAAGACCAAGACCAAGACCTTGAACCTCAAGACCAAGACCAAGACTTTCAAAAACGAACTCGAGTGCACTCGAGACCAAGACCTTGGTCTCGAGGACAACAAGACTGCATATGTGTCGTTAGATAGCACTGTATAGATGTCGAGTTTGCTAAAATTATTATTCTTTTATTCTTCGTTTATTGAAGGTTGTCAACAACAACAAAATGTCAACAAAAGAAAACACAGTTTCACATAAAATATTAACAGGGCATTGGAAAACAACCGGTAGACCAAAAAACTATTTAAAGGCAGTATACAGATGACGATGAAGAACAGTTTGTCTTGCTAATTGAACGTATAGCAACAACTAACCTTACCTGTGAAAAATAATTGGTTCACACACATGACCCATATAGAAAGCTTTATATAGAAGAACGAAAGCGACATCTGGCACCAACTTGTTATATCATATATAAAGTATATAACAAGCTGGTGTCAAGACAGTGTCGCTTATACATACATACATATATGTATTCCTTCAAAACCATGTAGGCCTAATTACTTGAGCAATTCCTATTTTAACATCTTGTGTTTCTGTTCACATATTAATAGCGACTCTAGTTTCTTTTTCTTTCCTTAGAACAATGCACGTTCCTCGGAGTTTCTGACGGCTCGAATACGACTTTAGATTTTCCTATTGTAAAATTTCCTATTTTCAATTTCTTTCTGGATTATGGTTCGAATATGCATCCGACTCAGTCTTTATTCTAGGACGCATATGCCCGGTAAATCACACACGTCTTTTTGTAATATTTGATAAATCAGAGCTAATTGATAAGGTTAACAAATTGACAACTGCCAGATCTGTAAATATATTCAGGTTTATCAGTCAGACGGCGTGTTTTTAGATTTCCGTTAATAAAATGATCATTGCTGATTTAAAGGAAGCAATAACAATGGCCAGGTGCATCGTTGCAGCCCACGCAGTGCATGTATATGCCTACATGTCGGTATTGCTACCGGCAGAGTTCCTGTGGTCTTGACAATGCATCCTTAAGACACCTTTAGACTTAATTCGCAAAATCAATATAGATACAGGAATGTAAGAGGAATTTTCTGCAATTGAATCAATAATCGAGCAGTAGAGAGACTTCTGGAAAACTGAGTTAAACCAATGGAGAAGAGGCGAGAACTGATTCTTTAACAGCTACAAGCTGACTTTTATGGTAACCAAAACATTAGTCTGTATTTTAAATGGATACTGTGGGCTAATGAGGTTAAAGCTGATATATACAGTGCTTTTTTCTATAAAAAAGGTTCCGGAACTGAACAATAGGTTCCGGAACTGAACAATTACGGAAGAGCTCAAATTCGCGAGAAAAAAAGGGATTGGGAGGGGTCTCAATAAACACTGAAAACAGTTCACAACACTGGAATTAAATTAAAATAACTAAATTATTGTTTTCATTATTAAAATAAGTAAATGATTTCTTAGTAGCTGAAAAAACATGCCGGAACGCCGTTCCGGCGCGTTCCGGCTGAAAAAGCACTGTTTTTTCAGCTACTAAGAAATCATTTACTTATTTTAATAATGAAAACAATAATTTAGTTATTTTAATTTAATTCCATATATATATATATATTTATTTATTTTTATGTATATACATGTAATATATTGTCGTAAACAATTCTCACTTCTCTTTTGACCCTGTGGACAAAACGCTAGAAAGTTACCGTATGCAGCACCGAGCAAGTTCGGTGGCCGAATGAGGTAATGTCCGTGGAATGCCAATCTAAGTGTGGACCTCGCAGGAGTCAATGTATAATTTCCTTCACCAATTTACAACATAAACTAGTGTTAGAAAATACACGAACAATTGTTTGATTAAATGGATTAGGCCTATATATCACTGCATGCAGTTGACAGTCTGCTCATACAGGCAGCTCACATAAATTAGTCGATTCATTCTGTGATAACGTGAAAAACATTGTGCCATTTTACGACCGACACTTCTATTCATGTTATCTTATTAATTCTCGACAACGTAGGTTAGTTTGAAATTATCTCTATTTATACATCCGTCTGTCCATCCTTCCATTCATCCATCCATCCATCTATCCATCCATCTTTCTATCTCTATATCTGTCTACATATCTATCTGCCTCGTTATCTATCAATCTATTAGGAAGTCTTCACCAA
Source organism: Allolobophora icterica (assembly GCA_963556255.1). Lineage (NCBI taxonomy): Eukaryota > Metazoa > Annelida > Clitellata > Crassiclitellata > Lumbricidae > Allolobophora > Allolobophora icterica. The sequence goes on from OY744614.1 coordinate 29,900,479, forward strand.
CGTCTATAGAAACAATAGAATTTTGCGATTTTAAAGGTGCTAACTGTCGTGCAGTAATGCGTATAGGCCTATAAAACTTATTGTAGATGCATGTTTGTGTATGTAGGTGTGTGTGGGGGTGTGTAGGTGTGTGTAATAATTGCCAACCTTTTGGTTAATCGCCTCCCTTGTATCGTTGTGTCGAGGTTTGAGCCTTAAAGAGTTCCTTTTACACGATTGCTAAATATCGTAGAAACATATAACACGCACGCACGCATAACTCACACACACACACACACACACACACACACACACACACACACACACACACACACACACACACACACACACACACACACACACACACACACACACACACACACACACACACACACACACACACACACACACACACACACACACACACACACACACACACACACACACACACACACACACACACACACACACACACACACACAAAGAGTAATGCACACAATTGTATAGCATGCAAGATTAGTAAGCTTAGAGATTACCTCGAAGGTGCTCGTGAGCTTCAGAGGAAAGAGAAGAGGAACAAAGACGTAGGCTGATATTACACCGGACAGCATTTGTCCCACGCTGTACAATGCGAATCCGAGTCCATTGGCGTAACTCTCGGCAGGCACACCTGCATCGAATCCAGGATCAGCATATTAGGAATGTATGTATGTATGTATGTATGTATGTATGTATGTATGTATGTATGCATGCATGCACGCACGCACGTATGTATGTATGTATGTATGTATGTATGTATGTATGTATGTATGTATGTATGTATGTATGTACATGTATGTATGTATGTATGTATGTATGTATGTATGTATGTATGTATGTATGTATGTACATGTATGTATGTATGTATGTATGTATGTATGTATGTATGTATGTATGTATGTATGTAATACTATGTATGTATGTATGTATGTATGCATGTATGTATGTATGTGGCAAGATACTTAATTAATATAGCCCTTCTCGAAAGCATTGCACACATGAATATCTAATTGATCGATCTTAAGTGCATTCTACTGCAGCTTGAGAATGTCTTTGGAACAGAGTCAAATGTAATAATGATCCTCTGATGACGCTTTAAGTAGCGAAAATGATCCTCGGTCAATTACTAGATTGCACATATAGCTTTCTACTTATAAGCCTACTGAGTTTCTAAAACAGCATTGGCTTTTCCAAGCTGGTCTCGACGTCTCTGGACAAAGTTCTATAGGGGCCTACGTCTCTTCCTCCTCTCTTTTATATATTTTTCGAGATGTGTTGTTCTCGCCTCGTATTGGAATAGATATGTAGACTCTCTCCAACTCCTCAGTCTGTCAACTGCATCTCTGTAACTTTTACTGTAAGCCATTTGCTCTGCGACATGAAGGCAGAATGAAATTGTTGCAAAGTTTCGTATTCTAAACCAAAAGATTGACAGGAACCGAGGGAGAGGACTGATATAAGTAAGCTAACTATTCTATCGACTTGCTTACATTTTATCAAATTTCCTTATGATGTATATACATCGATACAGCACTTACCCGTGTACATTTACATTTTACATCACATTAAAATGTCCTTATGATGTAAATGTAACATTTACCCGTGAACATGCCAACTGAAGTCAGTGTTGCAAGAATCGAAATTGCCACCGGCAGCCAATTCAGCTCCCTACACAAGATAAAGAGTAAATCGTCATTTAGGCCTATGGATATCACGGATAGGCCCCATACTTGGATTTTTATTGACGTTATCAAGTGTGTATGTAGGCGGCAGGCCTAAATCGAAATGGTAGAGGTAGGGCCTAACGAATTTGCTTAGATACATTTCAATACCCATGTTGGTTGATGTTCTTCCGACCCTGCTTTTGGCGGATTGTCTGTCTCGAGAGGGAATTTCCTCGAAAATTCTTTGTATGTTCGGACTTTCGTTTTGTACCAAGTCAAAGTTTCGGAGTTACCTTAATATTCCTCCGTGGTTTTCAATCCCCCAAAATGTAATAGAAAGCTTAAAGTCCTTAAAAGTGATGACATCACCAAATTTATTAGTATACAATTCACATGGTCAAAAATCTCACAATATACCAGAGCATTACTTTATTAGTAACCCACAAAGCGATTTGTGAAAGAAAATGCTAAAATATGTGTGCAATATAGGCTAAGCACAACTGGTGGTGTTGGAACGACCCCCTGAGGTGTGCAATGAAGTCTTAACTGGGGGTTCTAGGAAACACTAGGGGTTGAACTCCCTCCCCTTCCCCAGACAATTCTCACCCTGCAGTAACTCATCCACATTTTAAGTTACGTTAGCTGCCTGCACTGTTCACAGACCAAACACTTAAATCATGCATGACTTGCTGGTAGCAACGTCCGAAAATGCCAGTAGTGAACAAGCAGTTCTAAAGAAAGGGAGGAAGATGATGTATTTTATGATTTTTAGCGGTGCAGTGTACACAGTGGCCACAAAGTCGGCAATAAGAAACAAAAACTAAATAGAAATCTTGCAGTAGGGCCTACATGTATATCGAAAATGTCACTAGTGACACTAAGGAACTAATGATGCTTCATAGCTACCCAACAGTAAAGATAGGCCCAGTATTTACACAATTTAATTATGCCCTTCCTTCAACTGCTCCTCTGGAACACTTTAGTTTTGCAAGAATGGTTGTAAGCAGCGGCGGCGATCTTGTTTGACAGGTGGGGGGAGGACACGGGACACTTTTGAACTGATCTGGTCAAAAAAAGAGGTGAAATACTTTGTTCATCTTTTTGATGTTTCTTTAAAATGTGGGGGGACAACTCTATACTGTGTCCCCACTGTTAAAGGTGGGGTCTTGTCCCCCTCGTCCCCTCGGGATCGCCGCCCATGATTGTAAGACCAAACAGACGCCGGTTATCGGATATCTTGTTCGAACAGCTGCTGCTTCTTAAAGAAAATTAAACAGTTTCAAACAGTCTAAATCAAATGAACAGCGGAAAGAACGCCTAGGCCTATATGTGTTTCCTGTCTGAATTTCTTGATTCCAATTATGTAAGTAATTTGTAATTGATGTAATTGAAATTACGTAATTTGTAATATGTATTTCCATCAAAATTCTAAAGTAATTGGTAATGCGGCGTATTCGGATTTTTGCTGAGTCAGCGACGTGTCGGATTATTGCTCTTCGTTCTCTACATTGCATTTTGGACGGTCTTTATTAGCGTGTATACATACAACTATACATTTTAGCGTGGCATAATGTGAATGGTCTGAACCACGTATACACAGAAGTGGCAGACTTGCAGGCTATAGGCTACGCAGTGAACCCAGACTGTCTCTCAGCAACCGGGTCGCATGCCGTGACTGCAACCGACGCCTGTCCTTCGCAGATTCGGCGGTTCGACGAAACTCCGTGAGAGGCAAACGCAGAGGACGCCTGTGATTAGTTCTTCCTAAGTAGCGCTATATAAGTTTTCAATTATAAGTGGGCATTCAACACAATTACGATTGCATACATATAGATACACAAATGCATACGCCCACACGTACATACTTATTTTGCAGTTATTACGTTACATATACCAAATCATCTTAACACACCTTAGCGAAGTCAGTATACGATATACCTGTCGGCCAGAAGATAGTTTACTACGGTTGCCTTTCTCCGTCCAATGAATCCATGGTAAAGGCCAATGACGGCTGAAATGACTAACACCACGACGAGCACCAAGTAGTCTGGCCAGCGGAACTGTGCTCTATCACCAGACATGACTTCGACGAAACCTATGTTCAGTTAAAGGTCTGCGCTCGTTGCTTGTTTTAAATGCGTTAAGTCGGCTTCATCTATGAAAGCTATAATTGGTCTCGTTATTATTGGCTGCGTTTCTCGGCTGCCACTTCTCAAAGCTATCTGTCGTCTCTATCGATCATGCAGGTGTATATGCATGCAGTTCGTAGAAACGCGTGCAAGCAAGCACATACATTATGCAGGCCTAAGTACGTAGGCCTATGCATGCATGGGCGTCCGGAGGTGTGTGCAAGGAGGGCATTTGCACATCCCGGATTTTGAAAGTTTTCACGGTTTCTGTATTACATGCAAAAACGTCATTTTGCACCCCCTCGAAAATTTGGTCCCGTAGAAAAATTTGGACCCCTAGAATAATTCCTGCGGACGCCCATGAATGCATGCATGTATACATTCATGTATGTAAGCTATAGGCCTAGCAGCGGTTTCTCAACCTTTTGAGACTCAATGACCACAAGTTTATAAATTTTGTGTCTCGGTCGCGGACCACCATTAAAAATTGTGCCAAAACAAATTAATAGGCTTACAAAATAATTATTTTGCCATAAATCCGCGTAGGCAGTGGCGGCGATCTTGTTTGACAGGTGAGGGGGACACTTTAGAACTGATCTGGTCAAAAGAGTTTTGAACTGATCTGGTCAAAAAAGAGCTCAAACAATTTTTCGCGCAAAAACTGTTGACCTTTTTTAGGGTTTCTTCAAAATTTGGGGGTCCGATGTATGGTATGTCCCCCCAATCCTAAAGGTGGAGGTCTTGGCCCCCCTCGACCCTCCCGGGATCGCCGCCCATGCCAAATGCCAATTCTAATGCCCAGACATATCATAATTCAACGAGGTCATATGATTATCTTTGTTAAATGATTAATGTATACCCGTGGTAGAAATTTTTCATATTCCTCATACGACTGAAATTACGTCATGCATAACGTTATTTCACTGTTTTTATTTACTATTTGCATCGAATTGTTAATATGAAATGACGTCATTGCGCTTTTCTTAGTTTTGAAAGTGGCTTACATTGATACACAGCGCTTTTGCTAAGCTGTCTTCATTAATAACTTACCTCGCAAGACGACTGTTATTAAAAATTAAAGTTAGTTCGTTGCGACCGCTGTTTAAGGCTGTTACTAAGCTGTATACAAAGACCGTAATGAAGAAATAGCTCGCCTTACAAAACGACTTTCACTCTACATCGGAATGAGCAAAGGTCAGTTGTTCTTCGTTGACAAGACTCGTTCTCCGCACCCCCTATACCTATTCTTAGCTCCGCACCCTCCTGATAAAACGATCTAATCTTAAACGACCAGATGATGAGGCTAATCCCCACCACGCTGGGATAGAACACAGGAGTTTGGCCAGTGTTGTTGCTCTCGTCAGGGGCGGATCCAGGGGGCCAATCCGGCCATGGCCCCCCATTTGAAATTTTTCTTTATTTACACAGGCGTTTTCTTGGCGTTTTATGATGTTTACACAGGCGTGCCCCCCCCCCCCCGTAGTCGTGGATGAGTAAAATGTACACAGGACAGGACGTGGGTCCCGTAGACCGGACATAAAAAAGGTTAAAGACTAAAAAAAAGTCATCAACTTTTTTGGGAGATGAATTCCCTAAATGTTTTTCGGTGGTCGGTTGGATGCCAAATTTTTGCCCCCCCCCCCCCGATTGACCTTCTGGATCCGCCCCTGGCTCTCGTAACTTCTCGAAGAGTATCATTGGAGAGTCCGCGATGTTTTAGTACTCTTAACGCATAATAAATAAATAAAATAAATAAATAAATAATAGTGATCTAGCAAAAGTTGCTAGGGTTGCGCTAACATGGGCCTCCACTTTGAGATTACTAGATAATTATGTAGATTCCAAGGATGTTCAATTTGTTCATGGAGTCGACTCCTTAAATTCTTTCTGAGGTTGTAGAAGTTTTGCATCTGACTCGCGGAATTATCATCTCAAGATATTTACTCTGGTTCAGCCGCAGATTATGCCTGCGAGCCCAATCTGCGATATGTGCTAGCTCTGATTGTGTGGTCTGGACATTGAAGCAGGGATGATTATAAGGTAGGTATCATCCGCATATATATGGCCATCGAGTTTTCTGGATGCAACGGTTATAGCTCTGATGCATGTTATAAAGGCAATCGACCCTTATTACTTGAACCCTGGATGACTGAGAAGCTTGATGTATGCGATAATGGAGGATAAGCCAGCGAATCTAGTTGTATGAGAACGATGTTCAAGTAAGTTAAGTATCCAGTTGTAGATGTTATCCTGAATCGTTAGTTCTTGAAGCTTTTGCACAAGGGTCAAATGCCGAACCATACGGTATCGAAGACTTTCGAAAAGTCAAGAGCAATGAGCGTCTCGAAGGGTTCGGTTCTGAGTAGGCCTAGTTTGTAAATCTGATGTTGAATAAATTATGAGTGCCGCCGTTGTTAATCCTAAGGAGCGGTAGGCAGACTGGTCTGCAAGAAGTTCACGGATATCCGGTTCATTAAATGATGGATATATAGATATTTGCGTACTATTACACGCTCAAAGATCCTTGACAAAACCGGGACAACTGAAATGGGTCTGTAGTCGTTGACATTCTTCGGTGTTTCAACCTTTGGAACCGGTGTGATTGTTGCAGCTCGCCATTGGTCTGGAAAGTGCACATGGGAGTCTGCTATTGAGGCATTTATTAGTGATGTGCTGGGTCTACAGAGCACCGGAGCGGCTAGACTCAGGAACCAGGCCGGTATCCCATCCTTCCGCTGTAGGCCCTATGGTGCAGTTTGTCCAGGATATTAAAGACACAGGCCTCAGCGCTATACTAAGTTTACTGTTAGTTTTCTAGCCGGAATTGTATAAGATCATAAGATGTCATCGGTCGACGTTTGTGCAAAGAAGGTGTTCAGTTCTTTAGCTGTAATTTTAGTCGGACTCTGCTCCTTTCTTCTGTGGCCTATTAGGGTATGACTTTATCCCATAGTTCTATTAAGGAAGACCCATTTGATCAACATCTCTTACACTGGCATTGTTTCTGCGTTGGATGCATTTACTTTGCGCATTCAACACACGTAAATTTTCAGCCAAGTTAAGCTATCAACTACACAACTGTTAAACAATTAGTTTCGGGCGAATAGCCCTAAGAACAAACTCCAACTAGAAAACAACTCCAACCAATAACCATAGGCTATTCATTACCGCCTCTATATGTAGTTACTGTCTGATACATAGGTGACACTAGCTTAACGGGATTTTATCCCTTTATGGCACCCTTGTTACCCTAACGATGGAAAACTGTTTCTTTGTAAACATTGTTTGAAATTGGTTAACAATAAATGAGCCTATTTTTAGTCCTCAGTAGATTCTTGATTTCGGGTATACTGCTGACGTGATTATAGTTAGGCCTACTATATATAGTTCTTTACTTTAGATGTGTTCTCCAGTTAAGATATGGTCTTTAGTTAAGATGTGTTCTTTAGTCAAGACAATTCCTTAGTTAAGATGTGTTCTGTAGTTTAGATGTATTCTTAAGTTAAGATGGTTCTTTAGTTCAGATGTGTTCTTTAGTTAAGATAGTTCTTTACTTAAGATGCGTTCCTTATTTAAGATAGTTTTTGTTAGTTTACATGTGTTGTTTAATTAAGATATGCTCTTTAGTTGAGGTAGTTTTTTTAGTTAGACGTGTTCTTCAATTAAGATATGTTCTTTACTTAAGATAGTTCTTTAGTCTAGACATCTTCTTTAGTTGAGATGTGTTCTTTAGTTAATATATGTTCTTTATTGAGGATAGTTCTTTAGTTAAGATTTGTTCTTTAGTTAAGATATGTTCTTATGTTAAGATATGTTATAGTTAAGATGTGTTCTTTAGCTAAGACAGTTCTTTAGTTAAGATGTATTTTTTAGTTGATAGTTCTTTAGTTAAGGTGTGTTCTCTAGTTAAGATATTTTTTTTAGTTTAGATATGTTCTTAGTTAACACAGTTCTTTAGCTTACATGTATTCTTTGGTTAAGATAGTTCTTTAGTTTGGTGTGTTCTTTGGTTAAGATGTGTTCTATAGTTACGATAGTTCTTTAGTTTAGATGTGTTCTTTCGTTTAGATGTGTTCTTTATTTAAGAAATTTCGTTAATTTCGATATGTTGTTTAATTAAGATAGTTCTTTTTAGTTAAGATGTGTTTTTTTGGTTAAGATATGTTCTTTATTTAAGATATGTTCTTTAGTTTAGATATGTTGTCCAGTTATGAAAGTTCTTTAGTTTAGGTGTGTTCTTTCGTTTAGATGTGTTCTTTATTTAAGATATTTCGTTAATTTCGATATTTTGTTTAATTAAGATAGTTCTTTTAGTTAAGATGTGTTTTTTGGTTAAGATATGTTCTTTATTTAAGATATGTTCTTTAGTTTAGATATGTTGTCCAGTTATGAAAGTTCTTTAGTTTAGGTGTGTTCTTTCGTTTAGATGTGTTCTTTATTTCAGATATTTCGTAAATTTCGATATGTTGTTTAATTAAGATAGTTCTTTTAGTTAAGATGTGTTTTTTGGTTAAGATATGTTCTTTAGTTTAGATATGTTGTCCAGTTATGAAAGTTCTTTAGTTTAGGTGTGTTCTTTCGTTTAGATGTGTTCTTTACTTCAGATATTTCGTTAATTTCGATATTTTGTTTAATTAAGATAGTTCTTTTAGTTAAGATGTGTTTTTTGGTTAAGATATGTTCTTTATTTAAGATATGTTCTTTAGTTTAGATATGTTGTCTAGTTATGAAAGTTCTTTAGTTAAGGTGTGTTCCTTAGTTAAGATAATTTTTTAGTTAAGATGTTCTTTAGTTAAAATACATGTATGTTCCTTAGTTACGTTATGTTCTTTACTTAAGATGTGTTCTTTAATTGAGTTCTTTAGTTTAGGTATGTTCTATAGTTAAGATAGTTCTATAGTTTAGATGTGCTCTTTAGTTTAGATGTGCTCTTTAGTTTAGATGTGTTCTTTATTTAAGATATTTCGTTAATTTCGATGTTGTTTAATTTAGTTCTTTTGGTTAAGATGTGTTCTTTGGTTAAGATGTGTTATTTATTAAAGATGTTCTTTAGTTTAGATATATTGTTAGTTCTTTAGTTAAGGTGTGTTCTTTAGTTAGGATAATTCTTAAGTTAAGATAAATCTTTATTTAAGATGCGTTCTTTATTTTAGATAGTTCTTTAGTTAAGATGTGTTTTTAGTGAAGATGTTTCTTTAGTTTAGGTATGTTCAGTAATTAAGGCACTTCTTTAGTGAAGATAGTTCTTTCTTTAAGAAAGTTCTTTAGTTTAGATGTGTTCTTTAGTCTATAGGTGTTGTCTAGCTAAGATAGTTCTTTAGTTTAGATGTGTTCTTTAGTTTATTGGTTTAGGCGTGTTCATTAGTTATAATGCGTTCTTTAGTTAAGGTTTGTTCTTTAATTTAGAGGCGTTATCTAGCTGAGATAGTTCTTTAGTTTAGATGTGTTCTTTAGTTAAGATGCATTCTATTCCTTTAGTTAAGATGCATTCTTTAGTTTAGATAGTTCTTTAGTTAAGATGTGTTCTTTCGTTAAGATGTTTCTTTAGTTTAGGTATGTTCAATAATTAAGATTCTTCTTTAGTGAAGATAGGTCTGTAGTTAAGATAGTTCTTTATTTAAGATTTGTTCTTTATTTAAGATAGTTCTTTAGTTTAGATGTGTTCTTTAGTTAAGACAGTTCTTTAGTTTAGATGTGTTCTTCATTCCATGTGTTCTTAAGATAGATCTTTAAGATATTTCTTTAGTTTAGATGTGTTGTTTAGTTAAGATAATTCTTTCGTTTAGTCAAGATGTGTTCTTTAGTTATGATGCGTTCCTTAGTTAAGATATGTTCTTCAGTTTAGAGGTGTTGTCTAGTTTAGATAGTTTAGTTTAGATGTGTTCTTTAGTAAGATAATTCTTTAGTTAAGATGCATTCTTTAGTTTACATAGTTCTTTAGTTAAGATGTGTTCTTTAGTTAAGATAGTTCTTTAGTTTAGATGTGTTCTTTAGTGAAGATAATTCTTCAGTATAGATCTATGTGTTCTTTAGTGAAGATGTTTCTTTAGTTTGGGTGAGCTTTTTAGTTAAGGTAGTTCTTTCGTTGTGGTCTTTACTTAAGATATGTTCTTTAGCCAAGATGTTTTCTTTAATTAAGATAGTTTAGATTAGTGTACATAGATGCGGACTTGTCCGTCAAAAGCAACTCAATAGTAACGATCCCATTCAGTAGAAACCGTTTGTTGTATGACTGAAGTTGGGATTCAGCGCACAGGCTGTGGAACAATATGTACCAAATTTAGATTAGGACGTCCGCATTAGGGATAAACTCTCCTCTTGTTCACATCTACTGCTGCTTCTGCTGCTACTACTACCAAGGACCCCTTACTGCTGCTGCTGCCCTGGAAGACCATCTACTGCTGCTACTACTATTGGAATCTATTATAGAACAAAAATTCAAAACACAGAACATAGGGTATTAAAAGTATGCATAATTGAAAGAGTTCAATAAAAATTCAACAGAATTTTTCAAATGCAAATTTAATAAACAGGTTCTTTTAAATTTTTTGTCAAATAATTTTAAGAATAACAGGAAAATTAATGCAACGGTAATATTTCCATGTTTACCAAATCCTACAGCAACACTGGCATCCAAGTTCTGTACATAAAGCAGAAACGAGTTAAACCAACATGATGATAGAAACACCAGCATTCTCTTATTTGAGTATGCATGCACTATTATTACAACAGCATTGCATTAAAGCTATTACAATAAATTATTTTTCTATATAATAAATTAACGAACCTCATTAAAAGTCAGAACAATCAACCAAATTACAAAAAATTCTCAAAGTAGTAACAGCTGCCAGAAGTTTCAAAAAAATATTATCTTACACAAATTTTCACATGCAAAAATCACCAGTATAAATATTTCAAACATTCTGTTCTTTCGAAACATTGGCATCAGCCATTTTGCTAGTTGATAAAATTTCAAGAAAGGAACGAAGTAAATAAAAAGGGCCTAACTGCCAAATTGAAGGTGCTCCCATCAAGTTGGCTGCAAGAACACTGGAAAAATTATGCAACCTTGCAGAAAACATTTAATTGATAGTGAGCGCATAACTTTCAAAATCCCAAACTTCCGCAATACATAGTAAACACCCAGATTCTTAAGAGTTTTATTTTTGCCAACAGTCACGGCTCATTTTCTTTAAATTAGCAATAAACTGCAAAGCATATTTGCAGTTTATTGTACAATTGCCCATGCCACTAGTTTTATATAAGTAGCGGTTGTAATGAAGTTTGACCCAAGACCATGATGAAGAGTCAAATAGCAAATTGTCCTAATAAACTAGAAGATTTATACACAGAGCCGTTTTGAGATGATTGGTTCAATGCTTCCAGTCTGGCGCATGACGAGATACGATTGTCGAATGACGTTCAGAATGTGTTGAAATGTTGACCGATCGAAAACGGAATACGCCGTGTTCGTAAGGTTGAATGGCTCTACAAAACACGATGACCATGTGGCTTGCAGAGATTAAAGTTAAAACATTATGATGTAATTGATATAGCATATACCGGATGTTCTGCTAAAAATGTACGTCCAGGTCCTGAAAGCAACCTCAGGTATCAACTGTTGGCAACTTCATATTCTTTGGCATGGCAAAAGGTTGTGCTCAAGGATCTTTGCGTTTCTCACTGCCTTATCATCCCAACACAGTGTAAATTCGAAGTACACTTGATCCTCTCCAACAAATTACAACTTATAACTGTGGTTTTGCTTGAAGTCACAGATAGATCACTTGCGCATCATGATATAGAAGTCATTAGATTAGATTAGTACTTATTTTATATGCAGATTTTCTAGGGGCACAAAAGAACAGAAACCTATAGGAACCTGCAAAGCTTTGATATTCAATTCAAAAACGAATTGGATGGCAATATTCGATTCAAGCTGAAAATGACATCACGATTTGAAAGAATGATTAAACTAAATTTATTGAACATGGAACCAGAACAGAACAGTACAATTGGTTTCAATTTAAAAAATTACTTGTTATTTTAATTCTGTTAATTAACTTAAATTTACTTAACTGATTTTAAACTGACGAAAAGTTATTAGGCCTATACTGAAATATTGATAACTGTGTTACTGTGGTAGGTCAAGAACACACTACATGAAAATCAACCTGGTACCCGCTGACCTGATTCAAGATTCGATCTGAATTCGAACTTTTACCACCGGTTCGATTCGAGATTCGATTGAAGATTTCCGAATCGCAGGTCCCTAGAAATCTTGGCACATTTTACTGAAGAAGATCTGAAATGGGCTTCACAAGCTAAAGATGACAGCAGAGTTCGTGCTGTGGTAAGCAAGGTCAGAAATTGCACATTTACCAGGACACTTCAACATAGAACTGCCAAGGTGAATTCCTGCAGTTGACATATACTGTTTAGCTGAAACATAGATTCAATCACCAGGAAAGTTTTCCTTAACTGAAGAACCTGAGAAGCTGAACTACCACCCCTCTTGTGTGATACAAATCCATGCTCCTTCAGGGCACAAATTCAAATCGAAGTACTAGAGCAGTGCTTACCCTCGATACAAAGACAGCGCCACTGATGGGTGCACGATCGGCTCTGTGCATTCTGTGTCTGACGAACAACACTCTGAAGAACTGTTCGACCCAGTCGCACAGAAATCACCTCCGTTTCAAAACTACCAAAGAACAAAACAAATGCTCTAATCAGTGCCGGCCTTAGGATATTTCGGGCCCCGTGCAGAGTGTACTGTACGGGCCCCCCATGACACAAGTCAAATTGTTTTTCATTTCTTATCATTTTATTTTAGTAGATTGTTAACAAGTACAGCAAGTAAAATTTAACTAGTTTAACAAGTTAAAATTTAACTAACTAATTTAAGATCGGGATAAAGACTTAGAAAGCGAGAGAGATTAACAGACAGCGACGCGAGTTCTAATTTAACACGGGAATTCTGGGATACAGAGGAAACTGACATTTTTTGAAAAAAAAAACAAGATTTAAACCAAACCATAATAAATTATTATTATCATCTGGGTGTCTTGTAAGCTGTTCATGTTAATTTTCTGTGACATTTTCTGGCCCCCCTAAGTTGCAGGCCCCGTGCGACTGCACGGTTCGCACGCCCCTAAGGCCGGCACTGCTCTAATTTAATCAGTCTATGTATCATCACTTGGAATCGACTCTTCCCTTGCTGCCCGATGAAGCACCACCAGGTGAGGGCAGCACACAGCTATGCTATATCAGAATTTGTTCTCTAATGATGCAAGTTTTAAAAGATCTTGATGCACTAGTTGTACAGCATTTTGTTCCTAATCATATCTAATGCCCTATTGGTGGCAGGAATACTAGTATTTGGATACAGACTTGCTATCACTTAGTATCACCAATATTTTTGTCAGTATCACAGCAATTATAAAACAATTATTATACTTTCAGCATAAAGTGCACTGTTACTTGAACATGTTCGTGTAGTAGTCCAGAAATCCAAAGAATAGTTCGCCTAGGCATTGTTGATTTGGAGATTCATATGGAGCCAGCTTTTCGTTCAGCGTTAGAATACGGACATCAACTTTGCCATCAAACTTGTGCTATAAATAAAACAGAATGAGTAAAAACAAAACAAAATCTAATGAGGCAAGTTAACATAGGCAAGTTAATATCAGAGGCAAGTTAATACCAGACGCAAGTTAATATCATGGGCAAGATGTTTGCACCAAGTTACTCCGTCACCAAGAAATGCCTATGTCTTGGAATATGTCGCTCTCTTAGAAGCACATGAGTCAAAAGGAACTGTATAACTGTATGATATAGGAGACTACATTGGCAAGATACAACAGTGGGAGGTGTCACCATACTTTTACATGTACACAAACCGCAGCAAAACAGCACAAAACCAGAATTAACAATACTTTTAGCTAAAACCAACTCCAGCGTTTATACTGACCGGATATTTCTGCTGCAGACTGGGGATCATGGTTGGGTTACATCCGTCTGAAAGAAATCATGCTCAAGGTAATGCAAACGAATTGAATGACATTTTACATGTGTTAGGGCCAATTACAGTGGGCAATACTCTATTCTAATGGTTAGTGTACTGGATTGTCAATCGAGAAGTCAGAGGTTCAAATCCCCTACAGGGCAGAAATTTGTTTTTTGAGATTTCTGCTCCACCCATGCCCCTAGCCAATTCAGTATATTTACATGGTTAATAACATTGGTTATACTACCTAGATGGCAGGTATTGTAGTAAGCTTACTACTTAATACATAACATGTACTGCACTTTAGCGTGGTGGCTCAGTGGTAAGTTCGGCGCCTGTGACCGGAGGGTTGCAGGTTCGAATCCCACTCTAGCCGCTGCGTAGGGACCTTGGGCAAGTCCTTCACTCGCAATTGCTCGTGGCGCTTTGGCGTGAAATTCCGGCACAGTATCACATGCTGTAGTCGGGAACACCTCTGAGTAGTAGTTGACTTCGAGAGGCGCTATAGAAATATCCGTAATAAATAAAAAATAAAATAAAAAAGTAGCTGTTCCAACATCAAATACTGTTTCACACCACTTGTTATAAAGGTCCAGTAATGCCAGTTAGACTGTAGCAGCTGTAATACTTTGTAATTATCATGTCATACTAAGGATCAATTAGCACTTACATTGTAGATAATGCAGTACCATAAGAACTAAGGAGTAGCTTGAGATCGTTCCTTGGCTGGCATCATTGATGTTTTGAACTTTAGCCCAGTGCTTGACGAAAAGAACGAGAGCAGAAATTCTCCAGTCCACTTCACAATAACAACACATACATAAGTTAGAAACAAATATTTTTAGAGAACAGTGCGAAATGACTTAGAAATAACCATTTAGAAAGAACAGTCAAATGACTTAGAAATAAACATTTCAAAGAACAAAGAACAAAAGCTTACAAATTTTAAACATTATCATCAAGTTCACATTAATAGGCATCAAAGGGAGAACTCAAAAGTAACCAAATGGGTCCTGCTATGTAGAGTCGCCCAAATACAAAGTAAATGTTGTACAAGTGATAGTGCATATTAATTGATAGTTTTTATTCAGGTCCCTTATAATACAGTTACAATCATTTTTCCAGTGTCCTTAAGTACTGTTTTAGATGTGCTTTAAATGAAAGAGATGCAACTGAGAGAGACGACCAAAGAAGGCATTATGAGGAGCTTTATGTCCTGAAAGGCCTCTGTTCAAGAATACAGTAGTGAAAAGTTTCTGATAAGTCTGTTTTCAACTACAGTTGGAGAAGATTCAGGAAGCGGAATGTTTGAAAAGATCCACCTCACAATGTCGAAGATTTAGAATAGAGAAAGTTTGAAAAGATCCATCCCAAGATGCTGAAGACTCACGACGCAGAATGTTAAGATCCAGATCCAAAATCACAAGATGGATATTCTCAAACTGTCTGTATCCTGAATATCCTACTTCAAGAATGAATCAAGGAAACAACTGAAGTAACGAAAATATGAGGACATTTTAGCCAAATGCTCCAAATTACAAAAAGAGACATGGCTATTCCATCAAATAAACAATATAAAACTTTTAACCAAGTCACACCCACTTGCTGAATATGCACTCATGAGATGTGTATTTCGAATTCCAACCGAATTGTTGATGTTCAGGTCACATTCAATCGAACTGCTTTGAAAACAGACACAAAAAGAGCTCTAGACTCAATATTGATTTGTGGGGCGTGGTGGCTCAGTGGTAAGTTCGGCGCCTTGTGACCGGAGGGTTGCAGGTTCGAATCCCAATCTAGCCGCTGCGTACGGACCTTGGGCAAGTCCTTCACTCGCGATTGCTCGTGGCGCTTCGGCGTGAAAACTCCGACACAGTATCAAATGCTGTAGTCGGGAGCGCCTCTGAGTAGTAGTTGACTTCCAGAGGCGCTATAGAAATATCCGGAATAAATTGAATTCACAGCATTAGAACAATCATAAAATCTTAACAAACAATCAGTGCTTTCAATCCATTAATGAAATTCGCATGGATCAGTCACTTAACAAAAATTAACCTCTACAGTTTTCATTTAGGAAAACAGAACATGTGAATTAGTTATAGATATATATAGTTCAATGAACAGGTCTCACTTGGCCCCATGGGGCTATGACTGTGATGTAACTCGTGTAACCAGGAAAGCTTGAATAGGAATTTGGGGCCAAGGTTCACTGTCCACCTGGGTTGTGCAAAATATTTAAATGACGGTGGACTGAACTCATATGCTGACGAGTTTGACTCGTCATTTGCAAAAGCAAAATCAACTCATTAAATCAACTTAAACCTGTCATTCAGCAAACACGTTAACTCTATACACAGGTCTCCTGCTATCACATCTATTACATGCCACATTCCCTCTTCTGCCCTGATTGAGAAACGATACCCAAAATTGATCATCTAGCGCTCCTCCATGTGTAGATAACCTTGATAGGGAGATATATAAAACCTTTATAATAATAATAATCTAAACAGAGTCACAAACTACGAGTTTGATATGGAGTTGCTAATCATCCATGTGCCATAAACATTGTGGTTCTTAAGTTTATCAGTACATTATGTTGCATCATGAACCAGGGACTAGCGACTTGCCTGAATTTGTCAGTGAACTTCAGAATAGGTACTTTGGCTTGGATCAACTTCAGACCTTTAAGAAAGTCTGAAATATGAAACACGTTACAGGTTTAACAATAGTTTGTTGGTGCATTTAAATGACAAGTCTTCAAAAATAAATGACCATTAGAAGATATCAGGGTAAGATTTTGGTATTCCTGGGGTTGTCAATGGAACTACCAGTGTATAATTTATAGAGCAGCAAGTATACATCATTCCTTATTTTCCAATATTATTAATTAATTAAATTTGCAATGCGCACACAGTCACACCGAAATGTGAATCTGAGGCACGGATAGTCAGCCGCTGAGAGAAGATGCAGTCAGATATCCAAGTGCTTGAAATCCAAGGAGAAATAGTGAGTTTTGAGCCGCTTTTTGAAGGAAGTGAATGTGAGCTACAAAGACAGTCGATTCCATTCGTTGGGCAGAAGCAAGGAATACACGCGAGCCCATAGCTTTTCTTCATCTGTGGCTCAGCTAAAAGACCCATACTTGAAGATAATACACTTTTGCATTAATGCCATTATCCTTTAAAAAATTTGAATGCATACAGTCACATAGCATTAAAAACACGAGGTGTGATTCTAACAATGGACAAACTAATGACAGGACTAAAAAAACAGGTAAGAAAAATTAACATAAAGAACTAAAATGCTACATCACTGGACAAGGTCTACCATTTACAATAAACAAATTTAAAATCAGTTTCATTGCTTTTGCAGTGGTGACCGGACAATTCGTCGGCGGACAATTCGGCGCGGACAATTCGGCGCGGACAATTCGTCGCAGGACAATTCGGCGCGGACAATTCGGCGCGGACATTTCGTTGCGGACAATTCGGCGCGGGACAATTCGGCGCGGGACATTTCGTCGCGGGAAATTTATATAATACAAAATGTTATCGCGGAAAATTTATATAATTAATCAATGCGAGGTGATTAGCTATCGTCGATTTATTGTTGTGCTGGATTACGAAAATCGAACATCAATCGAATACTTACGGGGATGCAGTGACAACATAAATTAAATGGATTAACAAATTAACCCATTGTAGCGATTTAGTTACATTCAAACAATTTCGGACAGGATTATTCAACCGTTTTGTTTTGTATTAACATTTAGTTGTGTTAGATTAGTAATTTTTAGATTATATATTAGAGTGTCTGTATTCATACAATTTCGGACAGGATTATCCAAATTGTTTTTTGTATTAACATTTAGTTGTATTAGATTATTCACTTTTGGATTTCATATTAGTGTATCTATTTTCAATTAAAACTCAATATCAAATATCATGGTGAACTCGACAATCTACTATTATATTTCACTTTTAATGTTGCTGTTTATTTCCATGGTTGCTTAATGAAGCAGTTTCAATTTTATATTTTGATTAACCGCGCCGAATTGTCCGCACCGAATTGTCCTGCGCCGAATTGTCCTGCGACGAAATCACCGCGCCGAATTGTCCGCGCCGAATTGTCCTGCGACGAATTGTCCGCGCCGAATTGTGCGCGCCGAATTGTCCTGCGACGAATTGTCCTAGAACCCTTCGCAGTTCTGAGAGTCTTTAATTAATCAGTAACTTTCTCATACATTACAACCAATAAATTATTTGCTTACTGCAACTTGAAAGAGACTTGTAGAGAATTTTCAGTATGTCTGTTGCTTCATGCCGCTGATCAATCTGAAACAAAGGAAATGTCTTTCTAGTAAGTCATCCAGCCATAAAAGTAAAAATATAAAAAAATATATAAATAAAAGACATCATATTCAAGTCAGTAACAGTCACCTGCTAGCTTCTATATGCACCTTATGAACAATATTGTGCTAAAATAGTTAATAATATATTATATAGTTAATAATATATTATATCATAGAAAGTAAGTTGGTAGTTAAAATATGAAAGACAATGGATTCACAGAGAACAGGATGTGGTTGGCTGTGCAGTGGGTGATTACAGTTACAATAACAAATCTGTAGAAATGTCATCACACCATGAACAACATGACTACCTCGGTGTGTGAAAGCATCAGACAAAGATCCATGTCACTTGTGCAGCTGCCGAAGCCATTCATCGATGAACCAATGACATAGAGACCACAATCTATACACAATCACAAAGCATTTTTATTTTGACGATCAAATTCAAAGGCTGATTAGCTGTCATCATAATTACTAGGTGACTTGATACATCCTTTCATGTATGCCTGTAACTTTCTATGCATCTCAAAGAATCTAAAAAAAATCTCTTGATTTGACCTCCTCATGACCCTAAATTATGTTTATTTAGAATAAAAAGGTGCTCAGGAAAGGTGTGCTCAGTAGCAAGAAAAAATCTTTAATTACCTTGGTTTCACTGAAAAAAAGACAACTGTAGGAGGTCCATTCATGAACGACAATCTACGAAAAGTGTTTTGTCTGGACTGCATCATTAAGGATAAAGAATGATGACAGCAAACAAAGTGCTCAGGGTGAACAGTAACACTCCCGGACATCACAGTAATACACAAGTCTACCACACTTATGATTTTTGGAGAATTCATAGACAGCTCTATCAGGTTGTGAGCAAACATTGCTATGTAGCTGAGTCGATGACACCCAGAAGATCATAGCACTACATCTTCTCTGTCAGGTGCCATGTGACTTGGTTCCCTAAGTGCTGGATAACTATAAGCTTACAATTCAAAACATTGATGTATTAACATCAATGTTTTGAATTGTAAGCTTATAATTGTAAGCATCTTGAATGCAACAGTATCATTAAATAAACAGAGAAGAGTAGAGCACTCCTCTAAGCTAGCCCTGAGGCAGCCATGGGTATGAAGTGTTAGCGAATTCATTTTCTTAGCCTCAGCATATGAGAGCAGGTGGCCCGTCCTCACCATGTCCACCTGATCTTCCCACCAACAGTGTAGGGTTAATGTACTCATTCAGTGCACTCATTACAGCTAAGTTGGCTAGGGAGTACAGATAGAACAGAAATTTCGAACGAAATTTCTGTTCTGGAGGAGATAACAAAAGAAATCGAAAACAATAACGTACATGGGAATACATCTTTCATGACAGCGTAAAGAGCGTCTCGAAGTTTGATCTTATCGACGTAAGTGGCTTTCAGTTGTTGGTTCTGCTGATAATGCTGCCATATGATATCTGCTGCCTACAAAATAACACCAATACAAGATTTCTTAAAGACAGAATGAAAGTAACAATTGGTTCCTGCCAAGGTGTGCAAGAAAATCACTGTTCAAGGCCTGATGTATTATTATAATTAGTAAACATTAGCCTTTCACAGCACATACAGTGTTTTTTCAGTTGCATACTCTACAAAGTAACACCAGGATACTCATAAATAAGAGATAATGATTCTGTAACATAATCACAGTCTTCAAAACAATTCCTTGCCAAACCAAGTAACAAATAATTCTTAGAATTGCTGCCATTATGTTTGTTTTAGCCTAAAGTTTCTCCAACTACAGTGACCACATAAATCTTTAAAAAAATCATGCAATAAACACATAATCATCTTTTCTTATCTCAAAAAAGGAGAGTGACCTTATTGAGACCTATGAAACCTTACACAGACTCAAGACGAACAAACTGTCTTCCAAAACGCAGCAAACTGAATATATAGGGTGACACGAAAGTTCGTTCACCGTTTTCAAAATGCGTTGTCTCAGTAACGGCTGCATATTTCTTTATAATATTTTGTCAGTACATACATCAGTCAAACGAAAGATACTGGTAAGAATTTGATTATGATCAGGTCCGTGGTTGCCATTATTTATAAGAAAATGTAAAGACCACCAGTTTTTGCGGAAAAAACTGCGTTCATCAAATGAACACAGTAAAAGAAATGTGTAGCCTCGTACACAATAAGACACTGTTGTTACCTAGGACACACAGACGTAGGCTATTAGCGTACAGTATCTCCTTTCTGCTTAATGACAGCACTGACTATCCGGCATAGACTGGATCAGCGTCTGAAGTTTCCTAACTGCTATCGATCTCCACGCTCGTTGGAGGCGACGTTTGAGCTGATCAACGTTTTTTGGCTCGGGATCTTTATAAACGCTGAGAGATAAAATACTCCACAAGTTCTCAATAGGAGAGAGGTCCGGAGAGTTGGGTGGCCAATCCTTCGGCTTTTTGTGTGACGGGAGGTTGTCGTCTAGCCACTTCGTCGTCACAGCTGATATATGACAGCGTTTACCATCCTGCTGAAATACTGCTAGATCATTGTCAAGAAATAACTCTCGTTGCATGACACTGCCGTTGTCATTTTCTCTCTCGAACGCTGGCTTCACAATCTGTTCGAGAATGTTGGTGATGTCATTAAGCAGAAAGGAGATACTGTACGCTAATAGCCTGCGTCTGTAGGCCTATGTCCTAGATAACAACAGTGTCTTATTGTGTACGAGGCTACACATTTCCTTTACTGTGTTAATTTGATGAACGCAGTTTTTTCCGCAAAAACTGGTGGTCTTTACATTTTCTTATAAATAATGGCACCCACAGATCGGATCATAATCAAATTCTTACTAGTACCTTTCGTTTGACTTATGTATGTACTGACAAAATATTATAAAGAAATATGCAGCCGTTACTGAGAAAACGCATTTTGAAAACGGTGAACGAACTTTCGTGTCACCCTATATTTAAGAGGACAAAGCCTGAAACTGTATCATCTGAAACTGTATCACAAGCGTGTGATTGGATATTGGAAACTTCTTTTACAGCCAGAGGATTGCGAATCACTGAAACGAGATACCACGGGAAACAGTATCTGCACCAAGCCTGAACACGTTCAGACTGAGAGACTGCACAGTTGGATAAACAGATATAGGTGCTAGAAGAGTTCACAGCTACAAGTTTGTCTAACCTATTAGCTGTAACACCAACTGTAAAAGTTATAAAAAATTTCTTTACACAAGTTTCTGCAGAAACCAACCATTCAAGCACCTAGAATCAAATGAAACAGAGCTTTTACTAAGAATCTTCTTTAACACAGCACTTGCAAATCAGTTATCTCCATAATTCAGATAAAGAGTTTACAAAACAACCCACACTACATTACAACAAAATTCCGCTTCCTTCATGAAGCTCATTTAATAAAGTCAGTTACATGCACTCATCCAGGGAAATTAATGGTAATCAATTACCCTTGCAAAATCAAAAGCCTTGGGAGACGTTGAGAGCGGATGTTGAATAAGTGGACTCTTCCATTTCTTCAGTTTCAACTCTGATCGCGATTTCTTCAGATCTGGGCTTTGTATCGTACATTCAGGATGTCGTCTGAGAGAAAACAAGCATTTAAATTATGCTCATCACACATTACACAGGCCTTAAACATCTCAACCAATTCAATTCAACTCATCCATATCACTGACATCCATCTCTTTTCTTTATAATATGGTATCTGGGAATTTAGAAAGCGCCTCTCACAATGCGAACTATTCAGAGGCGCTCTCAGCATGTGAGCCTCGTGAAAATAGAAAAGACTTTAAACGATGAACACTAGAGAGACAGAACCGAGCAAGTAGGGTCCCACACAGTACCAAGGGAAGACAGTTCCAAAGGGATGGGCTCGCGCCAGCAAAAGAACGAGAATGGGCCAGGGCAGACCTAACCCAGAGAATGAACAGATCAAGCTGATTCAGAGAATGTAGGATCAATGAGAAGCAGACAGAGGTTTGCGCATCAGGTCACAACGGTAGGCTGGAAGTAAGCCCTGTTGCAATTTAGAAACTAGCGTTATGATCTTGAAGTGTAAGTTAGTAAGTAGCCTTTATTTGCATATGACAAGCCCACGTGTATTACATGTATACAACTATACATACTATACAATGATCACATACATTTTGAAAATAAACTATATAACAGTAGCAGATTATAAAATCATGCACGCATTGTTGTAAACTAATCTCAGTCACCTCATTATCAAGCGATAACGAATTATAATTACTCGCTTTCACAATAATGAATTGTAGGTATTTCATTATCACGAGATCAGGTAAAAGGAATTGCTTTTAAACACTAAATCTTGATAAATTCACTAACATAAAATTCTAAGTTACACAAGTTTACAAGAACTGTGAACTTGGTATAAAACAACTTTGGACAATACCAACTTCACGCCACGAAACATTTCATTTTCTTTGTTGTTCCTTCGTCCATACTTTGTGCTAGCCTGTTTTGATACACTTTCTTCCTTGACCGGACCACCAATCTGTGTAAGAATCTCATTACGAATTACTTCACAGACACTTGAAACTCGCTGAGGTGTTGACTTGGCAACCTTTAACCCACGTGGCGACCTTGACTTTGAAAGAGAATGAGTTGGATGGAAGTACTTCACAGGCTGAAAAGGCGTTCGCTGCCGAATGTGCGTGTCTTGATCCATTGGTTTCTCGTAAAAAGTCTGAAAATGAACAGGTCTCACTTGGCCCCATGGGGCTACGACTGTGATGAAATTCGTGTGACCAGGAAAGCTGGAATAGGGATTTGGTACCAGGGTTGACTGTCCACCTGGGTTGTGCAAAAAATTTAAATGAGGGGGAGCCGAACTCAGATGCTGACGAGTTTGATTCATCATTTGTAACAGCCAGATATGTTTACACTTTGGAAGTCGATGACGCAAGCTCCAAGTACTCGTCACAACGGTGATGAGCTTTGAAAACTGAAATCAAGAAAAATCTATTAAAAGTGTTATCACCACTTATTCTAATTTTCTTCGTATTATATCCACCAACTGTCATCGCATCATAACTAATACGTTGAAGAGTTTTTGTTATGTTGTAACCAAAGGAATTTCCTGGCTTTTAACAATTTCTGTGACTCATGTAATTAGCCTTTGCTCATGCATCGTAAAAAGGCAGGTTAAAATAATATTATTTAAAAAATTATAAAAATTAGTCATTATAATTAATAATAATTAATTGCATCATACAAATGTCCAAACAAACTACGTCAGATTATTGGGCAGTGATTTAGTGATTTCGCTGCTAAAGTCCCATCACTAACCAACAACAATCTCCAATCCTCCCAGCCATCCTACCATTCACGGTTCAACTACTCCACTCAATGAGCTCCCATTCCACCCTATCATTTTGCCATTCTGATTCATCCTACAAACTCACAAAAGCTGCATTTCTTGCAACCTTTGCACACGGCTTTCACTGAAAACTTCTTTACCATAATTCCCATCTAGATTCTCTTTCCTTACAATTACCACCACTACTAACACCATCTGCCGCTGTAGTCAACTGACTGCCTGACCTTTGGAACCTGGCCAGAAACTGATTCTGACCTTACCACCTTATTGATTTTGCTTTGACTGAGCACCTGTGGATAAGCTGGTTCCAACGACCTGGCTTATTTAGGTGCTGCAGAAATGTCAAGATTAGAATTACAATCTGTCACCAATATTTCCTTATGTTTCTTCTCTAAGTAGTGTGTGTTGTAGTGTTTGTGTTGTTATTCTGTGAGTTGCTCCCCTACTGTTTCATTCAAGTTGGACATTACGTCATCAATTGGCATTCTCTTTAAAATTCAAAACAGGTTTAATTACACGAGTAACTGTTAGGCCAATAATTGCTGCAAATTTCTTCATACACTAAAATGGCTGTTTAATCAAAACAATTTAGTTTGGCTGAATTTTTTGCTTCCTCGACTAGCCAATAAATACGCGAAATAAATTGTTAACTCTAAAGTTACACAGTACAGGTCAGGTTGTAAAGCAGTTGCCGGTTATATAGCATTCATAACTTCACGTATACTGTACACTGAACAAAACCTACAGTATAGCAAGTATTTAGTAAAGCTACTTTTATTCTAAGCCTGTTGTAGAACTTCAAAATAATAACATGGCATAGTTGTGTTTGAAGACTTAAATCGCGCACACCTTCGCCCCGTTAACCATCACGTCCAATGATAACAAGTTGCAGACCATAGAGCTAAAGATATATAGACAGTTCTCGTTAGTCGTCATAGATATATTATATCTATGATGGCTGTTAGACACCAAGTAGCCTACTAATCGCACTCTACATTTCTAAAGCGCCTCTTTAAAGATAAGTTTATTCCACCAGGTTATTCACGAGCGCTACGTCAAGTCAGATGTCCAGTGTCCATAGATGTAAAGTGAAGATCCAAGTTCGATTGCCTGAGAGACCGGAGAGAGTAGGCCGAGCAACTGCTAAGGCGAGAAAGTTTGGAAGGCGGGGTTTGGATGAATTATGCCGCAGTGCAGTGTGTAATCTAGACGTCTTTGGGGGGGTAAATTTCCCCCCCCCCAGGATTGATGTTTCCCCCCAAAGGCCAGCAATATTGTACTGTAGACACCTTTTGGGGTGGAAAATCCCCCCCAGGAAACTTGTTTCCCCCCCAACAAGAGGGGGACTAGATTACAGCCTGGCCGCAGTGGTGCAACTAGGTCTGGTGTCACTCACTGCGGTAAGTCATGGCGTCACCCCATGGACCTCCTCCTTATATAGTCCCTTACCAGCTGACCATGCAGTAGGCAGAGGCGTCTACACCATATAAACCGTGGAGCAAATGCTCCACACAAGAAATAGGGGGAAGATCTGCAGTGTGTGTGTGCCACCATTTTGGGGGGAGGAAGGGGAGAAGGGAAGAAGAGGGGAAAGGGGAAGTTGCTCCAATGACTTAGGGCCATAGACGCCTCTGGCAGTAGGCCCTATCCTTAGTAATTTTTTCGTAGGCCTAGGCCCACTGATGGCTTACGAAAAATGTTTTTGCTGTTAGGCCTATCTGTTATTGTTAATTAAAAAATAAATTTCTGCTGAAACTCTGCACAATAATTTGTTAGACAGACAGTTTGTCAGTTTGGTGTCACCCCCTCTGAAGGTGTCACGTCCCGGTGCGGCAAGCCCCCCTCCCCCACCCCAGTGACGCTACTGAATTATGGTAGGAATGAATTCTTGAAAAGGTACGTGGGACTTTAATTTGGAGAACGTCCAAAACCATCGAGATTTGTTTTAAGATTAGGCCGGAACAGTTGGAGTTCGCGTAGATCCAATGGGATTATTTTAGGGTAGGCCCTACCCCTACCCCATCGGTGATTTCGACCTGTTCACACTGTCCAGTCTTTCTCACTTTAGACGGAACCCGCCTATATAGGTCTGTAGCAGCATCATTTACGTATTAGGCCTATAGGTCTATACCTCCTTTTGTCTCTCGTTTTCAGGCAACCAGACTTGCAATGGATCTCGATCTACTAGGCCTACACAACGCAGCGCTTGTGAAAAAATAGGGCTAGGCCTATATATACAAGCTGCTTGACGATGCCCTGCTGTTGACTTTTTGGCCTAAGTATCTTCAGATATTTTTAAGATTACGAATCCTGACCTAGCCGTTTATGACAAAATGGTGTAATGTACTAGGCCCCTAGGCCTAATATAGACCTATAAAATTTAATGTAGCCTAAGTCTCCGAAACTTATCGGCTCTATGGGCCTATCAGCGCTCATGGATAAGTTAGTGCCCTGTGCTTGGCTATCGAGTACGTGGTGATTTAGAGTTTACGACCACGATTACGATTACGATGAAATCAGTGTGTAGGGTTTACAGAAGTCAGGGCAATTTTTTGGTCGGTTTACTCTCGGTGTCACTTGATCAGAAGCCCGGATAAGTCAAGCGGAGGAGATGAGGCGATCGTGGATCGTACGTAATTTATAATTATAACCTGCCAGCCTTTCCAGGCAATAGGTGGGATCTATATTATACAAGTTCAAAATACGGGTACGGCCTAGGCCTATGGGTGAATCAAATCCAGCTCTGCGCTGCAGCCACCCACTTCACTGCGTAGCAGGTTGTTGTGTGGATACTTAATTCTTGTCTTAAGCCATCATTTCAAATTTTCTGTGAACTTAAAATCCCTGCAATTTTCCGCAGCCAATTAACTCATTTCTGATATAGATGAGAATTCTTTTCACATCTTGCTTTGATCCGTATATAGCCTCCCGCCACCCCCACAGGAAACTGAGTTAGGCCTATGTCATTGTCTTACATCTTCAAAATTGTGCGTGACCGATAGGCCTATTTAACCAACGTCGCGAGCATAAGAACGTACGTAGGCCTATGCCGACCTGTGACCTGTAGGTCTGACAGGGCCTATAAGTGGACTAAAACGCGCGTAGTTCAATGCTATTGATTAGCATATAATTGGCAGGGCATTTTTGCACTGCGAAGAACAGACGCTTGGACTGGAATAGGGCCTACTAAATGAGCACGCTCTGTATTGGGCTTCTACCATAAGGCAATAAAGCTTACGTCTAAGAACTCACACTGTAAGGCGGGCATAGTCCCAATGCACTATGGCGTAGCTTGAACATATGGCGGTGTCGTAGTAATAGAGTTTTGCGCCAATCAAATGATATGACATTTTAATAGTTGACAGCCGGATATTAAAGCTCATCCTTTCTGCATGCCTTGGCTTCTCCTTAAAAGCTATTGTCCACTGAGACTCTAGGCTACTATTATCCAAATCATTCCACAATAAGTCTAGGCCTACTATACAGCAGCACTTCTTGCTTAATGTTCCTTTTTCGTTTCTTAAATAATTTATATCTGTTGCCTCGAGTCGCCTTCTTTTGTGCTAACTGCCACTGCCCTCTTTCCAGTATAAACTTATAACCTTCCTTTAGGCTTCCCCGATCGGCCCCTCCTTCTCTTAAACCACATCCTTTCAACCTTTCTCTACAGCTCAGATATCGTGTGATCCGATGTCACTTGGTTAAGCTCTCCTCTGCGATTTCTATTCGAACATACCTATTTAATCCTCTCGAAGTATCTCTGCTTCTTCTTCATCGACCAGTGTTCTGCATAGTTTTATATTATCATCGTCCTCAAGCTTAGACATTTTAGATAAAAGCCTATCATCTAGCTGTGTCATTAATAAAATTATGAAATAAGTGGCCAAAGCACTGCTGCTCGTGCCAATACACTTAGCACTTTTGTCCAGCTAGAATAATCGTCTCCAGCTATGCCCAGCTTTTTGTATTACGGCCTGATGAAAGCTTTGAATCCATCTCAGTACTAATTGTCCTAGTACATCTCCTGTACTATCCCTAGTAGTTGGTTGCTCTTTAACAACGATGTGTCATAATAAAGATGACTAGCGTCGCCCTCCTCCTTTTTCCAGGCTCGGGACTAGCACTACCAGAGTACGGGCAGCGGCGGAGTTTCTATTCCTAGTACATCACATGGAAGCACCTATAGCCTATAGAGCCTACTATGCATGAATGATCGAGTAGCTTGTATCATTGGTGGGAAACGCCGTGAGCTTCAAAGAGCCGAAACAAATAATAGGGTACGTAGGACAATGAGGCCTTGTTCGAGTCATGGCCAGTCATGCAGATGCGGCGTTCAAGACATAATGTGGCCAACTAGTTCGTGCATATATACGCCTGCATGGTTCGCTGAATAGGGAGCATATAGACCAAGGAATGGGGGGGGGGGTTAGTAGGGCCATACGTTGGTGTCTCTTGCGTGATAGTGTGCTTAGCTGTACAGTGCAGACTTTGTTAGGCTTGAATTCCGATATACGTATACAACGGCCTATTTATAGTTTAAGGCCTATCGTGTGCTCATATGTGTGCCTATCGTGTGTCCATACGTGGACTTTGTAGCCTGTACGTGTAAGGCCTGCGTTTATGCCGGTTGTACGATGAGCTTTACGGAAGAACACATACGAAACAAAGACATGAAATGTTGTTCATTCATGTGAAGGATTTTGGAGTAGGTGCGGATTATCCGACGATACGCGGGCGTTGTTAATAACAATCGAAACTAAAGTAATATAACCTACTATATTGGCGTCTTTTACGATTGATAGCCTAATGCTCGTGATGCAAGGGTTTTTGTATGTTGAATACGTCGTTGGTCCGTTTTAGAGGCTCGTGTTGTTGTATTTTTAAAATTTCATGGAAAAGTTGAATTTGTCGAGGATGTGGGCGATAATTTATATCGAGAAGATGTCGTCGATGTGAATGGCGAGGTCCACTGAAAGGCTGTACAACTCGGCGTTCATTAACTTCCTCTAATGGACAGTTTGTCACTTGCACGCTAGAGGTAGGCCTATTTGACGTCTTCCATTTGTACAGTTGCATGCGAAACCATGGAGGATATTTTACTTGCACCCAAGTTGAAGACAGCGCATATGCCTTGAAGCCGTGCGCCTAAATGGACTGATGAGCTGTCAGTTCGTTTGTCAGCTGAAGTTTCCAATCGTAACAAAGAGGGAACGACGAACAATTAAATCATCGCTTGCGATTGACGCACACCTGTCGAACATCTCCGGAGATATCTACGCTGCAGGCAATGCTGTCCACATGTGCAAGGCCAAGCTTAAATTAATGGCCTTTATGTAGGCTATGTACCTGTATATAGATCAACAAAGGCGAATTTAACCCGGGCGTGGAGCGCTAGCTGTATCCACGTGCTCATGTGTGATATGAATTCGTCGGAAAAGTAGCAGTTATGGAGAACAGCGACTCAACACAGCCGAACAGCATTGGCAACTTCAAGTTTGTGAGTAGTCTATATGCAGCCTACGTTTACAAATTACGCGTCGATAATAGCAGGTCTACTTTTTCTATAGATCTAACGATTGGCAGTTGACAGCTTGTTCATAGGTTGCTGATGTGTTGTTCTTTTGAAACCTGATAGCATTTCCATGTAAAGTTACTAAAGTAAGAGTAAAGCTCCGATGTCGTATGGTGGAACGTAGGCCTAAGGTAGGCTCTCATTTTAGTCTCTTCTGCCCTTGAGCTGGCAATTGAAGGGTCCTGATCAACTACATGACCAGCGCATAGCAGTATTTTCCGCTTAATTTACACGTTCCCAAGTAATGCTGGTATCAAATCGTACTCAGTGGCGTAGCTAGCTTTTCATGGGCCCAGATGCAGAGGGTCCCGCTTGGTTCCCTGTTTGGCCCTGTAAGGCCTGCCGATTTGTTGTCAGGTCATGGATTGGATTTGTAACCCATAGGGAAACGTTATTTGCTAATCGTAATCATCATCGTAATCTCCAAATTCTAAAACGAAGCTCGAAGGCCAAGCGCAGGTTACTAGCCTATTCACGAGCGCTGCGTCGAATCAGAGGGGTTTCCTAAGAGTAGTCCAAAGGAGATCCGAGTCCGGTTACCATGGGGGCCAGATCAAATTTTCCAAAACATTTCGCTCCAACCTGGGACTAATATTGCAATGTTAGTCCCAGCTCCAACCTAGGCCTATATCCCCCCCCCATTTCAACCAACCACAAATCACACACTGCCATAGACGTAATTTGTGAGGGTACGAGAGGTATACCCGTACCCCCACTTTTTGGACTGGGCTACCGTACCCAACTTTTGAACAATGCCAATCAATATTTTATTATTGTGACTTCCCAGAGATCGCGGTCTCCGCCTTTCTTCGTGTAGGCCTATGTAAGAAATTGCTACCCTCACTTTTTAGACCAAAGTTACGCCCCTGCACGCTGCCATGTGTTAGGCCAATAGTTTTCTAACCTTTTGTAATTTAATTGCAGATCAGCGTTCCCAATTTAAAGTTTCATGTGTATAGAGACATCGGTCGACTGGTGATAGAATAATGTAGTTGTAGCCCCTTCAACGAAACAATTCTGTAGGCCCACATGTCTATCATGAAAGTTCACTCTGTCTAGATAAAGGCAAAAACAGTGAGGTTAATTAACGTATATATACCACAGATGGTACAAGCTTATGCTTAGATGGTAATGGTAATTGCAAGTTTATATAGCGCCACTTCAAGATAGATCAGAGGCGCTCCCGACCTAACACAATGAAACCACGATCGAAGAAAATGGTCTTCAAGGATTTTGTGGGAAAGAGGCAAAGAGAGGCTGAGAAGCTCATGTGGCAAGTTATTAGGGTAACCATTAAACCATGCATCTAAGGAATACGTGGCCATCTGGGTAATCCCACCCGTCATCATCCTGGATTTAGGAGGTTTGAAGAGGTGCATAATGGTAGGCCCTACCGTTGTGCTTTCGATGCAGCCGAGAGATCCGAATTCAAACAACAGGACCCATCCTCTGTTCAAGGAATGTCTATATGGAGGGGGCATTAACAAATATGTTGCCTTCACCTTTTAATTTTTGTATGTTACACGTGGTGTATAATTTACTCCGCCTCAGATTAGCTCAGACTACTACTGTCCCAAGCCAGGAGAAACGAAGAGCTTTCGCGGTGGGCTTGCAACCCACCCGGGCAAAAACCTCTTACCTGTTTGAGCTTAATGCTCCTGTTACCCGTTGAGAGCATAGGCTAGCCAGAGGCGTAGCTAGGGGGGGAGCAGGGGGAGCGGCCGCTCCCCCTGAGACCATTTTCCAAGATGTGGGGCCTTTTCACAGTTTATTTATTCCAATCGTTCAAATTTTTTTAATTCCAATCGTTCGAACGACATAATTTATTTTCTGGAACCCTAGAAAGACTGCGATGCCAGATGGGCATTCAGAAAATCAGCAGTACATATACTCTTGCAGAATTTACCAGAACCTGTATATATGACTGATGCTTCATATGATACTTGATACACACTGCCACAGACATATGTACGCGTTGTCTATCTAGGTCGCCGAGGTCGGGGTATTTGACCCTAATCCACGCACAGTAGAATGAAATCCCATGAGTCAGATTCTCCCTTTTAGACGTACATCACTGCATACACTTTACGGTATACGCATATCTCTCAGCTCCAGTGCTAAGCAATGTCTGTAATATTATCTGCCTTATTGTTCATCTGTTTCTCGCTCTCTCACTAGCTCGCTCTCTGTCTATGTCTCTCTCGTTTTCTCTCACTCGTTCTGTCTCTGTCGCAATCAGTCTCTTTGTCAATGTCTCTCTAAAAGCCCTGTACCCTATACACTCAACACTGTCTACAACGACTGCAGTCTTCGTGCTCCTCAGCCTCACGTGAAAGTACAATACGTCTTTCTTGTTCAGAATACAGTCATTCGCTTACTTAAAAACGACTTCTAATTAAATTTTTAATCGACGGCTAAAGCTCTGTTGAACCAGAGAAACTAAGACTCAACTGAAGGTAAGGAACTTCTAATTTAGAATAGCAGTTCTGAACTTCTTGTTGCTTTGCTTTTGTAATTAGTATATAATACAAGTAATTAATCTGCTTCACTTCGTGAAACATTACTAATGCCTTAAACCTTAAACGTTAGGCCTACGCTGTGAATCTGAATTTGCTTCGAGAGCAAAGATTCCACGGAGAGAAGTGATGCCACTGGTTTGAAGCCAAACATGGAGAAATATTTATTATAATTTGAGAACAATTGTTACTGACAATTGACAGTGCATCTCGTGCACTTCAATCAGTCTATATATAGACCTATCTATATACAGCTACCAGACTTCTCTATGTGGCATTTGACTTAACATCATACATGCGTGATTCATATGAATCTATCATTACTACAGCTACAGCAATCAGTCAGCTCTTTGTAAGATTACGCCGAAGTTAGAAAGAGTCGCACAAATAAATTCTCTGGTGAACTGAACAGTGACGATCGAACCAGAAATAGCTTTCAAGAGTCATGTATTTTTCGCTATTGTAGACAGCAATGGCTCAGCTTAAGAGTCGTTTTGAAGGGCAGTGTTTAGTTTCTGCAGCGTTTAGTTTTCTTTATCCCAAATCCCTTCTGCACTTATCCGATGTTCATTTGGAATTAGCAGCAACAAAACTGCAACAAACATATTAATCGGACATCGGCCCCGATTTTTTGTCAGAGGCGCGGTCCTTCAGACGTGAGTTCAGCAAGGAACTCGAAACAACAAAACTGTATTGGACATACTGAAACTCATATTGGGCTCTCACTCCACGCCATCTATCCCGGAATTGGCTACTGCCTGTGTACTTTTGACACTCTCCCAGTCACCGTTGCCAGTGCTCCTTCTCCAAGTTGAAACTTATAAAGACGTATCTTAGATCCACTACCTCACAGGACAGGCTTGATGGTCTTGCTCTTCTTGCGATCGAAAATCGAATGTGCAAAACAATTGAATATTGATAACTTGATAGACAAATTTGCTCATAGTAAAGCTAGAATAGCCAAATTCGTGAAGTAATTCTCTGAAGAACTACAGAGATGGAGCGCTCAGCACTGGCGACGGTGACTGGGTGAGTGACAAACAGCACAAAGACATGTAGCCAATTCCGTGATAGATGACATGATGTGAGAACTGCATACATTATATTAGGCCTACTGCAAGTGTACGTAGGCAATACATTTTTGTTGTATTCGTTTTTGTCTTGAACTATTAATGTGACTTGAAATATGGGTCATTAATGAGAACGTTTAATACTCTTTTTTAGTCTAACTGCAGTTTAAAATATAGCTATATCATTATTTTTACGTTTTAATGCGTAAGGGCCCCCAGGCTTAGAATGTCCAAGGGCCCCCAGGCTTAGAATGTCCAAGGGCCCCCGGCTAGGTTGTTACGCCACTGACTAGATTGTGTCACAAATCTTGACTTGAGTAGGCCCTACTGTTCCTCACTTTACTATGGCCTAGTTTCTAGTCGTTTGGCCTGCCTCAATAGAGAGCAATTCTCTGCTCTTATTGGTCGAATACCAAAATTTGGTCAGGTCTCTGGTTATATGCTTTAGGTACTGCACTGGCTACAGCCAGCGTGTAGTATAAGGGCTGTTTCCCTGGTCTGGAGGTGCTTGTTGGGATGCGCTCCAGCTTATCTGCGGGTCCTTTGCCGCCCCATGCTGGGAATTCATGGTAGTCGCCACCTCCAATCTTCTGGCAAAGGAGTACTCATTGTGCCTTCTGCCCGCTCAGCCACCATGAAGAACCGTGTTTTTCAGTGGTGGGCCCGACGGCATGGAACGGGCTTCCCGGATCTATGCCTGTTCCCGAGAACTCCCTCTTATATATTCTATACTCGATTGAAAAACTGTATTGTTTGGCCGTGCAGGAGTCGGGAGCACCTCTGAGTAGCCCCCCTGAGGAGGTGCTATATAAATACTCGAATGAATGAATGAATGAATAGCACAACTAATAGATTTGAGCATTTTACAAATGTGGCTTCCAAATTTAGTTGTGTTAATTAGATTAAAAGCATTTTTGCAACGTGAATGCCGATAATTATTAATTTTGGTAGTTGGGGCCTTTTCATGTGCTCGCTCCCCCTGGTGTTGAAACCTGGCTACGCCACTGAGGCTAGCCTAATATCTGCTGTGAAAATGTACAATGCTTTAAATGCACACACACATATCGCATATATATATATATATATATATATATATATATATATATACGGTGGGCGTTTATGTTAATACATACATATACGAATAGACGACTACTCGTATACTTGTGATCCCGTTGTGTATAAGCGTGCCTCTATTGACCAACCCAACGCATATATATATATATATATTTATATATATATATTATGTATGATATGCCTTTGTAATTTGGACTGTAGATTCTGGATATGATATAGGCCCTAATGTTGAATACCTGTGGATTGACAAACTGAAACATCATCGTCAGTATTATTTGCAGTACTTTTTTCAGCCGGAACGCTCCGAAGCGGCGTTCCGGCACCTTTTTGCAGCTATTAAAAATAATTTAGTTATTTGAATAGAAGAATAATTTAGTTAATTTAATGTGACGTCAAACATTTTCTTCGGGAGAGTCTCACCGAGACCCTCCCCAAACCCCACACCCGTTTCTTCTCGGGCTTCGCCTCGATTTATTCCTTCCATAATTGTTCAGTTCCGGAACATTTTTCTAGAAAAAGCACTGATTAGGCCTATTTGTAAATTGTATATGAAATATAGCAGGCTACATCCTTAATGGACTAATCTTCTGGATAATGACCTGATCACGGCTTGATCGAGTTCTACTATTACTAATAGTAATAGCCTACTATATCGTCTCTATAGGCGTGCGTTGGAGTTTATGAAACGCGAATCTGTTGTCAATTTATTACACACAATGTTAATGCTTTCGTCGATAAAAGTTGTGCTAGGCGTATACGTTTAAATACTTGATCGCAATCTCGTCTGTACTAACAAAGTTAACACTTAATCAGAAGCTCATCATTTTCTCTGATCAGGTCTTTTAAAGTGTTTTTGAAGCTTTCATGCACGCTCAGTGTAGGCCTATAGGCCTATGGATACGTGGTCGGATCCGAAAATTATGAACAGCGTAACTGTTCACATGCAAGTTTTATACGCGACGTTCCGGCTGAAAAAAGCACTGTATAACATTAAAGCCAGTCCGCTGAAACAGAGCCTATGGTGTGTGTATACTGTAGCCTATACTACAGGCCTATTATGCCTATTCCGGACAATATTGTAGGCCTCGCTTTTGGCCTTGTGGCTTATGCATATTTATGAGCTATATAGGGCCTATGCCTGGACCCCCCCGCCCCCATACACGTTTGTGTTTCTGAGTGGCTGTGTGTTTTTGTGCGTGTTGTGTTGATGGAAAATGGAAATTAAGAAATTTAACCCTAATTAATTTACCAAGGTGCATAATCGAAATAACATTCTTGCGCACGTGGGCATCGGTTTATGTCCCAGCCCAGAGGTGGGCAAAATTTTTGCACATTGGGCCACATTAAACGCCAAAAAATTCGAAGGACCGGGTAAAAATGTTTAAACTTTTAATTACGACTAACATGACAAAAAATTATTTATTTAAAATTAAATATATTTTGGCAGGGTACACAGGGTACACAGACCCTGTGTACGCAGACTGAAAAATGAGCAGGGTCGAGGACTCGATGGCATATATACGGTCGCTATATAAAATCTGTACATTTCCATTTACATCTTTTGTCAACTTTGAAAACTGTTCTCTTTCGCTGAGGCTATTATAGGCCTAACTAGACGCCGAGCGCCTATGAGTAGGACTATAATAATTTAAGATGAGCTTTCCCTGTCTTCTCTCACCACGCCATTCCTCAGCTCTCCTGCGTGTGTTTCTATCTCTTTATCTCGCTTTGTTTTGTTCCTTTCACTTAATTAACAACTCAGGCCTTCATATTATTTGGATCACTGGCCACGGTACCTACGTAAGTTGTGCGTTCCGTTTCATGATCATGTAGGCACACTTAAATTTCTCCGCAATGGCCTTATCCGGGGCAATGGCCTTATCCATTTATGGGAGCCTAAAATATAGGCTAACAGCGCTCAATCGAATGAAGATTGGGGCATGGGACGTCACCCGTTAAAATCGTTTTAAAATGATTGACAGTTTCGAGACTGTATATAGGCCTACGGCTTCTAAAGACACGACACTAATTCCGTATGCTATAGAGTCACAAAAAGGCCTATGCTTGGTGACACACGAACACTCGAGCGAGCTGTGGACAAATGCTAAATGATGAGCTAGCACTTGTGACAAAGAACTGACAAATCTTAGAGCTATTGTATAGCCCCCTATAGGCATTAATCATAGCCTATAGATAAATAACATTACTGTCATTACAACATAGGCCTATAATATAAATATACACATATATTACGCTATATATCATATATGGGGTGTATATATATATATACATATGAAAAATAAATAAATGAATAATGAATGAATAATATGAGATTTGCATGCCAGACGTCAGAGGCATATGTAGGTCTAAATATACACATAAATATGAATGGGCCTTTGTATATAGTAAGTTAGGCTTTATGTATATAATAAGTTAGGCTTTGTGTATATAACCAGGCTTTGTGTATATAATAAGCTAGTATGATGTATACATAATAAGTTAGGCTCTATGTATATAATAAATTAGGTTTTATGTATATAAAAAATTAGGCTTTGTGTATAATTATAACAAGTTAGGCTTTGTTCCTGTCTGCTACATATTATACATTATATGTAGCTTCCTTTCCACAGACTGCTGTTCGTCTGGATCTACGTCATCTGACGTCATCGGGTCGTCATCACGGGCCTCGTTCTCAGGTGCTCGTCATCTCTGACCGGACTTCCGGTTTTGAAGTGAAGAGGATGGTTGCGGAGAAGAACGGACTCGATGATCACCTTGTCTCTCAGATGGATCTCATCGCCACAGTCTCATCAGGCAAGTCACCTGCGAAGAAAGGTAGCCCAGTGGAGAGGAGTTAGGGGAAGAGCAGGGTGGGAAATGTCGGGGGTTCAACCCATAGGCCTAATTTGTGGGGGGTACGAGGGGTACCCGTACCCCCCCACTTTTTTAACTGGGGGGTACCGTACCCCCACTTTTAAACAAAGCCAATAAATATTTGATTATTACGGTAATTAAAAAGATGGTTTGTTTTGTTGACACAAAAATTAATGAGAATACTGACAGGGCAACATGTCTAAATGGTCTCCATGCGAAAAGCGAAATGGAGAAGAAATTGGTATCCCCCACTTTTTAGACCAAAGTTACGCCCCTGGTTCAACCCACCCTAGTCTTTCTTAGGACCCGTGCACAGTTAAGTCTTCATTGCTCACCCCAGGGTGGCCGTTTCCAGCCCCTCAGTTGAGCTAGTGTGATTTAACATTATTTGACTCAGAGTCTCTGACAAAGATAAAACATTTCCATGTTGTAGCCAGGCTTGGACTGGCCCACCGGGACACCGGGAAATTCCCGGTGGGCCGGTCGCCCAGGCTTGGACTGGGTCGGCCGCCCCAAAAAAGAAAAAAATATGATTAAAAAATATTGTGATATTTTAGATCTAATTCTTAATTCTAGTGTTAATAATCATGAAATATTGACAGTGCATGGTTGTTACCAAGAAACTTGCACTGCCTCGTTAAACGCGCGGCTACGTGCCAAAATTTCACTTTAACTTACCGGTACCGTTGATTATTACAGCGGATGCAATAAACATAAGTTATCGATTTCTTGTAGGCCTACATATACATGCTACAACATGCTTTCATGATATTTCTGAATCAAACAACTTTATCAATGATGTCCGGTACAGAGTGAAAACTCTCCTGGATTCTTTAATGGTTTCGAATTTACGTTGAAGCGCAAGTGATTTTGAAAGTGTTTGAACACCCAACTCCGTTATATCAATAGGCCTGTTTGCAAATAAACGGCATGGACATCCTACGAGTCTATAAGATGGTTTAAGATACTATCATTGAATTAAGCCAAATACATCGAACTTTTGATGTCATTTTTGAAAAGCAGCTACACATTTTCAGAACTTGCTAAAAGTGAGCTAGATAAAAGAAATCTTGACATTAATGTTGAGACTGCTTTGAAACAAAAAAATCTGATCAAAAAAAGAAATTTCCAGGAGAACCTGCTACGGACCAGCCAAATGAAAATGCGAAATATAAATTTCGAGTAAATGTTCACAACATGATAATGGATCAAGTAATTAGTAGTTTGAAATAGATATTCGATAAGGATTCTCTGAGCACGGTAATCTTTATGCTGATCTGTCTTGTTTAGATCCAAACAATTAAATATGCATAAATTTCGAAATGGATTCTCATTGATGGACTACATACAGCATCTGAGTTGCTCAGAAAATTTGATTACAGTGTAACAAAAGAGCAGCTGCAAAGGGAATTATTGGACTTGCAAGAAAATGGGAAGTTTAGAAACCACAAACTATAATTTGCTATTTGACACTGAAATAACAGACACGGTCATAGAAAACGCCATGCAATTTGAATTTAGGCCGATAGAAAGTGAAACAGTCCCAACAGCAGTAAGGAGCAACAGGAACAGAAAAAAATTCAAATCTGGCAGAAAATGTAGGCCCTAGGCCTATTGGTTGCTTTTACCACGTTCTCCTTAAGTTCAATTTGCATAGTCTAACTTATTCAAATTTGTTTTTGGCTTATAAATTCGTGTTGACATTATCCTCATCACAATTAAGTTGCTTGTGAGAGTTCATTTTCGAAACTCAAAATACATTTGAACAGATTAAAAAATTTGCTAAGTCAGTGAAGTTTGGAGTCTTTCATGCTGATGGCTTGTAAAAGAGCCTTCTTCTCAGAATTAATGATGAAATCGCTGACGTTTAGCCTAGGCATCAACTTGTGATACGATGAAAAAACTCCCATACTAAGTGCTTGTGTGAAGTTATGTCTATTAATCCTATCACGATGTTAAGTTTTTGAAATAAACTAAACTGTACTCTACATAATGTGACAGTTGGTTCCAAACATAATTACGAATTTACGACAAATCACAAATTAAAACATATATGTGTTAATTTCTTAATCTTTTAATATTCATTTAACAATATTAAGCCATTTGGCCCATTAATAACTAAAAATGCCCTCCATTTTATGTTAAATGTTACTAAAGCTTTGGCCCTTGCCCCTTATCCTGAACGGTTTCGTGCCTTGAAGGCACTGCCTTCCATGGGCGTCCGTAGGGGGGCGCAAGGGGAGATTGCGCACCCTGGATTTTGCAAATATTACATACAATACAATCTTTTG
This sequence comes from Allolobophora icterica, assembly GCA_963556255.1. Lineage (NCBI taxonomy): Eukaryota > Metazoa > Annelida > Clitellata > Crassiclitellata > Lumbricidae > Allolobophora > Allolobophora icterica. The sequence continues at coordinate 29,939,397 of OY744614.1, forward strand.
ATTAGTAGGCCAATGATTATTACAACAGTCCCAACACCATTTTCAATACGAAAAAACGCTTAATTATTAAATCCTTGATCATCATCCATTTTAATTTTTTTCTATGCAAATTTTTTCTACCCAAAAGCGTCCCTTTAAAAAAATTTGCGCCCTCCTAAAAAGTTCCTGCGGAGTGCGGACGCCCATGGTGCCTTCGGCGCTCGATAATGTGGGCCGCCCATGACCGAATTTCCCGGGCCGCTTTTGCAAGCCAGTCCGACCCTGGTTGTAGCATGTATGCATTTTTGAATTGTCTCAACAAAGGAATTGATTTTGATTCGAGTCTGACTTGCAAAACTGATAGCGTTGAAATCAGCTGCTTTCACATTTCGTTGACATCAGTTTGCAAAATACGGATAAAATGTTCACACACTCCCACCCCCGAGTATTTACGTTTTGACCGATGCCTTGCCCTTCGGAGGAATCCGGGAAAACAAATGATCGACTCTTTTCTCTAAAATTTCATTAGTGTAGGCTGACATTTTATATAAGCCTATAGCGTTGTAATGTCATAGTTCGGCAGTCTGTTGACCTCTTCTGACCTGTAGCATGGCGACCTAAATATGATGTAATTAGAAATCCATGACCTGTAAATAGGTTGACATTCTGCACTTCATCTTAATTTGCCAACGACTGCTCATGTTTAGTTGACTGCTAATTCAAGTAGGCCCTAAGCCCTATATTTATCGCTTGCTTGCGAGGTTCATGGTCTCATAAGAAGACTAAGGTCTCTATAAATAGAAAAGGCTCTAGACGCTATATAACGTCCGCGGTATCTCGAGAATAATTATAGTAGAACAAAATACATCTTTGTCGTTGATTAATTTCGTACATTAGGAAAGTAGACATGTAACTCCAGCGCCATCTCGTGAATTAATAATAGGGAATTAGCGAAACTAGCACGCAGGTGTTTCTGCTGACAATACGATACTTTATGCCATAATGCTATGACGGTCATCATATCAGATTAAAGACAGGCAGTAGTTTGTAATTATTGGCAAAACTGTGGCTTCAGGTGATGCCAAGTCCGAATTTCTGGTGTCCGATGATCAATGCCTGCTGGATGTCTACGGGATCTCGCCTGATCAGCCCGTGTCGTGAGTATTGATGGCCTGCAATCATGTCAACAGAATGACTGCAAGGAAACAAATGTATCACTGCTAACAGCACAGCATATACATGTGTGGTGTGTTGACTGGGGCAGTTTCATCATTCATACATACATACATACATGCATACATACTGGACGTATGCTGTATGCTTGTATGCATGCATACATGCATGTATACATGTATGCTTGCATGCATGAATACATGCATGCAAGCATACATGCATGCATGACTGTATACATGCATACATACATACATACATACATACATGCAAGCATACATGCATGCATGCACATATACTTATATACTTACATACATGCATACATACATGCGTGCATACATACATACATACTTACGTACATGAATGCATACATACAACATACATAGATGCATACATGTACAATGCATACATACATACATACATACAAAGATGCATGCATACATACGATACATACGTACAGACCAGTACATACAATTCATTGTCAAGCTATGCGTCTGCAGTTCGTAGACTTAAAGTTTGTCTTCGTCTTTGATTGGCGTCTTGTTTACAGTTTAGTAAAGAGAATGACAGCTACAGAACTAAGGCTTGAGAGAGTTGTTTAATGAATGATCACGTGTGTTAATGTGTGCAGTCAGTCGTTCATCTTAGATAGTTTCTCGTGTATTAGTGTATCACGGTAGGCGTATCCGTGCGTGTTCAAGAAGTTTGATTAATAGCGAATAGAAAGAAACAAGCTGTCTTAAGCAACTATATAACAACAGGTAATCTGTCGAGTACTTATATCCCTAGTGAAAGCCAAAATGGCTTCCACTTGGAAACTCTTGTCTGTATTCGTCCTCACTCCGAAGGTTGGACCGACCGTGACCCGTCCGTCTTCATACATTCCTGTTTTCTATTATCCTCAGTCAATGACACATAATATATCCTGACCGAGTCCTTTTGTTAGCCACCCGTGATCTTCTCGGTATTTCATGTACAGCAACACCTGCATAATTACTTATAATTCATTAATTTTTTAGAATTTTAAACCTGTAACTGACCGAAGTACTGAAACTGCCTGTACGCAATTAGGGCCTACATATTGAAATTTCGGGAGTAATACCAAATTTGTAAAAGCTTATTCGACCTACGTTGGTTCGACTAATAAAACAGCAGGAATCAAATTGCTGTGCAGTTGCAGTGGTACAAGTGTAGTCAGGCCCGGCCCTAGGGCAAGGCGAACGAGGCAGCCGCCTTGGGTCCCGCGCTTTTAAGGGCCCCGCGCTGCTGGCTATAATTTTGTTTACTGTGATGAGATTGAACGCTGACAACGCTCACGTCTCTTAGCAACAATACTGGCGGGTAATTTGCCGCTTGAATGTGATAGGGTGATTTAGGAAAAGCGATCCTGCAGATAAAGCGAGTTACAACTAGAACCCACACTATTGTCTATTGTGACAAACAAATTTTTAATAAGAAGGAGCTAAAATATCTAATTATTAGCATCCTTTTCAGTTTAAATACTTCAGTAAAACATAATAACCCGGTATTGGTTTCATAGTAAAATGCTGGTAGGCCTATAATTAAGAAGCTGATTTGCATTTTGTGTTCATTAAGCCCAGCACTTTTTTTCTAGAAAAAATGTTCCGGAACTGAACAATTATGGAAAGGCTACATCGAGGGCGAAGTCCTAGAAACAAGGGCTTGGGGTTCGGGCAGGGATATCGGTGAGACCTTTCCCAAGAAATTTTTTGACGTCACATTAAATTAAAATAGCTAAAATATTCTTTAATTAAAATAACTAAATTATTTTTAATAGCTGAAAAAAAGGTACCGGGACGCTGTTCCAGATCGTTCCAGCAGAAAAAAAAGCACTGATTAAACCATTTAATTTCCATTTTGCATTATTTTAATATGTATGGTATTGCCAATACCGAATTGACAAGAAATCAACTCCGCAATGCCTGTTTATGCTTGGGGCCCCGCTCATCGCTTGCTGCCTGGGGCCCCGCACACCCTAGGGCCGGGCCTGAGTGTAGTCGAGATCTGCATGGTCTAGCGCAGAACCTATAGTTGGATAACTTGAACTGTAGGAACTATATAATACTCTGCTGAATGTTTTTAAAATTCCAGTTTCAGTTTGAGGTGGAGAAATGAACCGAACCCATCAAAGGCCAACTACATGTCGCCAACTTCCTTGCGCAACGTCAGTGCCGCTCCAATTCAGGTTATACCGCACAGTCGAAACATACTGATAATGTAGTTAAGTGTATGCCATTGTCAAGTGCCGTATGAATGACGTATACCATAATGCCACGAAGGCTTACCTAATAGTTTATCCTTGGACGCTTTCATATAAAAGACAATGGGCAATAAGTAGGCCTATCTCGTAGAATGTATACAGGTGTATCGATATACAGGTATATAACAAGATGAACTCTTATGCAATACAGGACTTGAGCTTAATTTAACACTTTAACGACGAGCTACATTGGTTTTCCAGTCACATTTAGTACACGATCGTCGTTGAAGTGTTAAGCAAACATGTAAAAGTTTTTTTATTCCATAATACATGAATAAATTTAAATTTCTAATATTTATAAACTGTCTAAAATGTAATTTCTGTTCAACATGATGACGTGTTGAGTACTGGTTGAAAAGAGTATAACTACTTAACTCAGAAATAGCATAAGACAAAATGTGACACTCTAATTTCGAGTGATAGCTTTAGATCCTATTAATTTCTTTATGAATATTTATTTTGTCTGCAGGATCTCTATCCAGAGCCGATAGCGGAAAAATCCGACCGGAAATCAAAGAACAGGATCACGTTTACAAATGGTTCAAATTTTCCAGGATACAAGAAGACAGAGAACGGTCCCGCAAACGATGCAAGAACAATGGACAACCCAGTTAGGAGCCTGAACGCCAGTTCGTCGTCAAATTCCTCGTGGCATTCAGATCGAAGTAAAACCGAGTGCATCATCCACTATGAACCTCAGAACCTTTCGTCGGAAACGGACGTTCGCAGTTCCAACTTCCATTCTGCGGCAGTTCAAGAGCTTCGATCTTCCACGTCGTCCAGGCCAGCTTCCGATGACGGCTCAGTGAAACATCCTCGTACATCGAAAGCGGTTGACACTGGAATCGCCGGTTCTCCACTGATCAGCTCAACAGCGAGGAATTCAAACGATGCACAGTATTATAACAACAGATTACCGCCGGTTGGTAGTTTGACTCGTGGCGAGAGGAACTCGTTGGACGGCATTTTAAGTACTGGTTCTTCCTTTCAGACATTCTGTCCGGTCGTCCCTGATGGAATGGCAACTTCCGGTGACGCGGGTCAAGGCGGCGACCAGCGAGAGGCAAAATTTTCGAGTCTTCCAAACATGGATCAGATGACTGAGGCGCAGCGCTGCCGAGGAGTGGCCCAGGCGACCGTCAGTCAGGCCGCTTCGTCGTCCTCGCTGCCCTGTATAACCACTGAGGGTGGTCTGGTCGGAGCTGGAAGAAGGTGCCTACCGCAGCTCTGCATTCCAGAGGAAATTGTCGAAGAAAAACGGAATCTCATTTCGAAAAGGCTGGAAAAGAAACTACTGGAGTCTGCGGGCAGAAAGAAGAAGCGTAGAAAACGCACCGATAAGAACCACCTGAAAGCTGGTGGGGCGTCTCAAACCTCGAACGGAGGAATCCCCGGAAACGAGAGGAGAAGAAGGCGAGTTTCTGGAAACGACTCGGACGACTGCGTGTCGGTGACGTCCTGGGAGGTTGCCGAAATTCTTGCCTCGGCCGATCCAATGGCACCGCAAGACTCCGACTACGAAGACACGCCTCCGTCAAATGATGACGACAACGTGACGTCAGTCTTCAAGTCTTGCCGAGTGACGTCATCTCCTTCCGATGCGGACACGCTTGACGGATCGTCCGCCGAATCGGACCACAAAAGCGACCTGGCCAAGGATTTCAGTCCTATCCAGTGCTACGCACGCAGCGCGCAAAACGTTCAAAGCAAACTTGATTGTCGGTCGCAACTCGGTTCTGAGAACCACGTTGCGAGCGTTAAACCAGTCGCTATCTCTAGTAAAACTCTCTCGGCCGACCTGCGCACGACCTTACACAATGCAATTCGTGTTATAGAAAATCCGTCCAAGGCGAGTTCCGTAAATGTCCTGAGCCTTTTCAAGCTGTTGCGAAACGGAAGCTTTCGCTTTCGGACCTCCGTCCTGTTCCGAAGTCGATCGTCTGCGGTGAGAAGAGTCGATCGTCTGCCATTTGAGGTCTTTAATGACGTCATACAGTTAAATAATACGAGACTTGAGCAGAAGGGAACAGTGAGGGAGAAGTTTACAGTGCCCGTGATTGGCGACAGTACAGGTACATCCGGCTGGGAATGCTTGGAAGGTAGCATCGAGACCGGAGACATCGTTGTCGAAGTAAGATAACAATTTCATAAAAATTTAGCACTGTTGTTGTTTGGACGTGTTTGAGGGGCTTCCTTTTCTCTTGTTTTGTGTTTTATTGTGAAGGCTTAGGACACACCTTTTTAGATCCATTAGAAAGCCATATCTCAGCGCCTCTCTGAGACATTGTTGTCGAAGTAAGATAACAATTCGTGTAAATTTCAGCACGATTGTTGTTTAAGCGTGTTTGGAGTGTTGCCTTTTCTGTTGTTTCTTGTTTTAGTATGAAGGCTTAGAACACGCCGTTTTTTTTTCTGAGGCCCTGAAAGGCGTCATTTAAAATGTTAAGACATGGGGACTAGATGTAGGGGCACCCGCAGGCTTAAACAAATTGGACGCACACCTCTCTCGTAAACAAATAATATGAATCAACTTCCTCCATTGACACGTGCCTCTTTATTAACTGGTGGCCAAAGTGCCTCGTTCCGCTGTCTTAAAACCTTTTTCTATTCACTGGGTCTTTCGCACTGGGAGCGCCTCTGATTAGCGAATACTGTGAGAGGCGCTTTATAAATGTTTAGATACAATACAATACAATGGCCGCTTGCCATCTTTGCTACCATGTATTAATAGGAAAACTGAAATAGCTGCCATATATACAGTAGTGGAGTAGTGAGCAGTGAAAAGCGTAAAAACATTCAATTTAGATAACATCTAATATATATACTTTAACATGCCGTATTGCCGTTAAACAAATATATCGATGCGATGCCTATTCCTAATTTGGATTTGATTTGGTGGGTGGACGCACGTGCGTCCAGTGCGTCACGCTGCTGGCGCCCCTGGCTAGATGCATATTGCTATGTTATAGGCCAGTGTTTAATCTAGTCCCCCTCTTCTGAGGGGGAAACAAGGTTTTTCGTGGGGGGGGGGACCAACAAGGGCAACCTTTTTGGGAAATTTCATCCGTGTGCCAACGTCTAACGTTTTTTGGGAATTTCATCTTTAAAAAAGTTGATGACCTTTTTTCTTTTTACTAATTCATCATAAAAACTGTCCTCTATCTTATTCTGTTATTTTATTCATATATTACTCGTTTATTCGTCTCTGGGGGAGCGCAACATGTATCCTGGGGGTGATTCCCCCCACCCCACCCCAAAAGGTGTCAACATTAAAGTATTGCTGGCCTCTGGGGGGAAATTTCCCCCCAAAAGGTGTCTAGATTAAACACTGGTTATAGGCCTACTGCATGTGCACTGTGCTTTTTGCTTTTTCTGACGTTATCTGCCCTCTGTACATGCTAAGCTCTGTCAGTCTTTTTTATAGTGTATACCTAATCTAACAAAGAGATACAAGCTCCACTGGCGATCGATCTCCTCTCATATTATGTTTAGTTCGTTGTCTGTTCTTTTCCTACAGGTAAATGGGGATCTGGTGCTAAATCGATCTTCCTCCGAGGTCATCGCGACCTGCCTCCGTTCCTCCTCCTCCGACAATCTCCAGTTCTTGTTAGCCAGACAAAGAAGGACCAGAAGTGACGCCTGAAATTCGCTTCAGAATAGCAGTGGACCAAGTTCACGAGGAGAAATAAGGACTTCGTCCACTGGCCGACTGGTAATAGCGCTCGCAACCGGCTGTTGTGCCTGAAAGCCAACACGCGAGATCACCAACCTCGACGGATTGACGTTCGGAAATTTACCTCTGCAGCTGTGTTCTGTTTATAATATAGGCATATGCCATCTATCTATATAAAATCCATATAGTCTGTGTCTGTCGTATAGGACGCTACGTCACAAACGGCTTCTATTCTATTGTGAAACAGAAACCGTTTGTGACGTCAGTACTGGCGTCTTGACGACGGTCTTGACGACGGCGATCAGAGCATTTTAACCAACGATGCATATAGGCCTATAATTATACACTGCCGTCATTATATGACGTCATATTATGACGGGCAAATACTCTAGTAATTATATAGGCCTGTCTTGATTCGCTGTAGTTTAGTGGTCGTGAAGGCGCAATAAAGACTGGCAATACACATCCTTGTCAATCTCATGCTAAGAACTCAAATGAAGGTGCTATATCGCTACTCCTCCGTTGGTGTATGCTTTATTAATCAAGGATAAGCATAGGCGTATTGGTTTATTCAAGGATAGGCTTAGACGGATATCATACAACGGCATTGCATTTAACGCACATTTCGACGCTTGAGATGATGCATACTTGTGAGATAAAGTTCAACCTGCATGGGAACCTTCGTAACACAACAGCATGCGTGTGTGTGCGTGTGTGTGTGTGTGTGTGTGTGTGTATGTGTGTGTGTGTGTGTGTGTGTGTGTGTGTGTGCGTGCGTGCGTGCGTGCGTGTGTGTGTGTGTGTGTGTGTGTGTGTGTGTGTAGGTGTGTGTGTGTGTGTGTGTGTGTGTGTGTGTGTGTGTGCGCGCGCGCGCGCGTGTGTGTTTCTGTGTAGACGCGTTGTCGCGGTCGACTCCTTCGATCGCAACGACGAACCAACGAAGGAACTATTAAAAGATCTTTATTTAAAAATAAAGTCGATTAAGTGTAGAGTAAGTCAACTCGTCTATCAAATATCACAATCGTAGACAGCACACAGGTTGGCTGGTCTCGATTGAACGTTATACGATCAATGTTTCAACGTTTACAAATCTTCGTCAAAAGGCCCTTAATGTACATCAGGTCTATCTTATATAGAGTTCTCCCGGATTCCAGAACGTTCTGTGACGTCACTGTACTTTTCCCTGGAAAGTCCTACTGAACACGTATATCCTTGTTGCATGCACCGAATTAATGTTGACAGCTTGCTGCAGAATTTTCCGTGCGATGTAAACAAGCTTGTTGACGCGTCGGTTTTCTTCCCTTGATGCATGCACCCGCGTAGACCGCGACATTCCCTCCGCCCTCAGATGATGACACGTCTTCAGCACCATCTCGAACGGGTCATCACGATCAAGCCGGGCCTCCAGACTCCATCTCGACACAGCATATACAAACAAAACAAAACACACCAGTTAGTCAATTTATTTATACAATTTGCGGGCTCGATCCTTGTGTGTCGGGCCACTTCCCCCCTCCACCCTCCGAGTCACAACCGAGAGAGGAAATCAGCCACCGTGTTCTGACGTCCAGGACGATATCGAAAGTCCACGTTAAACTCTTGCAATGCTAACGCCCAACGAGTCAGTTTCGCACTCTTAGGGCTTGCATCTGTGAGATAAGACAAAGGATTATGATCTGAATAAATGATTATCCTTGATAAAAATATCCATGACTTGAATCGTTTAAGTGCCCAAATTACTGCGAAAGCCTCTCTCTCAATTGTAGACCAATGCATCTGTGTATCTGTAAGTTTAAGGCTAGCAAAAGCAATTGGTTTTTCTTGACCTTCTTCGGTCCACTGAAACAAGCAACACCCAACCGCGGTGGCACTTGCGTCAACACTTAAACCAAATTCCTTAGTGAAATCAATGGTATGCAACTGTGTAGCTTTACTGAGATCATCCTTTAACTTATCTAGTGCTTCTTGATGCTTTTGCTCCCAAGGCACCTTCGTAGGTATGTTATCTCGTGTCAAATCAGTTATTACCCGTGCTTTTTCAGCTAAAGCAGGTATAAAATTTCGAAAGTAACTGAAAAAACCCATAACCTTTCTAACGTCCTTCTTTGTTGTTGGAGGATGGATATCATTGATCGTAGCGATCTTACCTGGATCAGGTTCAATACAACCTGACCCTACTATCCCAAATTCTTCATCTTGATCAACAATTACTGAACAGCTATTGATCATCGCTTGTTCGAGTCGTTCATGGTATCGCTTGATCTTATTTGCGTGTAAATGTCTTTGTTTTCCCTCTATTTCGACTATATAAGAATATGGGGATTTAACCTTGACTACGGTAGCAGGTCCTTGCCATCGACTATAAAATTTAGAACTACCAAAATCTGGTGCTAATACTGCTACTTTATCTCCAACTTCGTATTTTCTGTCAGTACTACGCAAGTTATAATAATCTGCATACCGCTTTGTTTCTATATCACTATAGTAATCTGCATAAACTTTCGCGAATTCGAGGTTTTCCTTCAGTGATTGGAGATACTCTTCGGGTGATTTACCTAAGTTAAGAGGTACTTTTCGTTCGCCAGCCCACGATTCCTTCAACACACTAAGTGGACCCCGAGGAAGAGTTCCATAAACCATAGTGAATGGCGAAATATGAGTCGTGCCTGAAGGTTTTTCTCTAAGGCTCCACAGAACAAACGGTAACAATTGGTGCCATCCACGAGGATCAGATTGAGCAAGCTTAAAGATCATGGTTTTCAAGCTTTGGTTGCATCTTTCAACCAATCCAGCTGCCTCAGGATGTCCAGGGGTATTAAATCTGGGACTACAACCCATTCGCCGCAAGAATTCTTTCGTCAAACGACTGGTAAAGTTGGTACCACAATCAGAACTGATGATCCTTGGAATAGAAAAAGTTGTAAAAACTTGCAACAGAGCTTCACAAACTCCCTTTGCATTCAGCGATCTAAGAGGATACGCCATCGGCCAACGAGAAAATTTGTCCACCAGAACCAGAGCATAATTGTACTGGGGTTTCGATTTGTTGGATTCTCCAGTCACTACCATAGGGCCAATACAATCCATATTTAGATGGTTAAAACAGAGTTCATCCGCCCTCGGAATAGGAGTGATCGGGACTCGATCTGCCACTTTAACTGGAGTTCTTAGTTGACAAATTTGACAAGACGCACAATATTCGCGAATCCTCTCATCCATTCTTGGAAACCAAAAGTTTAATTTGATCCTGGCTCTCGTTGCCTTAAAAGCCATGTGCCCAGCACATGGGGCATCGTGTGCTACTCGCAAGACAACCTCGATTCTATCTTCCGGTAAACATAATTGATTAACCTTATGTCCCATAATTTCCCCTTTGTGGTACAGGAGGTTATTATCTATAAAGAAATTATTTTTATTCTGTCTCGCTTGTTGCCAGCAAGGTATAAGACTGTGACAATTCTGTTGCTCACGCAATAAAGTATCATTATTCGCTACTCCCTCATCAGACTTGAACTCTGTTGACTCAACATCAAGAAAATTATCTGAATCATCAACTAGTTGCTCCTGAGAATATTCATTCACTTCTGACGGCAAGGATTCGTTGCTGTTACTTTTCTCGATATTAACTTCTAAGTTATCTTCTTCTGCCCCTTTATTTGTTTGTACACATCGATCTACGCCAGCTACCATCACTACATATTGCGAACTATCCCTTAATAGGTCCACAACATGGGGTGTCAAAATAACCCGTTCATTTAGTTCAGGGACTACAGCGAACATGACGCACAAAGATGGCGCAATGTTCGTCGTTCCTTCCATTGAATTAGCTAATTTCATTTGTAGGTATACTACATCTGCCTTACATCCTTCTCCCTGAAAACCAATTATATTAATCCGTTTAATCACGGGTAAGTTTAGTGACTCAATTAATTTCTTATCAATACAACAAATTTCTGCTCCTGAATCAGATAATGCTGGCTGAGAAGGGAGATCTTCAATCTGTACATTGATATACGACCTCTCGTGTAATCCATCAATACTATTCTCGTATACCCTTACAGCAGTTTCCAACCCTATTGGTTTAGAATTATCCAATAAATTCCCTTGCTTTACCTGTTCAGGTATCTCATGCAACACGTTGACCTTCTCAACAAATAAGTCGGTCACTTCTTCAGTTGGGTTCCCAGATATACAAGTACTCACCTTTTTAGAACTTGGTTTGGTCTGGCACTCCCTTGCCCTATGACCCTTCTGATGACATAGGAAACAGAGACCCTTTACCTTGGCCTCCTCCTGAGACACCCTCGCACCTACCTTGGCTTCACCCCTTATTTCCGGTTTGGGAGACTTGGGTTGAGCTGTCTGGTTATTGACTTGAACATGTGGTTGACCTCTCGTCCAATTGTTATACTTCGGTGTCGGATGACTACGGCATACTAAGTCATTCCCATCATCATGCGACGCTACATAAATGTCAGCCGCATTAGCTATGTCTTCACAGCTCAACCACTCCTCTTTTTCTTGGGCCAAGATATAATCTAAACAAGCCTTCGACAAGGACTCCTTAAGCCGATCCGCAACCAATAAACTTACAAGTTTATCAAACTCATCAGTTATCTTTCTACTTTTCAAATAATACATAAGAGCCACACGCAATTTGGATGAATAGATCGTAAATGATTCGTCCGATGCTTTGTGCAACGACCAAAATCGGGCTCTAAGATTTGAAGGGCTTATCTTAAACTCCCTTAGCAAAAACTCCTTCAGGAATTTGTAGTCATGGAGCTGTGCCTCAGTAAGGCGCATGGTTAATGCCTTAGCTCTTTCACTTAAAATGGCTAGCAATAATTTTGCTCTAACATCTTCATCCACCTCATACACATTAAACAAACCATCCAAGTGATCAAAGAAACCTGGAATTTCTATAGGGTCGGAAGGAAATTTCCAAAGAATATTCTTGAGGGCATCACTATAACGCTTAGTACGACTTGCTAAAGAATCTCTAACATTTCGTTCTTCCTGCTTTTCCTTCCTCTCCCTTTCTTCTTTCTCTTTCCGTTCCTTCTTTTCTCTTTCTTCTTTCTCTTTCCGTTCCTTCTTTTCTTCCTCTCTCCTCTTTTCCTCCCTTTCTTCCTTCTCCTTCCGTTCCTCCCTTTCTCTTTCTTCCTTCTCCTTCCGTTCCTCCCTTTCTCTTTCTTCCTTCTCCTTCCGTTCCTCCCTTTCTCTTTCTTCCTTCTCCCTTTGTTCTTTCTTTTCTTCCTCTCTCCTCTTTTCCTCCCTTTCTTCCTTCTCCTTCCGTTCCTCCCTTTCTCTTTCTTCCTTCTCCTTCCGTTCCTCCCTTTCTCTTTCTTCCTTCTCCCTTTGTTCTTTCTTTTCTTCCTCTCTCCTCTTTTCCTCCCTTTCTTCCTTCTCCTTTTGTTCTTCATATTTACGGATTTCGAACTCCAGACGGCGCTTCTGCAGCTCGTAATCCACTCCTGTTGGAGATATTGGACTACCCTTAAATTCCTCTTCCTCTTTTCCAATCTCCATAGCCCATTCTTCCATTAATTGATTTCGATCCCATGACATAACATCATCTTCGTCCCTTCCTGCCTTCATAAGATACACCCTAAGGCGCTCAGACGACATTTTGCGAATATTCGCTTGCATCTCTGTTGTCAACGCTTCCATTTTTACAAACAGTCAGTCAACAACAATCAACAACAAAAAACAGACACCACGCGGCAAACCCGCCACACAAAAGGAAAATTCCACAACCCAAAGTGCAACTATGCAGTATCCAAAGAAGTACACTCGCCAAGTACGCAAAAACTATACAAGCTCACGCAAGTCTGGCCTCGATCACAACAATGGATCAAATTTCAAAGAAATAATCAGCAGATATTGAAAGAGAAATAATGGCTGCCTCCCACTCGGCTGCAACTCCACTCTCTTTTCTCCTTCTCAGCCACGACAACACCTAGGATCTTACCCGTATGTTGACTGCTGTCTTCTGCTGTCTCAGCCGAACGACGCACTTCGTCCGTCCGACTGTCGTATGCCGATTCACCCGTCTCCCACGGTAGAAAGGCGTCTCGATCCGCTCGCTGTCTGGAACAGACCGTCTCTTGATCCTCCGGGTTGACTCCTTCCTCCGTCGGCTCGCGTCTTCTTCACCGGATCCAACACCGATGATCCCACCGCTGCCACCAATAATGTCGCGGTCGACTCCTTCGATCGCAACGACGAACCAACGAAGGAACTATTAAAAGATCTTTATTTAAAAATAAAGTCGATTAAGTGTAGAGTAAGTCAACTCGTCTATCAAATATCACAATCGTAGACAGCACACAGGTTGGCTGGTCTCGATTGAACGTTATACGATCAATGTTTCAACGTTTACAAATCTTCGTCAAAAGGCCCTTAATGTACATCAGGTCTATCTTATATAGAGTTCTCCCGGATTCCAGAACGTTCTGTGACGTCACTGTACTTTTCCCTGGAAAGTCCTACTGAACACGTATATCCTTGTTGCATGCACCGAATTAATGTTGACAGCTTGCTGCAGAATTTTCCGTGCGATGTAAACAAGCTTGTTGACGCGTCGGTTTTCTTCCCTTGATGCATGCACCCGCGTAGACCGCGACACGCGTGTGTACGATGATGCTCATAGACATCAGATGATAGATAGTCCGTTCTAATAAAATTGGTAGCTTATGCATGTCAAATGTCAGAGTGAATCTGAAAGAGACTTAAAACGCAATCAAAAGCGGCTTAGCCTACATCGGAAGTAGACAAAATAAGATAATAAATTGCAACTGTGTTACTCGCTTCGTTCATATTGAAACGCTTTGAAATCGAAAGGCTTGAGGTCGTTGGTAATGAAGGCTAACACTACCTACAAACGAATCGCATAGTCTACCGAATCCTATAAGGAGGTCTCTACCTTCGAACAACGTTTCATCTACCTGTATTCCCGATATTCTTATCATTCATGTGTGCACTTTTAGCAGAATTTATACAACACCTATTGAAGATGGCTCCTTGTAGCAGCTACAGGCCAGAAAGCACAGAGTGGTCACTCTTTGAACTATAGCGCCTACTGCATTGTAGTGTAAGCATTCATCGTATCGTATCTTACTTGGAGATTTGCATAGCGCCGCTCACAGCTGAGGCCATCCAGTAGCGCCCACAGTGCGAAGGCCCCGAGAGAAGAAGAAGAAGAAGGTTGTAAGCATGGAAAGGGATGTAGGAAGAGATCCAGAAAGTAAGGTAGGAAGGGCATTCCACAGCGAGGGCCCTATGTTGGCAAAAGATCTAGTTTGAGCTAGAGTGGTCCTAGCACGCGCAACAAAGAGGACATGCCGGTCGCGACATGGGAGATGTCGGCCAGAAGCTGCAGAAAGAGGGGGCAGATGAGGAACTAAGGAACCGACATGGTACAACTGCGGCGCTGAGGAAGTGTTCTAACGTGGCGCTATATGAATGTAGTATGACTTGGTGCAGTCATTTGGATTCATAGATGATAGAACTCAAATGAAGGTGCGTATACGCAGTAGCATTAATGCTAACGTCTACCCTTTTTTATACCTAACTTCAGTTTTAAATAGCTATCTCATTATTTTCACTTTTTAATGGGTACGTGCCCCCAAGTTTAGGAGCGCTCGATAGTGTAGTGGTTAGCGTGATGGACTGTAACACGAGAGGTCGGAGATTCAAATTCTCGCTATAGGGCAGAAATTTGGTTCGAGATTTCTGCTCCACCCGCGCCCCCTAGCCAGTCGGCTGCAATGAGTACACTGACCGTACACTGTCGGTGAGAAGATGAGACGGTGAGGGAGAGGACTGGCCACTCGCCTTTATATGCCGAGGCTAAGAAAAATGAAGTTACTCAGGGCTGGAAAGGGACTGCTAACATGGGCGTCCTGACGTGCAAGAGGGCAGTTCCCACACACCCCCGGATTTTGCGCATATTTAAATAAAATAAAATCGGTTGATTATTATGATCATTGCAACAGTCAGAACAGGATTTTCAAATCGAAAAAACAATTATTTAGGTCAGTCCTTGACCATTAGTTATTTTTTAAGTTGTCACATGTTCTGTCTGGGATTAAGATTACTAAAAGGGATATGAAGCGGCAACGCGTCAGCCAATGAGAGTTCGTCTTTTCTGATTCATCGCAGGCGATGTCTGTGGCCATCTATTTTTAGAAAAGTGACATCCGGGCTTTTTGGAGAGGGGCGACTTGGCTCAGAGCAGAAGTAAACACTCTCGGAATCGCTCTAGATTCTTTTAGCGATTTATTTATTAATAAGGACATAATTATGCGATTAAAGTAAATTACGGACAGTCTAAATAAATAAATAGTCTGAAACTAAGTAACAGACAGGATGCCAAAATCCTGCAGCTATTGATAAGTGTTTTTATTTAGTTAAGCCAGCTATAACCGACCCATGTTTGACTAGCCGGTGTTACTAAGGTCCCGGATGTGAGCCACACACAGTCTAGATAAAAGATCCTATATTCATCGGCTTCATATCCCTTAGTAATCT
The DNA here is from genome assembly GCA_963556255.1 of Allolobophora icterica. Lineage (NCBI taxonomy): Eukaryota > Metazoa > Annelida > Clitellata > Crassiclitellata > Lumbricidae > Allolobophora > Allolobophora icterica. The sequence goes on from OY744614.1 coordinate 29,955,035, forward strand.
TAATCCCAGGTTCTGTCTTCATGAATAGCATGAAAAACGTCATTTTGCTCTCCTACAAAAATGTTGCCCCCTAGAAAAGTACTGTTGTCTTACCAAGTACAAGCGGACGCCCATGACTCCTAAAAACGGTCCCCAAGCTGAAAATGTCCAAGGGCCCCCGGCTATAGGTTGTTACGCCACTGACGGACGGACTATGTTCAGGGACGTCATTTCAGCTTTTTTCAATGGAGGGGGAAAGAGGAAATTTTTCGCGCTCATGACGTAGTAACGACGTCTCCTCCTCCATTGAATTCCTCGAGTGATCTGTTGACACTGTATTTTAACCTCAGATGCAACTACATCGTCTTCATTGATGACGGATGAGTAAGCTAACTCAAAAAATGTATGCAGCATATAAACACTGAACAACCTCTCGGGTAAGGTCAGGCAGGGTAGAGTAGGGATGGTATACGACAGAGTAGGGTAGTTAACATGTTTCCATCAATCGCTTTCACTTAAGCTGTGATTTAACATAATTGCAACTGTTTTCACTAAATCATAGGTTTACTAGACGGTGGTCCTGAGTCTTTTAAAAAGTGTAACGCACTTTAGATTTGTTAAGGAATTCAGTGTTGTCTGTACTCACTGAATGACTGACGTTGAGGAAAAACTTAGTAAGGCCTAGGGTTATTCCAGATACCTTACCCTATCACAATCAACCAGATGTAGCACTATACTCCACCTTACTAGGCTTACAGTAATAAAACCCTACCCTACCGTATATCCTACACTTAACTACCATACCCTACACTTAACTATATCCTACTCAATGTCTCTATCCTACCAGCCCTACTCTACCCTGCCTGACCTTACCCGAGAGGTTGTTCAGTGTTTATTTGCGGCATACTTCTGTTGAGTTAATTAACTTACTCATCCGTCATCAATGAAGACGATGTAGTTGCAGCTGAGGTTCATACACAGTGTCTACAGATCACTCGAGGAATTCAATGGAGGAAACGTCGTTGCTACGTCGAATCTCATCTCTCTTGAACTCTGCGTTTCATGAAAACAGACACACAACCAAACTATCAAATTTTATTTTCGATTTTGGTTTCTACCAAAATGCCAGATAGGATGAGATGGAATTAAAGGCAACAGGTTGTCTTGGCGACAGGTTGACTTGGCAACAGGTTGCCTTGGCAACAGGTTGCCTTGGCGACAGGTTGCCTTGGCAACAGGTTGACTTGGCAGCAGGTTGACTTGGCAACAGGTTGCCTTGGTTTAGGCGCAGGTATCAACCTGTATTCTGACAATCTAACAACCATGTACTTCGCATTATGCGTGTATGTTGCAGTGCTCGTGAATAAGCTGGGGCCCTGCCCTTAGCTTCAGCGTAGCGCTTTAGAAATTTGGAGTTTACGATTGGAATATGCCATTCTAATTTAATCTTAGAACCTACAGCGCCATTATATAATGCACTAGGCATCAATGGATGACAATCAGATAAATGCAGTCTAGTAAATTCGGTAGGTACAACGAGAGAGAGAGAGAGAGAGAGAGAGAGAGAGAGAGAGAGAGAGAGAGAGAGAGAGAGAGAGACAGACAGACAGACAGACAGACAGACAGACAGACAGACAGACAGACAGACAGACAGACAGACAGACTAAGGACGATATAAGGAAGATGCCACGAATACATGAGCCTATAGTGTCCCCGCCAGCATTTTCCATGCGTGGACCAAACCCAAAACGTTCTGTCTATATGAGCACAGCGAACGTTCAGCCTTAACTATCACAAAGCACCACCAGAGGAAGTCTCATCTCGACGCATTGTCATGATCGCGGCGCTACAGAGGAACCGTAGATTAGATGAGATGTGAATAGGTGTGTGTTGTTTCAATTGCTTACTCACCAGATGTCGCATGGTGATTCACAGAATATGCTGAGTGCTTTGTTGACGATGTGTTCTTCTCATTCTCGAGAAAAAGTGGAAGAATGTGGAAAGACGATGTTATTCTGTCTTTCCTTGAGTCGACACAGGCGACATCATCCAGCGCCTCTTCACAGGCGACATCATCCAGCGCCTCCTCACAGGCGACATCCTCCAGCGCCTCTTCACAGGCGACATCCTCCAGCGCCTCTTCACAGGCGACATCCTCCAGCGCCTCTTCACAGGCGACATTATCCGTTACCTTTAACAAGGCGACACCATCTATCACCTTCAAAAAAGCGACATCATCCAGCGCCTCTTCACAGGCGACATCATTTATCACCTTTAAAAAGGCGTACAGGCGACATCATCCAGCGACATCATCCAGCGCATCTTCACAGGCGACATCATATAGCACCTCTTCACAGGCGACATCATTTATCACCTTTAAAAAAGCGTACATGCGACATCATCCAGCGCCTCCTCACATGCGACATCATCCAGCGCCTCTTCACAGGCGACATCATCCAGCACTTCATCACAGGCGACAGCCTCCAGCGCTTCTTCACAGGCGACATCATCCATCACCTTCAAAAAGGCGACATCATCCAGCGCCTCTTCACAGGCGACATCCACCAGCGCCTCTTCACAGGCGACATCCTCCAGCGCCTCTTCACAGGCGACATCATCCATCACCTTCAAAAAGGCGACATCATCCAGCGCCTCTTCACAGGCGACATCCACCAGCGCCTCTTCACAGGCGACATCCTTCAGCGCCTCTTCACAGGCGACATCCTCCAGCGCCTCTTCACAGGCGACATCATCCATCACATTCAAAAAGGCGACATCATCCAGCGCCTCTTCACAGGCGACATCCACCAGCGCCTCTGCACAGGCGACATCATCTATCACCTTTAAAAAGGCGCACAGGCGACATTATCCAGCGCCTCCTCAGAGGCAACATGATCCAGCGCCTCTTCATAGGCGACATCATGAAGCCCTCTTCATAGGCGACATCATCCATCACCTGTAAAAAGGCGACATCGTCCACCGCCCCTTCACAGGCGACATCATCCAGCGCCTCTTCACAGGTGACATCATCCAGCGCCTCTTCACAGGTGACATCATCCAGCGCCTCTTCACAAGCGACATCATCCTGCGCATCTTCACAGGCGACATCATCCAGCGCCTCTTCACAGGCGACATTATCTATCACCTTTAAAAAGGCGACATAAACCAGCGCCTTTCCATCACATTTAAAATGGCGACATTATCCAGCGCATCTTCACAGGCGACATCCTCAATCACCTTTAAAAGCAACATCATTCACCGCCTCTCCGCAGGCGACATCATCCATCACCTTTAAAAATGCGACATCATCCAGCGGATCTCCAGAGGCGACATCATCCAGCGGTCGACATTTCGACCTCATTGACCTCAGCAGAGTCAGGATCATATGACAGGAAACTGTCACTAACAGAAGCGTCAGGTTATACCTGTTCCTGGCGTAAGATGAGCTTCCGATTGCAGCGCTGGACTTCCGTCTTCGGATTCCTCTGTCAATATAGACAAGAAGAACGGACCGTATCGATCGTCGATGTTCCACAAAGGGCCTCACGAAATGGCAACGTAACCTACGAAACATAATCTCTCGGGTATCAATCACAAACGTAGACAAAAGTCGCAAACTAGGCCTATCGCTAAAAAAATCTCGGATCGCTAGATTCAGGTACAATGAAAACCAAACAGACAATGACGCTGACGTCATCATCACTCAAGCGGGCGGAAACGAAATGACGTCAATATGAAATCGCATAATGATCATAGTAGTAGTAGTAGTAGTAGTAGTAGTAGTAGTAGTAGTAGTAGTAGTAGTAGTAGTAGTAGTAGTAGTAATAGTAATAGTAATAGTAATAATAATAATAATAATAATAATAATAATAATAATAATAATAATAATAATAATAATAATAATAATAATAATAATAATAATAATAATAATAATAATAATAATAATAATAATCTTTATTAATTCAACCTGACAAGTACGCTGTACGATTACATTGAAACATGACCGTACAATATTATTATCAAGACCTTAAGTAAACACACGTTTAGGCAGCCATGCAAGCCCACTCTAGAGGGGGTTCGAAACGCGAATTTTCAAGATCTAATGCTCTTCTGGCCATGAGTGTTATGCTACCATTCATCTATCCCCTTCCCATCGCTTGTAAACGTTGAAAGCCTCTTTTAATAAAATAATATACGTTATGCTTGGAAATTATTACAATCAACTTACATAATAACCGTTGTACGTCTGTCTGTCTGTCTGTCTGTCCCGTAAACAAACACTATTGTGACGTCACTATACTGCCGCCGTGGCGACGGTTGTCTTGACGGTTGTCTTGACGACGGCTATAGGCCTATAATATGACGTTATTGTTATCACTGCAATAATAATTGTTTTTTATAGGCTATGCCGTGATTTTTCACGGGTTTACAGCTAGTAATATTAATAATAGCAATAATCATACCGTAAAGTTTTCGGGAGACTGAGGAGTGGCCGAAGGACTGGCAAACATCGATCTTTATACCCATCTTTAAAAAAGGAGATGCTAAGGAATGCGAGAACTACAGAACCATTGCGCTAATATCTCATACGAGCAAGATACTCCTAAAGATTATCCACAAAAGGATGGAAGACACGATAGAGAGAGAGCTGCCGGCAAATCAAGCAGGATTTAGAAAAGGGAGAGGCACAAGAGACCATATTGCAAACCTAAGATGGATAATGGAAAGGCAGAGGGAATATGGACAAGAGGTACATCTTTGTTTTATAGATTACAGCAAGGCATTCGACTGCGTTGATCATGCTCTGCTGTGGAAAACACTGAGTGAAATGGGCATACCCATGCATCTGATAACTCTCCTCAAGAACCTGTATGGCAATCAGGTGGCGGTGGTCAGGACAGAACATGGCGACACTTCAAGTTTTCGAATAAAGAAAGGGGTCAGACAGGGATGTATACTATCACCATACCTATTCATTCTATATGCAGAAAGGATAATGAGGGAGGCAGGTTTTGATGATGAGGCGGAGGGTGTGAGGATAGCTGGAAGGATAGTGAACAATTTAAGGTATGCGGACGACACAACACTGCTGGCGGAAAAAAAGGAGAAACTGAAGGATAACATCAGAAGGCTAAAATGTGCTAGCGAGAAAGCAGGAATGTACTTTAATATAAAAAAGACGAAGATAATGACCACTGAGAAATGGAGTTATTTTGAGGTAGATGGAGAGGAGATAGAGGTGGTATCAAGCTTCTGTTTCTTGAGGGCCATGATGGAGAGTGAAGGTGGATGCGAACGAGAAATACGACGGAGAATTACATTGGGGAAGACGGCAACGCAGGGACTGGAAAAAATATGGAAGGACAAATCAGTGAGTTTGGGAACGAAGACAAGAATTGTTAAAGCAATGATCTTACCAGTGGTGCTTTACGGATGCGAAACATGGACAAAAACCAAGGCATTGGAGAAGAAAATTGAGGCATGTGAAATGTGGATCTGGAGGAAAATGTTGAGGGTTTCTTGGACTGAGAAGAGAACTAACGAGGATATCCTGGAAGAAATAGGACACTGGAGAGGGAGTTTGACGTTGGGGCAGAGAGCGTCCAGGCAGAAGATGTCATACTTTGGACACGTGATGCGTGCAGATGGGCTGGAAAAGGAGATGATGTTGGCGTGTGGGGAGGGCAGAAGGAGGAGAGGACGACCAAGGAGGAGATGGATGGACGAGATACAGGAGGCATTGAAGATGAACATCTCGGAGCTGAGAGAGGCAACGAGAAATCGGAGCACATGGAGAAGGTTGACCATGACAGTCGCTAGGATTCAACGAATCGACAGCACAAGGTGACAAGGTGAAAGTTTTCGGTCTGTGAACATGTAATCGTAGCAATAATACCTATACTAAATATTAAAGAAGCTGTCTAAGCATGTAGGTCTACATTGATACATATATATATATATATATATATATATATATATATATATATATATATATATATATATATATATATATATATATATATATATATATATATATATATATATATATATATATATATATATGGCCCTATTGTTTAGCATGACGCAAAGTAGTCAACTAATAGAGATGTGGTAAATTCCCTAGGGTACGAAGATTTATTCTTCCAGACAGCTTCCTGAAAGGTGTTGACATGATATCGCCACCTACGTCTGCATGCAATGCCATGCATGGTACCGATGGAACGACAGAGGTCAAGTGCGTTTTATTCGGAAGCCGCGTGGTCGTTCAAGCGTGCTTCTTTCCACGACCGACTGACCGATCAATCGGTCACGGGCGACTGACTGTGACCGCAGGGCACGTCGTGACGGGCGTCAGTGAAGACTACGCATAGTCGCACTGTTGACAAAATCATGCTCCATGTTGAAAGAAACTTCCTTTATAAACGGAGCCCATTTTATAAAATACATGGGCATCCAAAACAACACAAAATTCGTCGATTAAAGAGTAGAAAATGGAGGCACATAATTAATGGCCAACAGAAATTTGCCGTGGACGTACATGCAGCTTATAACATAGGCCCTATATTATGGTACTGTATTGTTTTGTGTTGTTTCATTGTATTATTTGGGTCGTATTGTGCTGTTTTGTGTTGTGTTGCATCGTATTGTTTTGTGTTTTATTGTACTGTATTGTATTGTACTGTGTTGTATTGTGTTGCATTGTATTCTGCTGTATTATATTGTGTTGTAGTGTGTTTCATTGTATTTTGTGCTTTATTGTATTGTGTTGTATTTTATTGTGTTGTATCGTGTTTTATTGTATTGTGCTGTACTGTATTGTATTGCATTGTATTGTATTGCATTGTATTGTATTGCATTGTATTGTGTTGCATTGTGTTGTTTTGTGTTGTAATGTATTGTGCTGTATTATATTGTGCTGTATTGTGTTGCATTGTATTGCATTGTATCGTATTGTACTGTATTATATTGTGCTGTATTGTGTTGCATTGTATTGCATTGTATCGTATTGTACTGTATTGTTTTGTGTTGTATTGTGTTGCATTGTGTCGTACGCGGAGACTGAAATCCCTTGAATCATGATCCACAAAGTCCCAACGACTGAAAGACAAATTCTAGCAGACTGTGGAAGGTATAAGCAGTCCGAACACACGGCCCACTAGACCAACGCCAGGCAGCTCCACGTTCACTGAGCCCAAAGTGCATGGTCCTGTTTCGTGTCACTGGTGACACCTGGTAACCAGTTATGACGTAGAAATGGGCCATACGGACATGGCTGCAGAGAGAATTACAGAAATAGGAAGGGAATTTCATACTAGGAACTCACCAAATCCTCACCTCTTACTACCTCTCTAAAGGTCTTTTCACTGAAAACTGAAAACACAGCACTTTCACTAATCTTATCCCGATTCCTCCTCTTCCCCTTACCTTGCTCACCGTTTCAACACTTAACACCACCCACCTTAGCCGTCTGACTGTCTGCCTGATTGACTCCTTTGGATCTTGACCTGGAACCGATTTACACCCCGCCTATCGATTATGATTTGACTAAGCGCCTGTGAATAAGCTGGTTCCCGCGACTTCGCTTTTTTTGGGCGCTGTAGAAATTTCGAGATTACAATTACGATATAGCCTCGGACAGAGCTAGGTGGCGATCCGGGTTGACAACTTTTTGATTGCTATATTTGTTAAATAATTACCAAGTGGAAATTGATTGATCACTGATACCAACCAGGCAGTTGACACGCCAACACGGACGTTGCCACCAACAATTAACAAAAATTAATGCGTTTTGTTTATTATTCTTCTGTTTATGTATTATTGTTTCGCACTACATGAATTATTTTCTCAAATCATTTGATGAAAATATATATCCAGGGGCGTCTACACCATAGAAACAAATGCTCCATCCAAGAAATAGGGGGGAGATCTGTCAGTGCGTGTGCCATCATTTTTAGGGGGAAGGAACGGGAAGGGGGAAGAAGAGGGGGAAAAGGGACGTTGCTCCAATGATTTAGGGGGATAGACGCCCCTGTATATATCTAAGCTTACATGCCGTTACAAAGTGGCTGCCACTTGCTCTTTTAACGTTTTTTCGTGCACAGAAAAAGGTCTAAAAATTTGTTCGCCCTCGGGCCTCACGCGCTCATAAAGACCCAGCTGAAAAGTGTCCCCCGCCCCCCCATCTGTCAAACAAGATCGCCGCCTCTGGCGTCGGACAACCTACGGAGAAACCTGATCACCTCTTTGCAAAAGCCTATTTCAACCTGGACTCCGCTTAATTTCGCATCGCCCTATTGTACACAGCGTTGCCTTAATTAGCCTGTATTTATTGTATTGTATCCTATATACTATATGCATTTGTCTCTTTGTATTGTATTATGTTTATTGAACTGCACTATAAACATATTTTGTGTAGGCCTACTGTATTGCTCTTCACTGCGCTGTATTTTAGGCCTATTTTATTGCAGTATTGTACAGTTGTATTGTATTGTAGTATTGCATTGTAGTTCTGTATTATAATAATATTTTGTAGGCCCTCCCTATTGAGTTGTTTTGAACTCCATTTAATTGTAATGAATGTATTGTGGTGAATGTGGACAGCCAGGTTCTTTGTGTAAGCCGACGTTAGCTGACTAATAGCAGCTGCGAAAACAAGTGAAATTGACCCCATACTTGAGTTTTCTGTCACGAGCCTAGCGAATGTTGACAAATTCGTGGAGACGTATATATTTGTTTTTTATCCGGAACGGCCACCGATTTTTATCGTAAGAGGGCGTGCTGTGATCATACAATATATTCACAAGAGGCTTCAAGCTGTTGCGTATCATTACGAAAAGAACCCACAGCGGAAGTTATGTGCGGTATCCTTGGCTCTCTGCTTTGTTTCATCCTCGAAAGTCGAAACTCTACCAATATCTAGGGTATCGTTACCTCAATCTTGTGTGATTCCTCTCACTAAATACCAAGACATGTCTATGATGCTACGAAATATTTAAAAGCAGAGTTGATTTCTTTCTTACTATTTGTTTAGCCCAACGACTTCTTAATGCTTGGCCTACGCAGCGATAGCCCGCGTGACGTCACCAAAAGAGCGTTGACTCTGCATTTTCTAAATATAGTCTTATAGCAAAATTATAAAAATAGAACATTACGCAGGTGCTCGAAGCGAGGCGGCGCGCGGACACCTGTTGATTGATAGTCAATGCGCCTGCGTGGATCGCTGCGCTATTGTATTGAGGCCCGCGTAGGCCTGAGTGTGTGCGTGCCAATGGGAAATGCTATTCACCGGCAAAACGATACGTAGGCCATTTAATAGCCGGACTGTGCGATCCGACGGATTTTAGGTATGAAACGGTGTGAGATGAAACTGTTACGGATTTACTGCGCGGAATAAAATGGCTTAAATACAGGAATTGCTGATCGATAGTAAGAGTTTCCGTTCCGGAGAGACCTATTGTCCTTGATCGTCTGCTTCAGCTGATCAGGTGGGTGGCCGCAAGAGGACGTCTCGTCAAGCCGTGTAACCATGCGTGCAGTTATCACTGACAGTAGGCCTAATGTAATCCTAAAATAGTAATGTACTATAAACCATTAGAACATTGTGCTACCAATGTTTGGTGAAATTAAGGATTGATATAAAATTCCAGTTCCAGCGAGACGGTGGGTAGCGCCGAATTTGCTTTAAAAAGGGAAGAGAGTATAGACGTAATCTGTGGGGGTACGAGGGGTACCCGTACCCCACACTTTTTGGACTGGGGGTACCGTACCCCAAACTTTTTGAACAATGCCAATCAATATTTTATTATTGTTCCTTTCCATAGATCGCAGTCTCCGCCTTGTTTCGTGTATGTAAGAAATGGGTACCCCACTTTTTAGACCAAAGTTACGCCCCTGGAAGAGAGGGCACGTGTAATGTCCTGTGTTCCCGATACGCTCGGAGTGCAGTCGGAACATTGCACTATGCATAGTCGTATCGGACGTGGAATGTACCCACCGAAGACAGTTCATAACTAGGGATCAGGCACTACTAGGCTGTGCTACTATAGGCACACACGAATCGTGATGTCGATCTGGTGAGTAGGTGATCACTCATCGGGTTGGCGAAGTGAGCCACGACAGCCAAAACAGACCAGGGGCTTGGTTGTCATTAGCCTAGGCCTATCTATGACTGGGTTAAGAGCCAATGCAAATGCGTAACTCTGTCAATGCCTTCTGTGTAAGCTGTTGATGAAATTTTCCTTAATCACTCGAGTCATCGTTGTGAACTCGAAACTCTCGTAATTTTTCATTAGCCTATGATATACTTTTTAAACTGCAAGTATTTACGTACTCCATTCTTCATTGGCGGGGGGTTATAACTCCTAACTTATAACAGAAATGACCAGAAAGCCTAATTACAGTTGTTAACGAGGATTTATGGGAACTGTGTAGAAGTGAAAAACAAAAACATCCATTGTGTTCAGTCCAGCAATTTCATGCTAACGCCATATATAGTGTCGGTTTTTGTAAGAGCATCAGAGGAAGGTCAACATGAGTTCAGCCAATTAGAGGAAGGTCAACATGAGGTCAGCCACTTTACAAACCCCATGACTATGATGATGTACTTCTATTGTGTTGATGATGGGAGATCCAGTGAGAGATTGATAAACTGACACTAGGTGTCTGTCACCAACATAAAACTAGTATAAAACGTAATGGATGTGCTATTTTTTGTCATTCCACAGAGTTCCCCATTGATGCTATTGTGATATTATATATACTAAGTATAAATGTCTTTTGTGGCAAAGCAAAGGCAAATCAATACACTGATTTCATGTTTTTTTAAATTGCCCTTCTGGTTTTCAACTAACTTGACCCAAATTTCAAAATTTAATTATTTTTTTCATATAAGGTCACATTGGTTGATGGTTTGTTCATTATTAAATTTGCACTATAGAAGTGTCAGAATCTAAAAAAAACGAAATGAAAAATTCTGCAAAAATCAGAAAAATGAATAAAATGAGTGAATGAATTTCAGAAATCTGCACCTGAAAAATTGATAAAATACTGCAAAATATTTGAAAATTGACAAAAACAATTCATTGGTTACTAGTGCATTTGTTTATTTCTTAAAGAATGGTTTTTCTTTAACATTATTTTCTGTTATGCTTAGCAAATGCCAGTGTAATACGTTTTTATTCATTCTTATGTTTCTATTTCACTACGGTACTGTCATTGTTCACCAATATTCGATATTTTATTTCAGTTGATGAACGTATTTCCACTGAGAATAAGTGATGCATTAACTGTTGCCTATTTAACCTCGGCTTACCTTAACTTAGGTTAGCAAAACCGTGACATGCTGGTTATTCACTGCTGTTCACCCTAGTTACATGTTAACCTTGCTGACCCTATTTGTTGGGTGAGACTGCATAATATTACCCTGAGTCATTTTCATGCCTGAACGATTCTTACTCTTAAAAGGGTGGCCTCTGTTGCCCCCCAACCAGCCGCCTCCTCCTTCTTGTCATGCAAGCGGTTGACTAAGGCCGGAAGCCTGTCATCTTGGCACCTACACGGGCCTCTATGATGTGGCATGAATGCGCGTAGTTTGTATAGTTACAAAAAGAAGCATTGTTGTCTGTAGCCAGACAATGGTATAAAGATAGGCCACACCAATTGTCAGAATATTGAAGCAGTGACAGCTGATGTCAAGAAACATGGATTTTAGTGTCTACGCTGTTAATGCTAAACTCATTTTAGTGGCGTCTGCTCAATCTTAAACATTTCTGTAGTTTTACTAAAATTTATCAAACTAACAACCTTAAATAAAAAAGATGGCTTTTCAGAATGAAACACGACAAGTAGTACTCAATCAAAACTATTATGTGTTTCAACTGACTTTGCAACCAAATAAAGCTTAAAAGGCAAATGGTTGCACAAAAATCTTATAGTAATAATTAGGACTGCTGATGGCAGTCTAAAATAATACTAAGGATATTCATTCTATAGCAGCCTGTTGTTGACAAAACTGTGTGAGAATATTACCCAACTGGTGATGTCTTTGTTCTAGCCACATTCATGTCCCACATTTGTCTAGTATTAGCGGACATATTACTTTGAAAAGTAAAATGTTGTCTCTATTCATAGTGCTGAAACTGATTATATTCTTTTAACTGACACCTTAGCCTTATTATAATGCTAAGTTTAAGAGGTATATACATTTGATGCACTGTACCATAATGAGGTTATTTTGTACTGATTGGTTAAGAGTATGTCCATAAATTTGCTTCCATTTTTAATACGGCACAGAGGTGGGGGGGGGGGAGACAAAGTCGGCCATGGTCTGGTCGATGACCTTTTTTGAGGAAATTTCTTGTCCAAACAAAATTCAGACAAAATTCCTGACTTTCTATTCTACGAATTCATCTCCCAAAAAAGTTGATGACCTTTTTCTAGTCATTCGCCTCTTTTTCGACTTTCGAAGGGCCTCGCACCAATCTCGTTACCTTTTTTTAGAATGTCATCCCCACGGATTTTCTTCTTACTTTCTCACAATTTTCGGGGGACACTTTTCCTTGAACATTTCATTTTTACCTCGTCTGGTCAAAAGAGGCTGTGAAAACCCTCACACGCAATTACATTTGTTGCCCTTTTTCAGTCTTTCTTCAAAATTGGGGGGAAAAATGTATGGCGTGTCCCCGCACTCTTAAAAGTGGGGGTCATGTCCCCCTCGACCTCCCTAGATCGCCGCCCATGACGGTACAGCTTTCTTGCAAACGTGAATCCTACATTCTCGCAACCAAAAACTTCCAGATTGCCAAATTTTTTTGTTCTGCATGAAAACTAAGAACATTTTTGTCCTATGAAGCATTATGAATTGTTTATGGCATAGCTTGATTCTAAACCGCTGGGGAAAACCATCAATAGCCACAGGGAGTTAAAAATTAACTATAAATAAGTATTGTCTAGTGACATTAACAAAATAGTTGATCTGTGCAGATAAAGTTTTTTAATTGAGTGTGACTTTGACAACCAATGATTGTGCTGTGATTGCCTATAAGCGTCAAGTTTAAAGTGATTTAAGCGTCAAGTTTAATGTGATTTACGGGACTGAGTACGGTGGACAAAAAACCCGTACGTGCGGTTTTAGTATCATATGAAGCTTTTGACAGCCATAGCTATAGGGTGGTTACTATTGTAAGAAGGTACTTGCTGTTTATAGTCATAGGATGTACTTTATTGCTCTGGTAGTATGAGAATTGATCTCTGTATTCCATTACCTGCTCGTCACGTCAGATTTATTTAATTCAATTAGGGTGAAAAACTTCACTGGCTCATTTTGTCTGTCAGTTCCAGTGGTTAAATTCAGGCGGATCCTTCCGGATCTGAGATCCGGCACCTCTGATTTGAGATCCGCCACCTGCAGTGTGAGACCCGCCACCCAAATTATGTTATCCGCCACCTAAATAGGAGACTTATCAGCTATCACCTCAATAGGGAGATCCACCACCGAAAATGAGATTAGCATTCGTCAGCCTCACAGACTCACAGTGCGTTTCAATATTCACTAGCATCATAGAAAACTACTTAGGGCGTATACATGTACGCGTTTACTTAAATCGCCCGTTGTTTTTTAATATGGCAACGGAAGTAGATTAACTTTTGGCCTGCATCTGAGCGATAACACTATATAGGCCTAGTTTGCTTCAATAATGACTCGTTTGCGGAACTTCGAAGGCTTAGCTGGAATCGTTATAAACAGTGGCGGTTCTAGAGTTTTTGAACTGGCGGGGGGGGGGCTAAAATTGCTTGAGCCCCTCCCTTCGAAAAGTTCATCGTTTAACCCATCAGGCACCGAAAACATGCACAGCCACAGAAGCATGCAGGGCAGTAGGCCTATATAAATGTTTATAAGTTAGCATATCGTGGCATTGACAGAATGACAGTAGTGAAACTCATGCTTAATTTTCAGCTTTTCACTGGGCTTACGTCTATTATGATCTGAGGTAGTTTAGACCATAGGCGTAATTCGTGGGGGTACGAGGGGTACCCGTACCTCCACCTTTTGGACTGGGGTATTGTACCCCACTGTTTGAACAATGCCAATCAATGATTTATTTTTGTGCCTTCCCAGAAATCGCAGTCTGCGCCTCTAATTCTTCGTGTATGTAAGAAATTTGTACCCCCTACCTTTTAGACCAAAGTTACGCCCCTTAGATATATCTATAGCTTTTGAGTTTGCCTAAATTTAGAGACCCACCACCTCTGGATGTGCAATGGGGTAACTTCTACTGCGCCGTTATCATAATACCAGGACATCATCAATCAAGGTCGCTTCTAGTGAAATTGCAATCAAACAGTGTAATCCGTTGGAGAAGGATCCAGGTTCAGTGGTGGCGATCTTGTTTGACACTTCTAAACTGATCTGGTCAAAAAAGAGTTTTGAACTTACTGATCTGGTCAAAAAAGAGGAGAAAAAACTGTTGACCTTGTTTTGGTGTTTCTTCAAAATGTGGTGGTCCGATATATGGTGTGTCCCCCCAGTGGCGTCACTAGGGCTGGTGTCACCCGGTGCGGTAAGTCATGGTGTCACCCTAAAAAATGTAATGACCTTTTTTAGGAATTCGTCTCCAAAAAAGAGTGATGACCTTTTTTAGGAATTCGTCTCCAAAAAACAGTGATGACCTTTTTAGGAATTCATCTCCCAAAAAATTTGATGACCTTTTTTTTAGGAATTCCTCTCATCTTGCAAAAATTTCATCATTTTCTCATGTTGGGTGTCACCCCTCTCTGAGGGTGTTACCCGGTGCGGTCCGCACCCCCGCATCCCCTCGTGACGCCACTGTGTCCCCCACTCTTAAAGGTAGGGGTCTTGCCCCCTCGCCCCCCGCCGGGATTGCCGCCCATGTCCAGGTTGAAATCAGATAGATTTCGTTGCATGTAATCCACCGATGACTTAGCTTTTTGTGCTGAGGGGAAATAAAATGCATTTAACGATTACAACAATAATTGCAATTTAGTATCAGTCTCCCGTCTTTTGCTTAATTTTACGGGATTACATCGAGGCACGTGGTGGGTGGAGCGCTGGTCGGTAACCGAATGGGTCGAAGCGGTCTGCCTCAACGGTGGTAGCCCGAAGCACACGGCGCAACCATTGATCGCATCAGGTACGGCTGCGAAAAACCCGTACGTGCGGTACGGTACTCGACGCTGGGCACATTGCGACACGTGAGGTTTGTTCATGAATAAGCCTGTAAGTTATTGATCGGTCGAGACTGGCCGGCAACCGGGAGAGAAATTATGTTCATGCGGTGGATTGCCACCGCCGCCGCCGGTGGGGTTGTTTATAGCCGCGAAATGTTGGCGCACCGCCGTGTGGATTGGCCGACGGTTTCCAGAGATATTATGCAGATCGATTCGGCGCATCTGTGGGACGGATATCGAGATTTCTATGTGGAAGAGGTTTAGCAGGTTGATTAGGTGAGCTGTATGCAAGTGTTGGCTGCTGGTGCTTCGTCCAAGCGGGGTTCCGGCTGTTGACCTGATTTTGGGCTCGTCGACATCGAGATTCTGGGCTGGCTGTCTGCAGCGGCAGTCAAAGATGACCGGAAGTTGTGTTTGATTTCTTGGGCTGCGTCCGTATGTTGCAACTTTCAGTGGCTGTCCAATAGAACAAATATATTTCCGATCGTGGTAGGAGTTGTGTGGAAATTAGAATGTGAAATCGACGCATTCAAAAATGAAAATGAAGTTGCTTCTGCCGTTTGCTTTAGCGTTTGCCAAGTGATTCTACTTCGAGTTCAGTGTGCTGAATTGGGTCTTTTTCTACGGCATTGTTAGTCGAGGTTGGCAGTGGAATTTAAGAAATACTGGATTTAAAAAAGAAACTGGGTCGTTGGACAGTGTCAGTGACTTCGTTGTTTTCTAGTATTTGTGGTTAATAAATTTTCACACGTCTTGCATCACATCGAAGGTGAAAAGTGTTTGTTTATGCGCAATTATATGATGACATTGATATACGACCACAGTTCACCAGATGGAGAAACTATGGCCTGGTTACTTGGATATTGATTAACAGCTGTGTATTTCCATTTCTAACGCGTAAAATGTCTCGCTTTCACGCGCCACCAAATCTGATCGAGAACCGTATTGAACTCTTCCTTGACAATTTCAAGTACGTCACTTCAGTACTTGACTCAGAATTTGGAATGCTCGACTGTAAACTTGAGAATCATTTGGGATTGGAATTTTCGAGGAAATCAAGATCGTCCGAATCGCTTGTTTCAACATCGGTCAGTGGACCAAAGCAAAGTGTAACATCACCAAGTGAAAACTGCTTCAGCAGCCTGACATCATCTGTCATCTCAAATGATCTTGCAACTTTTGAACTGGAGCCGGATCCAAGCATGGTTGCAAGTGCTCGTGAGACAGGTATATACTTTGCATTAAAATTGCTGGATATGAACTTCACGGTGGCCAAGTTGTAATTGTTGTAGTTACCATTTGAGTTTGAATCTGGTGTATTTCATGAAATTTACATCGTCTCACTGAAGAATCTGTATGGGCTGTGGAATTTCAGCTGTCATTTCTCCACTTTAGTTACTTCATACAAATTGAACCATCTGACAACTCAACTGATTTTTGAAGACTTAATATTTTAATATAATTTAACTGTTATTGATGGCCAGAGCTGTTTAAGACAAGGTAAGATAAGGTGCTGTTGATACAACGCTGGCAGAAGTTAAGTTGAGCAGGACAAACCCAGTTATGGTGGTTCTTGAATGGGTGTCACTTTGCTTGAGACTGCGACCAGGCTGACCTAGAACAGGAGCACAAAGCTCATTGATTAAGGTCCTGTGGGTGTGAGCTAAGCTGGGTATGGCAGGCAAGAGAACAGGTATTATAGTTTTCTGGATAACAGCTGCTATTACAATGGAGAACCGTTTACACCTTGATGCTAAGACTTAGACAAAGCCACTGCAACCACATGTTATTGGATCGCTTGCTGATGTGACCATGCTGAAATATCTGAAGCTACCTACATACTAGCTCCCTTGTGAGGTGCTTAATCCTTTAACGATGAGGAGGCAATAACAGCAACTGGGAAAACAATACATCAGCCAGACACATGCATGCAAACTGATGTAAAATTATGTAGTCACATTGTAACGTAATTACAAGGTAATGTAGTCACAAGGTGATGTAATCACAAGGTAATGTAGTCACACGATAATGTAATTGCAAGGTAATGTAATTACAAGATAGTGTAATCACAAGGTAATGTAATTACAAGGTAATGTAATTACCAGGCAATGTAATTACAAGGTAATGTAATTACAAGGCAATGTGATTACAAAGTAATGTAATGTAACAGAACATTTATATATTGCCCTTCAAGTACCTTCTGAAGACACTGCATATACACTGCTATCTGCTTAGTCTAAACAAGTGCAATTTGAGGCCCGCATAAAATGTATGTTGTGTGGATTGAACTAAAACAGTATGCATATTTAACACTTTAACGATGAACTGTATTGGTTCCCCAGTCACTTTTAGTACATTTTCGTCGTTAAAGTGCCAGTGGAAGACTGTTCCACGAGGAAGGTCCAATGAATGAAAAATCTGATAAGAATATTATGATGTGTGCAAGGGAGGCACCTGCAAAGCTCCATATTTAGCAGAGCAAAGTGATTGGCGAACAGGCTGAGCCAGAACAGGACTACAGGAGCACAATGCTCTTTGATGTATGCAGGCCAGGTTGGAGGCTCTTGAAAGGAACCCATTTTCCATTGAAGCCAGTGCAGCATTTCTTGTTTATTTGCAGATAGATGAAAGTATTTTGACTGGTTGGCCACTACCTGGGTGGGATAGTTCTATTGTCTGTTACTGCTGTTATGCACAAATACAATTTAATTTGCATAATCTAAGATAAAATATATATATATTAAAGATGCACTGAATCACTGAGGCTTTGAAAAGTACTAGTGGCAGCGAGAAATATGAGAGACATTTCTCAGAAGAAAGAAGAATATCAAATCTGAAAATCAAAAATAAATGAGAAGTAAACAAATATTTGCATTCACACACAGCCACATAGCCACACGCACAGAACGATGCAGACACACACACACACACACACACACACACACACACACACACACACACACACACACACACACACACACACACACACACACACACACACACACACACACACACACACACACACACACACACACACACACACACACACACACACACACCTGCATGTAGGTTGGTCAACCCCAATATGTTTTGAAACTTTGGCCTGTTTTTTTCTCTGCTATTTACTCGCTGCATTGCTGCTAAATTTTCTTCCACACAATAATGCTTTCCCTCTGTCAATATACATATATTAGGTTAATAAATTTTTTATGTATTATATATTTATTACTCTATACAACTATGTATTAGTTGCTGCTATTACTCCTGCTATGTATTATCTACTAATATTACTCTATGGCCAATATGTATTATCTATTACTATGTAAATACTATGTATTATCTGTTACTATGTAAATACTATGTATTATCTAAATACTATGTACATACTATGTATTATCTGTTACTATGTAAATACTATGTATTATCTATTACTATGTAAATACTATGTATTATCTGTTACTATGTAAATACTATGTATTATCTATTACTATGTAAATACTATGTATTATCTATTAAGTACTATGTAAATACTATGTATTATCTATTACTATGTAAATACTATATTATCTATTAAGTACTATGTAAATACTATGTATTATCTATTACTGTGTAAATACTGTGTATTATCTATTACTATGTAAATACTATGTATTATCTATTACTATGTAAACACTATATATTATCTATTACTATGTAAATACTATGTATTTTCTATCTTGTGTAGCGATGACTAAGTTGCGTGAGAATCTTTACCAATGTCATTAATCAAAATGGAGAGAAGTTGCCAGTAGGCCTACAGCATGTTTCCGCTCTTTGCTTCCGATAGAGTCTGTGAGTAGGTGAACAATATGCAGTGCTACGCAGCCAGTTCCTGTAGCGCGTGTTAATGCGTCTCGCATGTTAATTAGGTATCGTTGGAAGCCATAGCATTGCCGCGTGTTAGACAGCAGATTCGTGAGTAAAAAGGCCCATTGTAAAAGAATGTCCACTTCATGAGTTGCCAGTAGGCCTACAGCATGTTTCCGCTCTTTGCTTCCGATAGAGTCTGTGAGTAGGTGAACAATATGCAGTGCTACGCAGCCAGTTCCTGTAGCGCGTGTTAATGCGTCTCGCATGTTAATTAGGTATCGTTGGAAGCCATAGCATTGCCGCGTGTTAGACAGCAGATTCGTGAGTAAAAAGGCCCATTGTAAAAGAATGTCCACTTCATGAGTTGTATTCCCTCTGTTTTGTTTCAGGAGTGGAGACATGAAGCAGTGTATATCTAAGAATTATATAAGTGATTTTTCCTTTTTCCAACCCCTGGGTCGGTGTTTGTTGATCCAAAGACCAAAACAGTGCAGCTTTGTGTATTGATTTAACAAAAATTCTATACATAGTACTGCACAATAAATTTATGTATTGCATGTTCACATGTCTCCTCGGTTCAATAGGCAGCAATGGGATCCATTGTGCAGTCACACGTTAAGCGGTTTCGTGTATAAACCGGTCACGCGTAAATGGGACTTCAATGCATGTGATATCTTCAGCCCTGTGTTATCTATTACTGTGTAAATACTATGTGTTTTCTATCTAGTGTGTCCTCGATGAATTTCTTCAGAGATCTACACAGTCCAGTGGTAGATAAAATGTATAATGTAATGCAGATTATATATAATGTAATTTATGAAAATTTTCTGCTTTATACAATACAACTTTGACAAATTACCGTAATACAATCGTGCTGTCCACCTGTGAGGTATGGGTGTACTTCGATGTGAGAATTCAGAGCCCCAGTGGCTGGAGGTTCTTGTGGAACTGATCCACAAACAATGCAAGAGCAGTCTAGGCCATGGATCACTGGATCACCTTATAATAATTTAAACACCTGGACAGGCCAGCTGAGCCACTGGGGTTCAAGCCCTTGACACACGAGTTATAGACCAAACCACTTGCAAGCAATCATCTTGCGCCTTCAAGATCCCCAACATCATTTGATTTATTTATCCCATGGCCTGGCAGTGAGGTGGCCTTGATGGGCTTGCCCAAACCCTATTCTCATGGCCTTGCCATTCCAAACTGCCTTTTTCAAAGAGAACCACAGGGAGAGAGCAGCAATCAGTTTTGTCCAGGGTCATTGATGTGGGCTTTGTTATCACCCGTCCACAGATTAATTCAAGAGCCCCTGAGGCAGTGACCTTTCTTTCAAAGTTTTAAATGTTTCTGGACGGTTGGCCAGTAACCTTTGACCTGTGTGGGGAGACCCTAATTTATATTTCGATATCCACGACCTGTGACGGCCATATTACATTTGGTTGGATCGAATTCGGTGTTTTTCGATCAGTTGTGCATAGGATGAATCACAGATTCATCGGCAGGGTCGCTTTATTAGGATGGCAAAGTATTAGAGTACAATATAGGGTTTATTTAATCTGATGGTAGGTTATTACACTATAGCATGTCATATTCAATTCATTTCGATGATGGATGTTGCACAACAATTAGTTGATTTGGCCAACAGTGAATGACACTGCATCCAGTTCATTCAGGTGATATAACAAACGTGTTTGAATTGCTTCATTGTATATATTGCATTGTATACATTGCATTGTATGCATTGCACTGTATGCATTGCACTGTATGCATTGCATGCATCACATTGTATATGCTGCATTGTATGCATCGCATTGATACATTGCATTGTATGCATTGCATTGTATACATTGCACTGTGTACATGTCATTGTATACATTGCATTGTATGCATGTAACGTATGGAGTTTTCTTCCTTTGAACCATTGAAAAGGGTTTCTAGATGAGTCTTCTGCATGGACCCCAGGCTGAATTTACGTATGCAAATGCAGTGCAACTTTTTCTCATGACATTGGCAGACTGTCATGGGTTCTGTCATACCTTTTGTCAGTCAACCGGAGAGTCTTTTGATGCCTAACTCAGCTTTTTTGATGCTATTCACTGATTTAATAATCTCTTGAAACTCATCTGGCCAAGCTGTAAAGAGTAATGTCTGCCACCAATAAACACTAGTGTGGCAAGAAGCTTAGATCCCTAGTCCTAAGCTCAATCTGGCTGTAAAGTACATTACTGTGGCTAGTGTGGCCTACAGTAGGAGACAATTTCTCTGTGAGCCTTTGTTGCCACTTTACTGTCTGTTCTAGACATTAACTCAAAACGAACATGGATTAAATTGGATTTTGACTTGTGTTTGAATATAGGCCAGCCTGCTTCACAATTGCTTTGAATAAACAAGGAATGTAGATATTAGTATGGACTACTCTTTGGGAACCCCCTCTGACCTGACGCACGCTCATAAATAAGCTGGTGCCCTGTGCTTGGCTTTCGAGTGGTGCTTTAGAAGTTTGGAGATTACGATTAGTATTTAAGTTACGAACACATGTCCATGACCTCTGTAAAGGAGTACACATTCGAAACATAGATGCTGATTGCAATTAGTATAATGTATTTCTATTTATTAGGCATTTCATGTCTGGTAGGGTATTCTGGCTGCACTAGTGCCTACTTTTAACAGACATTATTTGTAATTGTGTATTGGCAGGTAGAAGGTAATGTGCAGTGGTGTGTGAAACGCCTGTCAGAAGTTGTCTTGGTAAACCACTCATTTGGTCCTCTTGAAAACACCCAAATGGAACAAAACAAACAATGCTTTTTAATCGAGAACGAGTTTACGCTTTTTAATCCAGGGTTCTACAAGAATCATTGTTTGCTTAACAATTGAGTGTTTTTACAACTGAATCGTAAGAATTTATAATTTAAAAAATATTGGGCTAGGTTAAGCCAAAGTTTGAGAAGCTTTGTAAGCTTTGAAATAAACTATAACAGGAGTAAGTAAGTAGACTTTATTTGCATCTGACTGTCGCATGTGCTTTGTATACAGCAAGTACATATATATTTCAAATAAACTATAACAGGAGCAGATTATAAAGTCACACGTGTACTGCAAGAGTTCTAGCACTAGGGTGCCTCTGTCTCTCTCTGTTGACATCTGTTTTGCTGCTTCTATCCATGTATCCGACTGTTTCAGTCCTGGTGATTATGTCTTCTTTTAGTTTCTCTTTCTCTCTGTCTCTGCCTCTGTCTGTCTGTCTCTTTCTCGCTGTCTGTCTGTCTGTGTTTGTCTATGTCTCTGTCTGTCTCTCTGTCTGTCTATTTCTGTCTCTGTCTCTGTCTCTCTCTGTCTCTCTGTCTCTGTCTGTCTGTCTCTGTCTCTGTCTCTCTTTCTTTCTCATTGACTGAGTGAGGAGCCTGACAAGTCTTGTCACATGCAGCCGGTCGTATACAACCATGAAGAGTGCAACTTAGATGCTACGAATCTACTCGAGCCTAAACAGTGCTACAGAAGTTATATAGGATTAACTTAGATCATCTGCTGACTTGAATATTGACTTAGGTTTGAGCTGAACCAATTCTGTTTTGTCGGCTTTGTTCTGATTTTTTAAAATAATGGCAAACATTTTCTGGCATTACATTAGAGGAGCAGTCCTTTAAGCTAGCCCTGAGGCAGCCACAGGTATAAAGTGTTAGCAACTTCGTTTTCTTATCCTCGGCATATGAGGACGGTGGCGAGTCCTCTCCCTCACCGTCTCATCTTCCCACCGACAGTGTATGGTCAGTGTACTCATTATAGCTGAGTTAGCTGAAGGATGCAGTTGGAGCAGAAATATTGAACCAAATTTCTGCCCTGGCAGGGATTTGAACCGCCAACCTCTCAGTTGACAGTCCAGCATGCTAACCACTACACTATCGAGCATTAACTGGACGGACAGAATCTGCGTGGCAACTGTAGATTAAGAAACTTGTATGTGTGTATATTTATGCATGTATGTTTGATGTCATGTGTGCATTGATTAACACCTGATTGATTTCTGGACTAATGTATGGAAGGTCATTAAAAGTGACACCAGGTGCCAAGGTCTGCCTGCTGCCTGGTGGCTTTATTTTCCATCTATGAAAAGCTACTCGGGTTTTAGTAGCTGCTGTACTCAGGTGATAGTTGCTGTCGTTTGTACAGTAATGTCTGCTGTTCACAGGCATCGGTTTGGCTAGGCATAAATCATCTGGCTTCAAACACATTCACTGCCTTAAGACAATTATTATCTCTTAATACAAGTAATGATGCAAATGATCCGAAACTTCAGCAGGCCCTCAAGGACAGCATTGCAATAGGCAGGTCTGTTTGAATAAATGACTAGCAATGGCATAGAAGGATAAGTTTCTGCTTCTGATTTTGAGCTGACCTAGAACTTTAGTACAAGCATAACATTAAGGGAAATGTTGTGAAACTTTTCGAATGGTCAGTGCCATGTGACTTGATGCCTTTGTGTATGTATGTATGTGCATATTGTATGTATTACCATAACCATAAATTTCATTGATTCCATCAAATGCAGAGCAAATAGTGTGATGCAAGTATAAATTCAGTAAATGAGGAAAACAGTGGGAATAGAAAACCCTAAAGGGAACAAGTCCAAACTAGCAGTGCCACTCATTCATCATGTATTGCACATGTGGCAGAGGTTAATATAATATAGATTGTATTCTTTCTGAATCTATAACAAACCTTAACTAGTTAACTAGTGCACAAAGGATTAGCATGTCGTACTGCAGTCAATCAAGTAAGCACGCAGTCTACGTTAAATAGGTTAAAGTTAGTTAAACATTGCATGTATGTATGTATGTGCATATTGTATGTATGTAGGTATAGATGTGTGTATGTATGTGTGTATGTATGTCTCTAGCTATTTAAACAGCACCTTTGAAGACTTCCAGACTACATCAAAGAACTCTGCACTAGCCCGGTTGACAATAGTTTTGTGTTTGTCAAGCCATGGGGCTTGTTGATACTGCACTCCAGACACCCTATCCTCCAAAACCAGACTTCTGAATACATACATACATACATATATGCATACATACATACATACATACATACATACATACATACATACATACATACATACATACATACATACATACATACATACATGCATGCATGCATACATACATACATACATACATACATGCATACATATATAACAAACGTTGTCTGGATGCAATAAAGATTTTTGATTTGATTTGATTGATTTGATACATACATACATACATACACACACATACATACATACATACATTCATACACACACATACATACATAAATACATACATACATACATACATACATACACACATACATGCATACATACATACACGTGTACAATGTACGTGCATGTGTAAATATGTATGTTTGTACATACACTGTTGCAGTCGTGTAGGCTGCAGTGAATGTATTGACTGTCTGTTGATGTCTTGTATGAGACTTTTGCTGGTTTTAGTGTCTGCTGTTAGCAGAAATCACTTGTGACCTGAAATTAGTTGAATATACAGAAGAAGTTGAAGGGATGCCTGCGTTAAACTGCCTAAAGAGCAGTCGCAGGTTGCAGTTTTAGGATTTTTACAGCTATTGATTTGAATCGATATCATGTTTAAACGTTGTCTGGTTGTTTTTTGTTTTAGCAACTTTCTTTTTATTGCATGTGGGATCTGCTTTTTTTGTTGGTTTTTGTTCTCTTAAGTTTCTTTTCTTTTTATTCAGTTGTGGAATTTCTGTTGAGTTTTCTGGATCTGCTGACCCATTGACTGAGCCTTGAATTCTGGTCTCCAGATGGCTCTCAAGTTGCAGGCTGGTGCCGGGCCACAGAGTGAAAATGGTGCCCCTGCTATAAACTTTAGTAAGCTTTATATAACTCTTTTAATTTTAGTTATTTTAGATTTTTGCTATTTTGAGTTATTTTAGCTTTTGTTGATTTCTGCTGAGTTCAGTTATTTTTTGTTGTGATCTAGACTGATCTGATGTCAAAATTCACTGAGCCATTCTCTTTCACCTGTGTTGGGCTGTGAGGATGTTTTAACAGGATGTTTCAAGATAAATAAATTGAAGGAGACCATGATGGATTGCTCGACATATGATTGATTGAATGAATGATTGAATGAACAAGTAAACGAGTGAACAAATGAACGAACGAATGAACATATGAATGAATGAATTGATGAATAAACAAGCAAGTTGAATAAACAAATTAATGAACAGATGATTGAACAGATGAATGAATGAACATATGAATGAATTAATGAATGAATGAACAAAGAAATGAATGAACAAACTGATGATATTCATTTCTGTTGCTCTGCTGTGATTAATTTACATACTTTTCAAGTGGATGCCTTAATACAACATTCTGTATGAAGTTTTATTGCTTGCGGATATTAGTGTACATTGCGGATTTTAGTGTACACTGCGGATATTAGTGTACACTAGAACCTCCGAGTAAAGCTGCATTTGGAAACAACATCAAAGTCTCTATTGAATCAAGGTTGTGTTATAATGTGGTTATATTCTAAACTTGGGACACATATCTGCAGAGTTAAAGCAGATTTTGCATTGCAATTAAGCATGTTATTATGAGACCCCTGTGTACTGAAGTAATAATATCAGTCTGTCTATCAAAAGAGAGTATCCAACCAGACATTTCTTGTAACCTAATGAATGCAGTTTCTGATTGTTTTACCTTTGCAAGGTGTAAGAAGGTGGATGACGATCGTTATTGTTATGTTTCTCGTTAGGCTATGCTATGGGCGATTCGAGTTGCACGCTAACAATCCTTGACGTGGCCGATGTGCTCCAGGCGAAATATGCATTACTCTCAGGTAATTACTTCATTCTTTAGCTGTCATTATGTAATTAATTGTGACCTGATATTTGTACAGCAGATTTTTATGTTGTCTCAAAAGCAGAGTATTTGATTTAAAAAATCATAAATATGTGACTTGAAATATTATAAAATCTGCACTGGCTGTATCAAGTGGAACAGAGGAGGTATGTGGTGAAGACGATTAATAAAATTTGCTGGCTTGTGTTTAAAAGAATCAATGTTCCGGAACAATGGAAAGGTGTTAAAAAAGCCGTAGTGGATAATATGTATCTGGATTTTTATGTAGCATCTTCTAAGATCCTCTCAGAGGCACTCCTCACCAACATAAATAATGTTGTAGCTTGATAAAACTAAACTTTCATCTACAGGTTAATTCTGCTTCCAAGGTAGAAAATGTCTCCACTCACACACACACACACACACACACACACACACACACACACACACACACACACACACACACACACACACACACACACACACACACACACACACACACACACACACACACACACACACACACACACACACACACACACACACACACACACACACACACACACACACACACACTCTGAGCCAATCCAATGGAATGAATGAATACTCGTTGTTTTGAACATCAAAGCTGACATAATACAACTTGAACACGCTACAGAGGTTGTGACTCACAGGCAGCTGGTTAGTGAATCATGATTGACAAGTGAAAGTTCAGAGTTCAATGTCTGTGCTGCACTAAGGCTGTGGAATAACAGCATTGAAAAGAAACATTTCCTGTACATGGCCATACATTTCGACTGGTACTCCCTCAGTTGATGGTAGAACATAGCAAATCTGAATAACTCTCACACAACCTGCTTTCTTGTGCTGTTTGGAGCATTCATCTACAATCACCAAACACCAGAGTCTCCTTCCAGATAGACATGACCAGTCGTTAATGTGCTTAATTTTGCAGAAACAGCCAGTGCTTTTAAGAATTTGTATAATAATAATAAAATTCGTTTATTGATTCAAACTGACAAGTATGCAGTATAGATTACATGATATAATAGTAACAGATGATAGCAAGTTTAAAAGAGTCGAATTTAACTGTAGGGCAGCCTGCAAGGCACCCATCTATCCTACTGCTCATTTTACCCTTTGCCATCTAGCAAATGGAAGGCTGGGTCTATCTTGTGGGGCTAACGGGTATCGAACCCACGTCCTGATATATGAACTTGAATTGGAAAGACCAGTTTTACTGTTCCTCTGATTCTCTGTATGCTAACTTTTTTACCAGAGATTATGGCCAGCAATTGAGTCTGTATGGTCATGACAGATTAGTAATACCATCTAACGACTGTGGTTGTTTTCAGGTGGGAAAAGTCGAAGAAATTTCCAGATTCTGACTTTTCCAGAATGCCCTGTTGCCAACGCAATAAGTGATGAACAGTATCGTAATGTTGCAACGTATCTAGCCAGCATCCCACCGTAAGTATATGGTGGAACTTTTTATATTATTTGTTATTTAATTTTTAGGTACGTATTTGTGACAGTTTGACTGGTCACATCAATTGTAAATATGAGCACACACTATTTTACCCCTTAAATTTGCTTTGTATTGTAAATGTAGGGTCAGGTAGGGTCGAGTACCGGTAAGTGCACGGCATCATTAAATGCACAGTTGACTTAAGTTTGCACTGGCCCTTTAATAGTACGTGATGCAAGAGAATTTATTTAGTCCCTTTATTTTAAGCAAGAGAATTAATTTAGTCCTTTTATTTTAAGCAAGAGAATTAATTTAGTCCTTTTATTTTAAGCAAGAGAATTAATTTAGTCCTTTTATTTTAAGCAAGAGAATTAATTTAGTCCTTTTATTTTAAGCAAGAGAATGCCCAAGGACTAAATGCAGGTTGAATGCCCTTTCAGAAATTTCCTGTTGTTCTATTTCGTGTTCTTTACCTAAGAAGCTAGCAAATGCAGACTTTGCTGATTTTGATTTACGCAACGCGTAATCGTAAATTCCAAGTTTCTGAAGTGCTGCTTAGAGGCTAATTACAGGGCACCATCTTAATCACTAGCTTGTTCACAAGTGCAGCCGTCACCACAAGATTTGTTTCGACACTATTGATCACTGTCAATACTATTAATCATGAGGAAAGGACATTTCTGTAACCAATTCAGAAAGTTGACCCTGGTTTTGGGGTTGACTACATGGTGAATTGTGTGGCAGTTATTCTTTTTGTTATTATTATTTTTATTATTATTAATTAGTAACTGATACAGCGCCGGTGGCTAATACACTTGGCATCAATCGATGGCGCACCAAAACCAAGCCGTAATTGGCGTCAACATCCAGAAGATCGGTCCATTGAGACAGGGAGACAGCCTATGGTGGATAAGCAATCCGAAACATATAAGCACGAAATGAATGAATGAATGATTGAATGAATGAGTGAATGAATGAAATGAAGCAAGCGACTGAGCAGAACTAGCAGATTCAGAGAGAGAATTGCAAAATTTTGCTCCAGCAACCAAATCCTTGTTCACCGTACACAGGTCTAGTTTAAGTGTAAACAAGAAAGGCCATTGGAAGACCTTGTTCAACAGTGATTAGACTGAGGAATAAGAATTAATTTTAAATATTGTGGTTGGCATTGGAGTTGAGTGTTTAAACTATGGCCTCAATTTGGCAGCGATCCTCTGCTGAATAGGAAGCCAGTGCCACCATGATCCATTGAACAGTATTGAAAGTTTGGATGTTTTGAACATCATGTGAAAATGGTCAGTATTTGAAGGACACTTACGGCAGCATTTTGGTCTCTTTATTAATGCATTAGCAATTCAATCCATTGATCAAGGATCAAACCTGCTGAGTGAACTTAACGTAGTGATCTCAGGCACATTTAAATCGGGAGTGGGAAGTAAAATTTGGTATCTGTGTCAGCTGGGAAGTAAAAGAGTAAGAAATGTAATGTATTACTTGTTCTTATCCAGGACTCTTGAGGCTGAGTGATGTAAGAAAAGAAGATTGCAATTGTAATTAGTAACTTCTACTGCGCCGGTGTCTAATGCACAAGGTGTTAACTCATGGCACACCAAAACCAAGCTGTAATCAGGTCAATATCCAGAAGATCAGTTCCTAGGATGAGTTATAGATGAAGTGAATACCCTACAAATGTCGTAATGGGAATTTGGACAACATACTCTACGGAACTGTAGGAAGTTGATGAAGATGACAATGATGTGCAATTGTACTCTATTGATGCTCTATGATTAGACAGTAGGGCTATATAAACACAACAGAAAATAGGTTGTATTATTCCACTTACACATACAATACCCAGGTAAATAGTCTATGTCAAGGGTGTCTAACCTTTTTTAAGGTGCGTGCCAAAATGCTCCTAAATCATTTTAAAAAAATACCATGGCGTGCCCTTCGGAATATTGCACAGTATATAATTATTTTTCTCATAGAGGTTATGGTTAACAGAGCGTAAAAAAATGATTTATGGACGTTATTTCAAAGATCGTTTTTGAATGGTGTTAAAATAAAGTCCTTCAAAAAACAAAATGTGGATTCCTTCGTGGATTTTGTATTTCTAAGTTTGAAATTTTGGGGTACGCTCTGAATTCCGCGTGCCCGAAATATTTGAACGCATGCCACTTTGGGCACCTGTGCAATAGGTTCACCATCCGTGGTCTATGTCTTTGTTTTATGTGGATGACTATAAATATAATCTGTACAGGTAAAGAGTACTTGGTACTACAAATTTATAAGCATTAATGTGTATAAATATATCAGTGCATATAAATTTTAGTACCTTTAGATAGTGTTGTGAAATAGTAGTGGATGGCACCAGTCCCTCCTCACCTGTGTTGACCTGCATGCATAAATAATGCCACGTTTCAATGAATTGTGTGGTGGACCTGACTGTTTGGCACTTCCATGGCTTTGACCTACACACATGCATGCACACATGCACATCACACACACACACATGCACACACACACACATACACACACACCTACACACACATAGACCTACACATACATACTCCTACACACACATACACACACACATACACACCTACACACATACACCTACACACACATACACACACACCTACACACACACACAAACACACCTACACACACATACACACATACACCTATACCTACACACACATACACACACATACACCTACACACACACATGCACTACACACACACCTACACACACACACACCTACACACACACACACAAACACACCTACACACACACACACACACAAACACACATACCTACACACATGCAAACACACCTACATACACATGCACACCTACACTCACAAACACACCTACACACACACGCATGCATGCACGCACACAAACACCTACACATTCACACATTATACATTTTGTATTATGCTATATTTATATATTTCATTTCTATATTTATATATTTCTGCCTTTATCCGTGATTCCCTCCACTGGCTCCCTGCTCAACAGCGAATTCAGTTTAAAACCCTCACTCTCATGCGCAACTGCCTTACTGCCTCTGCTCCGTCTTACCTA
This sequence comes from Allolobophora icterica, assembly GCA_963556255.1. Classification (NCBI taxonomy): domain Eukaryota; kingdom Metazoa; phylum Annelida; class Clitellata; order Crassiclitellata; family Lumbricidae; genus Allolobophora; species Allolobophora icterica. The sequence goes on from OY744614.1 coordinate 29,985,478, forward strand.
ATGAATTTTTGCAACCCAGTTTCTTCCTTGCCTGCGAGGGCTTCCTTGCGATCTTCGGCTCGCGGCCTTATGGTTGTCCCTCGCATGCGATCTTCCACGGCACAATCCAGAAGTTTCGCCTATGTTGGCCCCTCTGCTTGGAACTGTCTCCCCTTGTTTCTCCGCCAAGAGCTTCTTGCCCTCTCTCCTCTCCAGTTCCGTAGACGCCTGAAAACTTTCCTTTTTGCCGGTGCCGGCATTGATGCGGGTTGAAAGCGCCGCTGATTTGAGTGGCGCTGTATAAGTTTTCGGTTACAATTACAATTACAATTAAATATTTATGTGTACACACACATGTAAATGTATAATACATGTATGCCAGTATTAAAGATTTGGTTTTATTGAAACTTTAGACACTTGTTTGTTTACATTGATTGAATTTTAGGTAAGGACTATGATGTAGAATATCTCTGCTGCTGTTAGGATGTTGTTGACATGACCCTACATTAAGCTTTGACCTGACCTAAATCAGGTAAATGCTTTAACCAATGATTTCCTGACCACAGATTTGTTTCTGTGCCTGATTGCAGCTTGCATGAAGCCGATCTTGGGTTTGTTGTGATCATCGATCGAAGACTCGACAAATGGGGATCCGTCAAGACGCTCCTCCTCCGAATCTCAGTAAGATTTTCTTGACTGTCACTTAACGTAATGAGGACCCGAGGGAGAAAATAGAAGAGGATAATGGAGATTAGAATGCACCGGAGGAGGAAGGAAGAATGAAGGAGGATTGAAGGATAGGGGAAAAAGAGGAGAACAAAAAAGATTAGGAGGAGAGGGAGAAGGATGAAGTAGAGAAACTGAGGAAAAGGGAGGAAGAGAAGGAGGAATATGACGATTCGGTGGAGACTTGGAGCATAGGGAAAGTACAGAGAGGGAAAATGAAGGGATTATCTGTTAATTGAGGAAGTAAAATGAGAGCAAAATGATGAGAACTTTAAGTAATAGAGTCTAAAAATGAAGAAGAGAAAACTAATCTCAGACACCTATTGTTTTATCCATTGTGTCTTTGTTATTTTGTTCTAGGGTTATTTTCCTGCTTTGGTCCAAAAAGTCTATCTCCTGCGTCCATCAAGTTTTCTTCAGAAGACATTTGCCGACATGGGCTTCAAGTTTCTTAAAGAGGATTTCAAGTTCAAAGTATGCATGTCTGTAACAAGAGATATTTCTAAATGGTACCAAACAAATCATATACATTACGTGACGAACATTTAAGAGTCGTTCAGGATAATGTAGAGGTGGTGTAGTGTGCAGGTAGTACTGTGTTTACATATTCATGTGGTGACGCTTTTAAAGCCTTTCTTCAGTTTAAATTACGAATTGACAGCGTGTTAGTCGGTCATTAACCGTTTTCGCGTTCCACATGATTTAGTTTGTTGTCTGGTTTGCAATCTTCACACTCAGTAATTCATGCAGAGTAGTGATATAGTGCCCCTTAAAGATGTCTACGTGAAGGTGCTCCCATCCCAATTCCAGAGAAAGAGAAAGCTTACCAGTGAAATAGTGTGATTTTCAGGTGTTACAGTGCCTTGTAAGAGACTCTTCATGGGTGCTATGATATATGCATGTAGCATACAAACTAATTTAATATACTGCATTAAATTAATTCAATATATTAAATTGATTGCATTAACTCGATTCAAGTATTTTAACACGATAAATTAAATTATATATGTAAGAATATATAGCTATCTATTTATGGCCCTTTTAGGAAGCTGTCAGAGTGTTATTCTAACTAAACACTTGACACTGTGTAGTGTCCGTGGCGAGGAGTGATGGCATATCTAGATGGGGAGGGGGCTTTTCCGGGTGTTAGGTTTGACAACTGAAAAGCCCTACCTTGCAATGTTTGAATTATTCCTACACTCACCATCATAGGAAATGTTGAGAATTAATTTGAGCGCTGACTAATTACATCTTATTGGCAGGAAATTCAAATGTAGTACAGTTGTTAAAGATCAAGTTTCACAAGTGCCTGGAGTCTGTATTATTCGACAGTAATTTCACTGTTTTGGGTTGGGAGCGCCACGGATGAGTTTTTTCTTGAAGTGGTGCTTCATATATATCAGATTAAAATTACAATTACAGTTACATAGTTTTTGCTTAAAAGAAATTAATTCCTTGTTAATTTCTGTGTTGAAGATCCTGATGTTGAACTCGGTGGAAGAGTTGCATGATCACGTTGACCGTGACCAACTCACTGACGATCTCGGTGGATCTCTAGTGTACAACCATCACGAATGGATACAACACCGTGCGGTATGTATTGTAAATTCTATGCATGAGAGCCTGAGTGGCCGAATGCTACGTAATCGTAAAATCAAAATTTCTAAGCGCTACTCTAAAGCTAAGCACAGAGCACCAGCATATTCACGAGTGCATACCTGTAAGTGCTTATGAGTACAAACTCATATCTCTTCTGAATTGGTTAATAGACCGTGACCAAGTCTTCACCCTTGAAAGCTTTGCATCATTCTTGCCAGTGTGACTTTTTCATTGCAGTGAAGATGTAAATTACATAACGATCTGTTCTTTCATATCTTTTTAATTAGACAGTGTTCTGTCTTTGCTCCTTCAATACCTTTGTTAATTGGCAATAAACAACTTCTACTTAATGGATTTAAATGCCAAGAGTTGGAAATTGAACCAAACAAATCTTTTCAAACTGGAGTCCAATTTTTCTTAACTGAACCAAAGTGTAACTAGATATTTCATGTAACCAATTAACTTTGAACTGGACGCTAAATTTGTGTTACATGTTTACTTTCAACAGCACTTAAACAAATTCATAAAAGAATCATAAAAATTTAGCCATAATTTCACTTATTTATTTACATGCAATTAATTTATTATATCAAAGTAATTGAATTTAGTTAATGCAATTATTTATTATGTTAAATTAATTTTGTGTAGTAAATAAATTAAAATAATTCTGTGTTCTACATGTGTATATCATAGCATCTGTCAAGAGCTCTTACGGGTTGCTTTACAAATATTCCCTTACAATTACAGCTATAATATTCAAAAAATATGTGACAGTGTTATTGCCTGGTGTGCGATAAAATCAGCCAGAAGGTGATCATTCAGTAAGTTCATGAATTGTTTGGATTAGGCGCTGGAGAAGTTTTCTGCCAACACAAGTCGCATCGCGGAGACCCTGCGACAGTTATGTCGGCGACTCCAGGAGACGGAGTTTCCGAACGATGTCATCCAGACGGAGACTCTCATACAGGACCACGAAGTCGCACGCCAAGAGGTCAGGGAAGACCTGGAGTCAACAATCAGGCATGGAGAAGTTCTACTAGACTGTTTTAAGACCATCAAAGGTGAGGGCAATTCCGAGGTCCAGGTTCCGACAACACAGCTGCCCAAGTACCGAGTGAGCCACGTCACGGCTGTCGAGAGGTACGAAGCATGGTTTAACTGAGTAATGATTTAAATCAGTATATTTATTTTGTTTTTGAAAAACGAACACATTTTTTGTGCCTGAAGGCAGAAAGAAAAAAAAATTTCACAGCAGTGCTAGTGACATAATGTCAAGTGCACAACTGTAAAGAGTTCATAAGTTTTGTAATTGAAATTCGTATTTTAAAGAAGTTTTTGAAAGAGGAATTAAGATATGTCTGTATGTATCAAGACACTTAATCTAGCGCATTTTGAAGTACCTCGCTATAACAATGTTAACACGTTCACCGCCGCCATATTTTTCCTCCCCACGCCACAGAAAAGTGGGAAAAAGTTTAAAAAGTGGTATATATATACACATACATACATACATACATCTATATATACATACATACATACATATGCACGTACATAAATACATATATACATACACACATACATACATACATATACATACATACATGTATGCACACGTACACATGTACATACATACCTACATGCACATGTACACACATACATACACACGTACATACATACATACATACATCCATACATACATACATACATACTACATACATACATACATACATACATACATACATACATACAAACATACGACATACACACATACATACACACATACACACACATACATACACACATACATACACACATGCACAGTTTGCACACACACATACATACATACATACATACATACATGTATGTATGTATGTATACATATATGTATGTATGCATACATATGTATGTGTCTATACATGTATGCATGCATGTTTGTATGCATATGCATGTATGTATGTATGTATGTATGTATGTATGTATGTATGTATGTATGTATGTATGCATGTATGTATGTATGTATGTATGTGAGTATGTACACACATGTATGTATGTACATGCATATCTGGATGCACATGCATGTATGTATGTATGTATGTATGTATGTACGTACATGTGTAGGTTTGCATACATGTATGTATGACATGTATATGTATGTATGTATGTATGTGGTAGGCACGTGTGGATGAATCTATATGTATGCATGTATGTAGGTGTGTATGTATGTACGTGCGTATGTATATATGTATGTACATACATGTATGTATGTATGTACATGCATATATCTATGTACATGCATATATGAATGTACATAAAACTAGTACGAGTTATCTCGTACTCGGCGCTATAGGTAAGAAAATTAAGTACGAGATATCTCGTACTCGGCGGTGAACGTGTTAAGCAATAGTTAAGGTTTGATGCTGTAAATTTTGATGAGATTTTGCGGCTCTGCCACTGAGCCCAACTTGGTTCATCAGATCTCAACTAAAATCATCTTTTCTTTGAATCATTTCCTACGTAGGCTGTTTCCGTGTCATTTAGGAGGTCTTTTCTTGGCTTTCGACTGGACTCGCCCTGGAATTTGGCTTGCACGACGATTTTGAATACTAGTGACCACTGTAATTGAAACACTAATTCTAACCAAGCATTTACAAAAGTGCCACTCAATGATTCACAGGCACTCCTGACTCAAGTCAGTGCTATCACTAACAAAGAGTGCGGCTTGGATTAGGAATAATGCCTTGAGTATTTTTACATCAGTGCTATAGAAGTCTTAGAATACATTAGATTGAGATGTACTTTTAAAAAGAAATCAATGTAGTCAGGTCCAGTTTAAGAAGTCAGTCGCTTTATCATGAAGCTGTTAATCGTTTGTGTCACTCATCCAATTAATCAAATCTTCAATCAATCCACGGAAACATTCGGTTATCAATGAGTGATTGATCAACAAATAATTTATTGGTGCGATAAATAATGAAATTTTATTTTGTGGTGTAGGTTGTTATTGCAACTGGAAGAGACGGTGAATAATTTTGAGACCTTCTGGAACCACCACAAGCAGAAGCTGGAGCAATGCTTGCAGCTGAGAAAGTTTGAGGAAGAATTTAAACACGTGAGTTGACGACTGAATTTCTTGCTTCGTGGAAGACTTTAAAGATATAGTTCTAAGATGGACAGAAGATCCAACTAAGTAGTTGCTGAAAATACATTTTCAGCTTATCATCTTTTGTGATCTGTCAAGTAGCTACATTTCAGCACCTTCTGCGATTGTCGGCACATGGAGACCTGGTCATTCCAAAAACCAACTGTCACTGCACAGTGTCGCAGCTTCGCAGTTGTTCATATAAATGCATGCAGTAACAGGATACTTTTCACTGTACGTTGCTGGGTTAGATCAATTGCAGAAAATAATTTTGAATTTCAATTTAAGTCAGTGTATTACGAAAGCTTTATTTAGACGCTCATTTTTGTTTCAGATTCTGTTATGTGGCATCTGTTAAAAGCTCTTCAGAATTGTTGAGTAATACAATTTTACTTGTTATGATGTTTCTGTTTGGTTTATAGCTGCAGTTTGTGAGTGAGAAGCATTTGACTGAACTGGAGTCCATGACAGGCGGAGTCGAGTCACTGGTGAAAGTTGAAGCCCTTCTGGCTCAACTCCAAGATTTTGAAGCAAGGTCAAAGGTTGGCAGCGCAATTTCTTCATTCTAGGAATCTTTGAATCAGTGAATTTAGGAATCAGTCAGTCAGTCAGTCAGTCAGTCAGTCAGTCAGTCAGTCAGTCAGTTAATTGTCAGGCAATAAGTCAGTCATTTGGTGGGTTGGTCAGTCAATCAGTAGTTTGGTTGGTCACAATGGTCAGTCTGTCATCGTAATTATGATCATTAATTCTAAATTTATAAGTTGCTCCTCTAAAGTTAAGTGCAGGGCACCAGCTTATTCGCAAGTGCTACGTCATGCCAGAGGGGTTGTCCAAAGATATCAAGTGAAGATCCAAGTCTGGTTACCAGATACCAGAGAGAGGAGGCCGAGGGGTCAGTTAGAAGTTCTTACTGACACGTAACAGCAATTGAAATTGTTGGTAACTCAGACAATTGAGGTATTTACATCAATCAATGACATAGCTGATCTTTCAATGTAATTATAGTTGATATATATCAAAGATTCATCTCATTGTTGCTTGATTTACTAATGCAGAACGATATCACGAGGGCAGAGAAGTTGCGAACTTGTGGTGAGAATTTCATCGAAGAGAATCACTATGCAGTGGATTGCATCCGGCCAAAGTGTGCTGAACTGCAGCGAATCTGCAGTCAGTACTCATCATCGATGACACATCGCTTGAAGCTTGTTAATGCTGCCAGAGAACTTCTTGATAAGATTGACAAGGTATGAGTCAACTAATGGTAATGCGTTGGCTTTTCAGTTCTGTGGTCAACCGTTCAAGACCTAGGAAATGCACAGTGACCTCGCTTAGTGTTTTATTTACCTTACGATACCAAGTAATCCACATGGAATGGTTGTCGAGGTGATTGATTGCTGCTGTTATTTCAACACTTCACCCAAAAGTTCATTTTTTTACCCAAAAACTTTGCCGTTAATGTATTAAAGCTGAGAAATGGCTTATATCTAAATAGATCTTGTTTGAAGCCCTTTTCTGAAGTACTATTTTAATTGTCTACATAACTGCATATCTTTTCTTATCTGACCTTTCTTTGTGGATATCAACTAAACTAGTAAAGCGTAACATCAGTGTTATTATTAGTGGTAATACTAGGTTATCCGTACTATTGGCTGACTAGAAGCTGGGAGGTAATATTTAAGGTTTTCAATGTCATCAACATCTCTGATTTGGCATCTTTCATTCAAGAATACCTGAAAAGAATTTTAACATGAAGAAATTTAAATGGAAAGAATGTTGGAGTTTAAAAGCCTGAAGTTGCTCTCAACTGTGGGTGGTCATTATAAAAGTCAGATTAGGTCCAGAATATGTACTGATGTGCTATCAATACTGTTTCTGGATCTAATTGACTTAAAATGTCCATCCACAGTTGAGTGCAACCTCATTCATATGCATGCAAGATGACGAATAATGATTACTAATAATTAGTGACTAGAGATGGTTAGTTTTATGCAGTAGTTTTTAGTAATTATTTGAATGACATTGTAATGATTTTTTGTTTTCATTCATAGACAAATAAATGGTGCACGAAGGGTGTCGATCTGTTGGCTAGTCAGGCGATTGATAAATGCAATACGGAGGCAGGTGCTGAGTCTGCTCTCAAAGAGTTGGATACTTTTGTTAAAACTGCAGAACAACTGAAGCTTGAAAATCCACGTGATTTCCGACAGAATTACGGTGAAGTTTTGACCAACGACGTAACGGTTAGTTGCATTCGTAAATGTTATGTCATCAGTTGTTTGTTTGGCACCTTTGAACAACCTCTGTTGTCATACGGTTACTTGATGTAACAGTTCTTGATCTGAATTCTTCTGAGTCTTTGTATCTTTGCTGAACTAACTCTTTTCATCTGAGAAAATGGCTGAGACATTTGATGTGATCGTCAAGTACGGGTCTTTAAGCTGAGCCAAGATGCAGAATAGTTATGAGCTTGGATGCATTCCATGCCCGTGCCCCAAACAGTGGAATCGACTACCACTCTCGCTTCGTAACTCAAATTCACTTCCTACCTTCAAACAGTGGCTCAAATCTTACTATTTCTCCTTGACTTTCTAGCACTTGGATATCTAACTGCATCTACTCCTGGCGGCTGACTATCTGCTCCTCAGATTCACATTTTGGTGGGACCATGTGCGCGTTACAAATTTAATTAATTAATTAATAATAATAATTTGCCTTGTACATGAATGTCATCCAACTGCATGCATGTTAATTCCCTTATAATTGCCTTACAATTGTTTACATAAATTCTTCTCATCCTTTGGGGTTTGCGTAACAATTCTCCATCTGAATATCCTTAGGTGGTGGTTCAACAAGTGCTTGAGAGACTGGAGGATGTCCATTCCATGTGCAACAAACGTCGTGACAGCCTGAGGCGTCTCGTATCCAAGCCCCCCAGACCGGTTCAAGCCGTCCTTCCCAAACCGATCAACCAGCCTGTTGTACAGACAACACCGAGCAAAGAACTTCTAAATGGAAATGCAGAAATTGAGGAGGAACCAAAGAGAAAACAGCGACCGTCAATAAAACTTCGGGTAATCACTCATTTAAGAATTCGATTAATCATTTTTATTATAGTAATTCACATGTATAATTGAAAATGAAATAATTTTCTTAAATGCGCTTTTATAGGTGATTGAGTAACAGTTTTGTCTAAAAGTTCTGCTTAGAGGGAGCTTGGGCAAGAAACATGTAATTGAATTATTTTGGGTTTACGATCTACACCAGGGATGCTTCAGGACCCTTTTCATTTATAAGATATATTTTGATATAACACGGTCATGAACATAGATCCAAAAACTTGTTATATGGCGGTTCTTGTTGTGGCTCTTAAGACCACATTATAAAAAATACACAGTTAAGTGTAGTAAAATTCTGTGATGTGAGAATAGTTTAGATACATGTATGTATTACTCTAACTGCCTTAGATTTATTTTCATAATAATTACAACGACTTATTTTGAACATTATTGCGTTTGCTAACACTGCAATGCAGTGGTGAAGAGTCGATGAGCAGGTTCCGTTTAGTTAGTTTATTTTTAGAAAACAATTGGCTGGACTGTTGTGGTAATCGGTTGATGTAAAAAGAAGAGCAGTCTCTTAAGCTAGCCCTGAGGCAGCCATGGGTATGAAGTGTTAACGACTTCATTTTCTTAGCCTTGGCATATGAGGTGGGTGGCCAGTCCTCTCCCTCGTCTCATCTTCCCACCAACAGTGTATGGTCAATGTACTCATTATAGCTGAGATGGCTAGGGGCACAGGTGAAACAGAAACCTCAAACCAAATTTCTGCCCTGGTGGGGATTTGAACCTCTGACCTCTTGATTGACAGTCCAACATGGATTCTATACTAGTTTATTTTTTTTAAATTGGGTTGACTATTGTTGTGGTAATTGGTGTTGACAGAACATACTGGAGAAGACACATTCGAAGAGTTCGTTCTTTTTGAATTCTGCTGGTGTTGATGATAGCAATGACACCATTCAACAAAAACGAAGGTTAGTTCTTAGGGAAACACTGATATCTGTGTTGCCTTTCTGTGGTTGACATTGGTGATGCTGTGTGACTTTAACTGTAAAAATGGACCCTTGAAATGTTTCAGTGGGAGCTCATTTGTGGATGGTTGATTAATTGAGGCTTATCTGGTGGATTCGTTTAAAATGTGTTGCAGTGCTTTAAGGATTTGGGGATCGAAAGATACTAGATGTCCTGCTATTGCTGTCATTAGAGATATAATTATGCTTCTGGGATTGTATAACTGAGCAGAATTGGTACAGGCAATTAGGGAGTAACCGGTAATTGTACCGGAAACAGATAAGCATAGGCGTAGCCATATTGAGGCAAGAGTAGGCAGTTGCCTCCTCTTGGATGTCTCCCTGAGTTGCCTCCTCTTGAATTTATGACTGGCTACGACACTGACGATAAGCACCGATAACTACTTCAAATCCCATTATCGGAAGATCCAATAATTCAGTCAGCGATAAAAATTTAGAAAAATCGTAATTTTTAAGTGCATTTTCTTGAAATTTTCTTAAAACTAATCTAAAATTTTAAGTTGGTAACACTTTTTCAGAAAAAAGTTTGCTGATATAGTTTTTGCATCGACCGAAACTTTCCGCAACTTCAGTAAGGCAATCGCATGAGGTGCTAATTTAAACAAACTTGTTTACTGACCTCATTTTCGTTTCCTGTGACAAGCGCTAATTAATATAATTTTTTATCAGTGACAACTTCCGCAAGATTGCAACAATCTTGACCTGCCTTGTGACCTGCCTATTTTTACTCTTGACAGGTCTGGTTGACTGTTTCTGTAATGTCGTACGTCTTATTGGCATGCATATTCATGATGTTCTAGGTAGCTAATCCGTACTTCAAAATCTGTAAAGATTAGTAAAGTTATTAAAGTCGATTGGGCTACTAGCATTCAGTAATAACTTCCTTTGTTTCATTTATCTAAGTTATGCTGCTTATGTTGAGGTTATGCTGCCTGATGCGTCAAACTAAAACATTATGCTAATTTCTTCGACCTGTTGAATTACTGCCAAGACCCTGACGCGACCTGTTGAAATTGTATAGCCGGTGCCGCCACTGTTCATGTTGAACGTTCATTGTAGATATAGTGAATTTATACAGTGAGTCTTTAAGATTACTGCTCTGAAGTGTTGTCATGGGTGATATAATGTCATTTGCATTGCTTATGTTATATTGCATTTGTGGTTTCGTGGGTTTAAAGGGTTAAGATTCTCCAGGAACTGCAAGAGAATTAAATTACTGTATGTGAAGAAGAATTGTGCAAAATTAGTCAGTTTATGTTACTTTAAATTATACAGGCTGTCTAAAAACTTAGAAAGGTACGAGTCATTTTGAATGTTGTAAACGACAAACCAGTAGATTTGCTCTTCTCTTGCTGTGAATTGATTTTGAAATGCTGTTGCTTTTAGTTGACTTTTAAAGACTTGGTTGTGATTTTATGTTGAGGTTAAGAGAATTTATTATGGGGAGACATAGCTCCTTGTTTGACTGTATGTAGATACATTGAGGTTGTCGTTGGTCATCTTTGCATGCAAATAAATAGCATCCCTCTTCTCAATGGTCAGTTTACTGCATCATTAGGATATTCGTGGGCAGTTGTAGTATGCCAGATAATATTTATTTTGTCTGCAGTATTTCTTCACAGAGATTCTAAATGGTCTGCTGTTATTTGCCAGATTCATCTGTTGTTAAATGTGTTATTGGTGAGCAATAGCAAGGACCATTTGTAGCTATCAGAGATGTAGTACTTGGTACTTTTGTACTTAAGACCTAAGTACCGGTACTTGTTCTTGCAACCTAAGTACTTGAAACATCTATGATGGCTAATGCAGCCAAGTCCATAGTTATAAATCAGCACATGTTGTATTCAATGCTTCTGTTAAGACAAATTTTGAGCCTAAAAAGTGAAGATTGGTTGTTTACGGACTTCCATGTGGTGAAACAAAAGCGAAGTAAAAGTGAAAATAGCAAGTGAAAGAATTGCAATCAAGATTATGACTAAAAAATGGCAGTAAATTATAAATTTGGTCCTGCATTGTAAAATTCTATTTGCCATAGCAATGTGTCGATGATTGTAAATTAAAATTTGGTTGAAAATCTAAGAAAATTTGCTTGCGTGGTTAGATAGCTGCCATAAGAAACAGTGAGACAGAAATTCTTCTGGTTCCCTGTAAAAGTGCTGTTTATCTTTAGTTACTTACCATGTTCATGTCTGATTTCATTTAGATTTTGTGATTTCTGGAAAGTCTAATGAAAGCATGTTGTGTTCTGAGATGTGTTGTCGTTGCATGTGAAAACCTAGCATGATCCAAATCTGACCTTTTCTTTAGATAGCATAATCTCAAAATGTGTGATTGTTTGAATACGTATACTTAGTGTTTGTTCTCAGTCTTATTCTTATTGATGTTGCATATGATCAATTAGTTTGTGCTGTGCTGTATTGTTTTAAATATTGCATTGTGTTATTAGGCACTTTGCCTGTCCGAATCTAAAGACCATTGTAAGCCTTACACTGTATGCCTAATATGGCATACAGCGTGGCGCTCTCTGGGCATGTTGATGGCTAGATTTTATGTTTTTCAATTGTTCCTTATCTGTTTCTAGCTAGGCACACATTTAAGTTGAATTCCTAAATTAATACGATATAAGTACTTGGTATAAGGCACTGCTGTTCAGATGACATTTAATCTCTTTAATGTCATGTTATTTGATGAAGAATGCAACTTGTGTAAGAATTGTATGTACGATTCTAGACTTGCGTTGAATATGTCTTGGGTCCCTCAAGGACTTTCTTCACGAGCCTAAATTATGTGAGAGTTTGAGAGTAGTAATAAGTGCATTGACTGAAACTACTTATAAGACCTTCGACTTGTTGACTTGCTTTGTTGTTCTGATTGATTGGTTTCATTGAATGGTTTTATTGACTGGTTTATTGACTGGTTTATTGACTGGTTTATTGACTGGTTTTAGTGACTGTTTTTCTTGACTGGTTTTCTTGACTGGTTTCATTGATTGGTTTTTCAGCAGTTCAAATAACTGGACATGTGACTGAATGAATGGCTGGCAAACGCATTGACTTGCTTATTGTGGAATTCTATTATTTTGTTTCAGACACGTGATGCAGGAACTGATTGACACAGAAAAAATTTACGTCGATGAATTGCGCAGCACCTTACAGGTATTGCTCATTGTTAGCTGCAGGTGTTGCTCAGTGTTAGCTACAGGTACTGCTAAGTGTTAATTACAGGTATTGCTCAATTTTAGTTAGAGGTTTTGCTCAATCTGAGTTAAAGGTTTTGCACAGGCATAGTAACAGGTATAGTCCAAGCAGATTTTGCCCAGTTATAACAAGTATTTTCCAATAATGGTAACAGGTAATGTAATGACCAATCATAGTAACAGGTAATGCCTAACTATAGTAACATATATTGTCCAATAATAGTAACAGGTATTGTCCAGTCAGTAGTAGTACAGGTTTGTCCAATCATAGTAACAAGTATTGCCCAAACCGCTGTAGCCAAGTCATGATAAATTTACGGCCTGAAAGTAGCCCAGTTATCGATAAGCCTTTAATAGTAGTGAGTCAAGGTTAGAGAAGTTGCTGAGATAACTTCTCGTGTCAATGCAATGCGTGTTTAGATGTCTTATAGATTAATAAATCGTGAAGTTAACTAAGCACTTTTGATACTGTTTTCTCAAAACTAAGTTGTGTTTTCCGGTAGGGTTATGCTTGGTCGATGGATCTCCCGGAGTTCCAACAAATGATTCCGGCAAAACTAAAAGGCAACAAAGAAGTTCTGTTTGGAAATCTTGCCCAGATATACAACTTTCATGCTAGGTTGGTGGACAGTGCTGAAATCGCTATGGTTCACAGCTTTCAGTTAAGGCTTAAAGTTTAATTGATCACTTAAGAATTATATCTAGGAATTTTCGTTGCTACTTTCTAATGCTTGCAAGAAGCTAAACAGTAAATTGAAAATGGTAACACTTAATTACAAAGATTGTATTTTAAATATCCTATACTGAAAAGTTTCTCATCTGGACTGGCAAAATATATGTAAATGTAATGTGATAAGGTACACAAAGCAAACATTAGAGTAACAATTAAGATATGCTATTTGGATAGGTCGACACGGCCTTCCACTCCATAGGGGCAGCAGTAAAATGAGCGGGCGTCTAACAGGCTGCCAAGATGTGTGTTCAATAAGATCTTGATAATTGTACTGTCATGTTCAATGTTTCAATGTAACTTCCTGTGGTTTGTCAGTGAGCTTGTCAATCAGTGTTTAATCTAGTCCCCCTTTTCTGAGGGGGGAAACAAGGTTTGTTGGGGGGGACTAACAAGGGCGACATTTTGGGGGAAATTTCATCCAAAAAAACTTTCGTTCCAATGTCCAAAAGTTTTTCGGGAATTTCATCTTTAAAAAAAGTTGATGACCTTTTTTAGTGATTCATCGCACTTTCCTGACTTTTTTCCGAAACAGAAAACTTTGACGACCTTTTTTCTTTTTTTAGGAATTCATATCTCAAAACTTTCATATATCTTATTCTGTTATTTTGTTCTTATATTACTCATTTACTCGTCTCTGGGGGAGCGCAACATGTATCCTGGGGGGAATTTCCCCCCAAAAAAGGTGTCTACATTAAAATATTGCTGGCCTCTGGGGTGGAAACATAAATCCTGGGGGGAAATTCCCCCCCCCCAAGGTGTCTAGATTAAACACTGCTTGTCTATAAACATGAATATATATCGTTACTAAGTTGGTTTTGTTAACTATTGTGATTGAATGGTTGAATTGTTCCTTTGTCTCATTCATCTATATGGGCTGCATGTTTTTTATTCGCGGCTGCTTTTTTCTCTTCCAGTGTTTTCCTTAAAGAACTGGAAGACTGTCGGGACACCCCGACCTTGGTGGGTCGACGATTCGTGGCAAAGGTATGGAAGTTTTTCTTACTACATATAGCAAACTATCGTTGAAAAAATTGAAGGAAATGTGTAGTGTAATGTAGTTTACCATTTTGTGTTGCAGTTATTTACGTTGCATTGCATATACTGGTAAGAACACTGTTGTCGTGAATGTGGTTCTGTTGAAGAATGTTGTTCTGAATCATGCATGTATTTGCAATTCACAGTTAACACTGTTGTGCTGAGAATTATGTTATATTACGTTCTTTGATAGGGACACTGAGTTTTTCAGTTTTTTGTTAAATGAATCTTTGAATATCTGTGAATAATATTATTTTAATATTTTGCTAATAGCTACTTTTTGCTCTTTTCACTCTTGATAGTTGTTGAGATGCAGTAGCTTTAATAGCATGTTATTAATTTATTTTTCTGTAGAAAGAAGAATTCAAGATGTATAGTAGTTACTGTCAGAACAAGATGGCGTCCGAGGAGCTGCGGAAAACAATCGGCGATGATAACCGTTTCTTCAAGGTATGTTACATTTGCACTTCTCTTTTGGTTATGCATCCACGAGTGGACTCTATGGTTTGCGACAAAGCGCTGTTATGTATGAAGGTTCTCCTTCAAAAGTGATTTAAACAGTTATTCTACATATAAGATTGTCAAAGTGTTTGACGAAATCAAGGGATGATGTTTATGCAGTTATGGTACTCATTTTAGCAGGTAATGTCAACAAAGTTTTAAGTAAGTTAAAGTAAAGTAACGAACTGTTACAAGTAATGATTTGTAGATGATGCGTAATGTGGGCAGAATGCTAACTATTATGGGCAGTTTGAGCATCCTTCCTCACGCATGGAAGATGCCAGGCCAGTCTTCTCTATATTTAAATCAGACTTGTTTCCATCTTAAGGGAAACAGTTGTGGTTGTATTGAATACTTTGGTACTTATGTACTTTGGTACTTATGTACTTTGGTACTTATGTACTTTGATGCTTATGTAATTGGTCATGGTGTCGTTGCAGAAGATTTGAGGTTCTTTTCGTTGTGGTGTTTTAGGAGTGTCAGCGACGCTTGGATCATAAGCTGCCTTTGGGAGCGTACCTTCTGAAGCCAGTTCAACGCATCATGCAGTATCAACTGATTTTGGGTGTAAGAGCTTTCTGCAAGTTGTGCTAAGAAGTAATGTGTGATAATAGTCGAATGACTTTGAATTTTGCTGCATCTTGTAAGTATGTAAGTAAGTAACCTTTATTAGCACAAGACAAATGTCAACACTTTACAACAACTATGCATACAATAGGGAAAAGAGTATCGCAATGTGATTTGACAATAAATTGTTGAACATTGAACCTTGCAGATCATAAGGAGTTAAACCATGCAACCCATAAAGAGTTGAACTATGCAACCCATAAGGAGTGAAACCATGTGACCCATTGAGAGTTGAACTATGCAACCCATAAGGAATTGAACTATGCAACCTATCAGGAATTAAACCATGCGACCCATAAAGAGTTGAACTATGCAACCTATAAGGAAAGGCGATCCTGTTGTTGGAGTATTGTCATGTTTTACTTAAGCCAACAGACTTTAATGAACATCTACTTAAGCCAACAGACTTTAATGAACATCTACTTAAGCCAACAGACTTTAATGAACATCTGCTTAAGCCAACAGACTTTAATGAACATCTACTATAGCCAACAGACTTTAATGAACATCTCCTAAATGTTTTTGAAATCTCCTAAGCTCTCTACGCTGTGTAACTGTCATTTTTATCAGGTAGTTTAGTTAAAGTGGTGCCAGGGAAATGTTTGATCGCATTACATTAAAATACAGTACACTGAAATGTGTGTTATTTCAGAAAATGCTAAAATTTGCGCAGTACGATATCGGTTCTCACGAACTTCAGGAGGCCTTGGACACAATGCTGAGTGTTGTGAAGCATGTCAATGACGTCATGCATCAAATCTCGATTAAAGGCTTTCCTGTGAGTTTCAGGGCATGTCTCCTTCATTTTGAAAGTTGAAAATGCTTAATTTTCTGTTTTAGAAATTGTATATTCTCTATCAGTATCAAGTATTAGGTGGTGGAGGAGGAAGAGGAGAGGAGAGGGAGGAGAGGGAGGAGGTGGAGGAACAGGCAGAGGAGGAAAAAGAGCAGGAGTTTTAGGAGGAGAAGTAGGAGGAGAAATGAGAAAACGGTGACCTTGCCAGCAGAACAATGTTTTCCTTTTGGGTTTACCCGTTGACACCCATGAACTACTGCAACTAGGGGCGTCTACACCATAGAAACCTTGGAGCAAATGCTCCATCCAAGAAATAGGGGAGGAAGATCTGTCAATGCATGTGCCACCATAAATTGGGGGGCAGGGGAAGGGGTAGGCGGGGAGAAAAGGGGAATGGGAAGTTGTTCCAATGACTTAGGAGGGGGATAGACGCCCCTGACTGCAACAAATGGTAACATGAACTTGTATTTTGTATTGTATTGTACATGGGCATTTATAAAGCGCCTCTCGCGGTATATACCATTCAGAGGCGATCCAATGATGCTTATGAATTGAAAACATGCTTTCTAATATTTTAGGGAAGTCTGGAGGAACAAGGTCGTCTGCTTATGCAGGGGTCATTTAATGTTTGGACAGAGCATAAGAAGGACAAAATTCGTGATCTTCTTAGAAAGCCTGCTTGTCGCCACATTTTTCTTTATGAAAAGTCAGTTCTGTTTTGCAAGAGAAAAGACGACCCACAAAACGTTGAGAAGGCATCGTATGGCTTCAAGACCTCAATGCAGGTTAATGTTAATCATGCTAACGTTAATAATGTTAGTGTTGATTATGTTAGTGTTAATTATGTTAACATTAATTGTGTTAGTGTTAATTATGTTAATGTTAATTTTGTTAACGTTAATTATATTAATGTTAATTATGTTGATGTTAATTATGTTAATGTTAATCATGTGAATGTTCATCTTGTGAATTTTAATCATGTGAATGTTAATCATATTAGGCTAATTATGTTAATGTTAATCATGTTAATGTTAATCACGTTAATTTTAATCATTTTAACATTAATTACACAGATTTATTACTAATGCAAACTGGCAGATGTCTTTGCTTACAAGTTCCTCTTACAATTGCACATGATTATAGTTGGCTGTATGTGGTAATAACGGTTCTGATTTAAGTGTTTGATTGGATCTGATTAGATTGGATATGTGTTCAGTTGCAATTTAATTAGGATGGTTGGAATGGATTAAACTCATTTGCAAAAATGTGATAGGATTGATTTGGTTAAGTTGAATTGAAGTGGAGCTAGCCTCAGTTAGGATGGATTTTGTTGGAATGAATTGAGTTGGATTGAGGTGAACTTTAGTGGAATTCCTTTTGTGGCTTTCCATTGTTTTTCCCGTTGCTGAAATACGGTGGATTTGTTTTGCAGACTTCGCAGCTCGGCTTAACAGAGAACATCAAAGGAGATAAGAAGAAGTTTGAGCTGTGGTTGAGAGACAGGGTTGAAGTTTACATCGTACAGGTGAGCTGACAGTTTATACAGGTGTGCTGAGGTAATATATTGTATATATGACTTGAAGCCTATTTCATATTAATGCACTGAAGAAATAGGACTAAATTTCAATAATTATGTTCCATGCATGTATATGCATCCATATGATGTAACTTTTATCATATCTTATTAAGAACCTTTTCAAAAGTGGACTGATGAAGGATTTAACATTGACAGTTAATTACTAAGTATGAAGTCTTAATAATGTGGAATTAAACCATGCAGTTTAATTCCTTTTTCAGTAGTTGTTTTATTATTCATTGTAGTTGTATTTACTGTAGTTGTATTCATAGCTGTTGTTGCTAGCATTGCCTAGGCTGCATTATGCTAATGGACTGCTGTTGCCATGTTGCCACTGTTTTCAATATTTTTTCGGTATTCGTTTATACGGTTTATCTGATAAATACAGGCTGTCACAGATGCAACTTGTTTACATTTTCATTGCTGTTATTACACTTGTAATGTGTGTTACAGGCTCCGTCAGTAGAAGTCAAAAGCCTATGGGTGACGGAAGTCAAGAAAGTCTTACTCAACCAGTTCGATTTAATGCGTGGTAAGACAATGGTGCTCGATAGTGTAGTGGTTAGCATGCTGAACTGTCAGTTGAGAGGTTAGGGGTTCAAATCCCCGCCAGGACAGAAATTTTGTTTGAGAGTTCTATTCCACCTGCACCCCCAGGCCAACTCAGCTATAATGCATACACAGGCCACGCACTGTCAATGGGAAAATGAGATGGCGAGGGAGACGACTGGCCACCCGACCTCGTATGCCAATACTTAGAAAATGAAGTTGCTAACACTTCATACCCATGGTTAAGTTGAATTGGGCTAGCTTAAGGGACTGCAAAAAAGACAATAATTGTAATCTCTGGATTTCTTCAATATAAGCAGATTTCTACAGCACCCAAAGATCATGTTAGTGATCTAACCAGCTTATTCACAGGTGCTCAGTCAATTCAGAATTTCCAAGGCAGGTAAGGTAAAGGCTTGGTTCCAAGTTGAGAGGCATAGGTTAGAATGGTTAACACAAAAATCAAGTAATGGGTTAATAAATTATGCATCTGAATAATCATAAGATCATAAAGTATTCCTCGTTGTCTAGCTACAAATTTAAAACTTTTCAAAATGCTGCCAATGATGATGAGGTGGAAAACAATGTTCAGAGATCATCAAAATTATTACTCATTTTCTTATTTGCTTCTTTGTAGATCTCTGCAGAAAGAATAGCGTAACCGTTATCGAGAAGCCTGGGTTAGTGCTTTAATAGTAATACATGTATGCTTTTACCGATATTTTTTAGTTCTGATTCAGTACTATTGTAAGTACAATCGCTGTGGGTGTTTTAATTTAGTCAGCAGTTATGGCACAATTTTTAAAGGGAGAGTGTTGGCATTTGAATTGCTATTGCCTATGTTTGGTAAACTAGACTAGATGATGACAGTAGTATGGATGAGTTTGTACCCATGTAATGGGTTTTTTTGAGGTTTGAGCCACAATTTAGACATCAATAGGGACAATATGCAAATCCTTGAAAACGTAGAACTGTAGGCAGTTCACTAATTAGCACCCTCAAACTCGAAAATAGTTTGCATGCCCACTGGGCATCCTCCCTCTGTCACGCTCCAAACAAAGACAATAAAAGGCTTTGGTGCCTTTATAATTTGGTGCCTGCTTTTGTGCTGTGTCTGCAGCTGTCCTGTAATTATGGTCCAGTTTTCCGTCATAATTATTAATTAACCATAGCTTAGCTTTTGTTGTCTTCCATCATAATTATTAATTAACCATAGCTTAGCTTTTGTTGTCTTCCATCATAATTATTAATTAACCATAGCTTATCTTTTGTTGTCTTCCATCATAATTATTAATTAACCATATTTTATCTTTTGTTGTCTTCCATCATAATTATTAATTAACTATAGCTTAGCTTTTGTTGTCTTCCATCATAATTATTAATTAACCATAGCTTAGCTTTTGTTGTCTTCCATCATAATTATTAATTAACCATAGCTTAGCTTTTGTTGTCTTCCATCATAATTATTAATTAGCCACAGCTTAGCTTTTGTTGTCTTCCATCATAATTATTAATTAACCATAGCTTAGCTTTTGTTGTCTTCCATCATAATTATTAATTAGCCACAGCTTAGCTTTTGTTTTGTCTGACCTGTTGGATTTCAACTGGATGAATAGTGGTTGCCGATGATTGAAGTAACTGTCGGTTTACGTTGTGTAAGGTATTCTAATCATGCTATAGTGCTCCATAAATCTAGTCTAGTTGTATGGAATCGCACATATGTAAGGGCAACAAGATTTTGCATAGGTTGACAGTGCAGTCTGTGTTGACTTCACAAGACAAACCTAAGATTTGTTTGAGGTCATAGAGTTCCTCTATCAATTGCGTCTTATGACAGTCACATTGTACTTTAACTCGGCTTGCATTTCGTTGTAGTTTCAATGATGTTAAACACAGCAATGGTCACATCAGCAGCAACAACAACAGTAATCATTTCGACAAGACATGTAATGGTCATGCGACACAAGCAACGAACAACCAAGCAACACACGTTTCAGCTGGCCTACCAGCGTGGGAGATGGGCCGCAGCCCCACCGTCGACGCTTACATTTCATCGGTTGATGAGGGAAAGTCACCGAGCATTGATGGTGGTACTGAAGACAACAAGAAGAGGAATCTTCTCAGAAATAAACAGGTAAAAGAGAATCAGTCAGGGTGAGAATTGTCGGGGGGATTGGGGGGTTCAACCCCCCCTAGTCTTTCTTAGGACCCCATAGTAAAGTCTTCATTGCACACCCCAACTCCACATGAATCAAGGTCTAACCCCCCCCAGTCTTTTTTCCACAATTCTCATACTGGAATCAGTTACATACATGTATCTTCTAGTCATCTTGTCCACCCAGTGAGTAAGCCTAAGCCTTGATTCTGCACTGAATGACTTTCATTTTCTTGACTCAGTCTAGGTGTGTGTGCATGTAAGCGTGCATGTGTTCATGTTCACTTTGTATGTGATCATCTCGTTATAATTATAAAAGCAACTTGTGAAAACCTGTGCAAGGCACAAATAATTATCAGTGCTCAGAACATTGTAATTGTAATTAGTAACTTCTGTTGCGCCGGTCTCTAATGCACAAGGCATCAACTGATGGCACACCAAAACCAAGTCATAATTAGGTCAGTATCCAGAAGATCCGTCCTTAATACAGAGAGACAGCCTATGGTGGATAAGCAATATGAAAGAGACAAGTCAAGCATATTAGGTGCTATGAAACTGTATAATTGATAATCAAGGAATCAGGATTGAAATTCTAATGCCTTTTAAATTCATGTTTTCATAATGAAAGGTGTAATGTGATTTGATAGATGTTCTCAGATGACACGGATGATAGAAATAGGTAGGCTATGGTTTTGCATGTTTCCCTCTGCTATAAAAAAATTTTTCGGTACCCGATGGACATACACTATTCCGGTAGATCTAAGTTGATCAAGGCTCCATTCGTATCCACTGTTTTAGTACATTTAATCAACCTGTTGGTTATGTGACCATCGCATCATACCGTAAGCGCATTCCACATGGCTTTCAAGTGGTGTATAGAAATGACAGGAAATTTTGCAGTCTGCTACATTACATTAGTTGTGTGTAAATCTTGTTTTCTTATATTTCACATGATTATTGTCATAGGAATCACCGGAGTCACAGCGCTATGCTGTAATCCGTGATTACATGGCTGCGGAGTCATCTGAAATTACAGTTCGTAGTGGAGACGTGGTGGAACTGTTGTTAGTTGGAAGTAGCGGCTGGTGGTTGGTTCGGACGGTCGGTTCAAGCCAAGAGGGTTGGATGCCTGCAAGGTACTTAGAGGGCAACAAGAGGAGAAGTACGTGTTCCCTACAGTCAGCCAACTCATCATTGGAGTCACAAGGGTTGGTAAGTAGTTTAGGTGTTCTTCAGTATCTGGTGTTGCTTGACCTTTTTGCATTGGTTAAGTGTAGTGGTTAGCATGCTGGAATGTGAATCGAGAGGTCTGGGGTTCAAATCCCTGCCAGGGCAGAAATTTGGTGCAAGATTTTTGCTCCACCTGCACCCCCTAGCCAAATCAGCTATAATGACTACACTGATGATACATTGTCAGTGGGAAGATGAGACAGCGAGGGAGAGCCTAATATGCTGAGGCTGAGAAAATGAAGTCACTAACACTTCATACCCATGGCTGCCTCATGGCTAGATTAAGGGACTGCTGTTTCTTCGTCTCTTATAAGTAATATTCTGTCTCAGATATGTGATGTTCAGTCATAATTACATGGTGACAAGACCTGCCAGTGGTTACAAAACGTACCAGCCCAAGAAAAGTTTGTTGATAGGTTGTACAGAATCCTTGTCACCTTCGCTCAGTGACAGAAGCCTTTAAGAACAGGACTATGTATTTTGGAAAATTTGCATTTTTTGCATTGTAAAGTTCAAATGTCTACTACTGTGAGTTTTGCATTTTTGTGATTTACAGACTCCAGAAGAGGATACACCAAAGTCTGTGATGGCGTAGACAGAGCCAACATTTTCCTTACATGTAAAGTCATGTAACTGTTACGTTGCTGACGGCGAACAGCAGCTTGAGAAACAGTAGCTGAAAAAGATTGAAAACTTGGGTTTATCCTCTTTGATGCCTCTTGTTGTCTGTTGGCGTTTCCAGAAAATCTTGCCGTTTATTTCGCTGCAAGACTGATTCTTTGAGGATCCAAGAAACATCCAGAACAACAAACCCCTATTTATTTAACCAAAAGAATCAATTACTGGGTGTCGTGATACGAAGATTTTACTGTATGGACCGTGCTTTCCTACAGAACTGTAGCTCCAGTCATTTATGGAATTGAATTGGATTGTATGCAACACTGGTACAAAGATCCAATCACAATAATATAGTTTTAGCGTTGAATGCTTGTTGGTAAAGGAGATGAAATGATTGTTGTATATTACAAAATTTTTATCTTTTCGAGCGAAATGATTGTGGCCTATTTCAAATCTGCCCTTTTAAATTTTAAATTATAAAATTCATCGTTAATTGAAAAATGCATTAATTGGGACGTAGCAGATCAATTTTCTTTAAGAGAGTGTTAATACTATTTCTGTCCATCTATTTCTGTTCAGTCTGTTTAATTTACAACTGGATAACAATTTAATCACATGTAAATTAAAGTTATAAATGTTTACTATTTATTATGGCAGGTATTTTATTTAATAAATTAAGTTTTCTGTGTATTTTATACATAAAGTAACCATTTTTATAGCACCTTTTGGAGCCTCTGTGTTACATTCAACATCATCTCATTTGTCTTGAGTTGATTACTTTTACATTATGTATGCATTGCTTGAAAATGTAAACAACGCTTAAATTATATTTTGTTTACCATTAGGGCAACTGATTTAGGTGTTCAAAGCTTTTTGGTTGCACTGTAAATTTTCCTGACCTTAAGTGTCGCTGTATAGGTAATACCGTTCCAGGGTTTAGCTGGTAACACAGCTTTCAAAGTGGTATCTTGAAAATACAGATACAAAAATATAGGTACATATACTTAGTCATGTGATTAAAGTCACTGTTGGATAGGATTGGACAGTTACTGTGATTCTAATGGCAACTGTCATTTAGGAGCATTGTGTAGCCTATTGAGGTAATCAAACAAAATCTGGATGTAGACCAGTTCCCATTATTGCCTATTAATTTGTTCTCTGGCAATTTATGATGCCACTTCACTTTTAGAAATGATAGACCCCATAAACTGAAGCACAGACTCCCATTAACAGAAACAGCCCTGTTGTGCAGGATGCAACAGGATTTGAATTTTGAAGCTCCTTACTGAATGTTTTTAGTACTGAATACGGAGTATTGATACAGTACCTGAGTACTGATACAGTACCTATGTATCTATACATTACTCTTCTTACTTGCCTAGCAAATAAAGTTTCAGAAGCTGGGATACTTTGTAC
Source organism: Allolobophora icterica (assembly GCA_963556255.1). NCBI lineage: Eukaryota > Metazoa > Annelida > Clitellata > Crassiclitellata > Lumbricidae > Allolobophora > Allolobophora icterica. The sequence goes on from OY744614.1 coordinate 30,009,446, forward strand.
AAGTGTTTGTTTGGCAGTTTGTGACCTATATGTTAAATGTCAGCATTGCAGTCCAGCACTGACTTGTCACATTTTCAGTAATTGCCATATAATAGCTGGGGATGTGAACCAACATATTCTGAAGCACTCAGTCAAGGCATATTTTAGCAACTCGGTGACTGTTACAGTGGAATTCAATAAGACAGGATGGGGAAGGTCAGAAAGTGAACATCCATATCATGTAGAGTTGTAGACTGTGACATCTATCTGAACTAATATCAATTGAGGTGTTCCCGTTGTTAGGTTGGGAATAATTCTGACGAGTCTCTTTTGAAGAGACACCATTGTATTGTATTGTATTGTATTCTAATGTTTATAAAGCGCTTCTAGCGACATCAACCATTCAGAAGCACTCCAAGTACAAGAGACCCTGAAAGCAAAAGCAGGTTTTAAGATGGTAAAAGGAGGAAGAAACAGTATCAGAGAGATTGGAGGAACGAACAGAGGGAGAAAGTCCATTCCAAAGGGAGGGACCAATGGAAGCAAAGGATCTGGATTAGTCCTGACACAGGGAACTAAGTCAAAGCAGTCAGAAGAATAAAGAGGGCGGAGCAAAGAGCAAAATGGGGCCAAAGAATTACCATAAGTCACATCAGTACTTCGGAACAAGACTCAGTCGATCCTTAAACACAGTAAGGACTTTTGAATTGAAAATGGGCAGAGAGAGGAAGCCAATGAACTTATTCAACCGTGAACATGGAGATGTGGGAGAACCGAGGAAGGCAGGCAATCAGTCTAGCAGCAGCAGCGAGTTCCAACTGGAGAGGAGAGAGACCGACCTTGGGAAGACCAATGAGAGGATTACAGTAGTCAATTTGAGAACAGACAAATGCATGAACAATTGAGGTGAAGGTCAAGAATGAAACAGAACGACAGATAGCCCTGAGACGCCTTAGGTGGAAGTACGAGGAACGGGTGAGATTGGAAGTGTGTTCAGTAAAAGTAAGAGAACTATATAAATCTGTGTTCTTTTATGGGTTTCTATTCTAAGCATTGCTAGCAAAAACAAACAAATCTCTATATTCTTTTAATTAAACACTTTTATTAAATGTATTACTATTAAATATAAATGCAGATCTCAGAATTCAAGATCTAAGTTGTTTGTAAGTTTGACTGCCAGGTCGATAATGAGAAATTTGGTGTTAGAGGCTTGTGAGGATGGTGAAATAATGGAAGCAAGATCTTTAATTTAATGACATTTAAAAGTTTATTTTGATTTATAAAACATTCTTGTGGATAGAGCAAGGGGTAGAATAGACACTAATGAGTGGTTTCTTCCCATTACTGAATATATATACAAAATGTTAAGACTTTAAGGGGTACTTAGCCTTATGTGAGGGAGTCTTGAAACTGGGTACTTATTAGAGTATCATAGGTACAACTTGGTCCAGTTATTGAAGTATTTCTTTTGCCTGCAGCTAAACAGCAAACTGATTGTTGTTAGACAGTTCATGGTTTCTTTGTTACAGTTTGTTATATGAAAGTTTGCATAGTGAAATTTGGAGTGGATGGATTTACTTGAGGTGGTGGCCAACTTTCTCAGAGAAAGAATGCAGAGGAGAATGCAGAGGCCTTGTCCTTGCTTGGTAAAACATTCCAAGTTTAGCGCCTGCAAGCATCAGAGAACTTCAGAATTCAACGTTATTCATGTCAGTTGTAATTGCTTGTACCTCAATTTATGTTATTGCCTAAAAAATAACCGATGTATACTGAATGGGATGTGACGAGTTTTAGTAGATTTATTTATATTTAGGCCTATGCTTGCAATTTGTATGGCACTTGATATATATAGAAGATTGGTGTTTTTATTTTACTTTAATGTTTTAAGCTTTAGTCTGCAGTTATGTCTCTGGTTTCAGCAGTTGGCTTATGCAGTTGTACAGCAGTGCTGAGCTTATCATTATATGAACTTTTGTACACTTAAATTGGTCTGGTTTACTGTTTGAAGCAAAGATTAAGTTTGAAAGGTGACATTACGTGGCTACACTATACACTGTATATTTTTCTGGTTGGCTGTATATATGAGTATTCAACATAAGTTTCCAGTTTGTGTAAACTGCTATGCATGTAATACTTACCGGTAACTTGGTCTATTTATCTATATGCATAATGTGTATATTATGGGTATAGTGTAGAGTGTACAGAGTGTGATGTAAATGTTCTGTATAAAAAATTTTATGATTTTTTGCGACAATGCTTAAGCTGTGGATAATAAATTACAAACCCGTCTTAGTAATACATAGAATTATTGTGTGCCTAGCATGTAAAACTTTCAGTGGCAAAGCAATGAAGGCGTATGCCTCTTGGCATAGGCGTAAGTTTGTACAAGAAAACTAGGCTGAGCAACTCCAGTAATTTAGGTGCTAGTTTAATATGCCATGTTGGTGTACAACAAAGATGCAGTAAGTAGGGTTTTTAGGTTTAAGGTTCTTCAAAGGACCTATAAAAATCCAAATTATATTTTTAGCCTTTTTTGTTGTTTTAGAGAAGTGAAAAACAAAATCTGAGTTGCGTTTATCTTTTTGGTTGATAAATAAATTGTAATTAAGTACTGTGCATCTTTTTAAAGCACATCATGCTGCACCAGTGTGCGCTGTGTAACATTGAACTCGGAATTACATTTTCTGTATATTTCGGTACAGACCTTCTTACACCTTCTTTAGAAAATAATAAGACATAGAATCTAGCTAGACCCTGCTGTGAGAAAATAGTTTCCTCACATTAAAACTCTGTAGTTCAAATGAACCGATTTTATTCACCTCAGGCTCCAGCAACATGCTCTGCTCATAGGATTTTAGTTGAGAATGGGGCAAGTTAATTCCAGTGTGGGTATGGATACCTTGGGGATTAGAAAACGAAACTCACTAGATTTGTGCTACATTCGTTAAGAATGTAGGTCAAGGTCTTAATTCCAGATGTAAATAGTATGCATGTGAGCTGATAGACCTGTGGAGAGGCGGTGTAGCAGCAAAGAGATACGCTTGGTTTGGTTGGCCTGTGCCTGCTGTCCGGCTGGTTGAGCCGGTGGTTAAGAACAGGTAGTAATTGGCTGGAGGCTAAGGAGAATGTGACAATGGGCATAAGACCTGGCTTTTAAAGGCATGGTGCGAGATACCAATCATCTTTGACATGGCGGCGTCTTTATCAAACCAGCCTGATGTGGTCGTCTTGGCAAGGAGATACACAAGAACAGACCTCCATCACTGGCGGCGATTTTGTTTGATAGATGCGGGGACAATTTAGTACTGATCTGGTCAAAAAAGAGGTCAAAAACTTTTGACCTTTTTTGGTGTTTCTTCTAAATGTGGGGGGAAATGTATGGTGTGTCCCCCCACTCTTAAAGGTTGGGTCTTGTCCCCCTCGACCCCTACGATGTGACCTCTATAATCTAGTATAATCTAGTAGCTAGTTAGAGAAACCTCTATTATTGAGCACAAGATCATAGTGGTTGGCTCTCTAGGAGGGAAAGGCACCAGCATAAAGTGAAATAGTCCATTTCGTTTGAGCTTGAGGTAACAATTAGCTTTCGAGCGTCATTTGAATGGCGACACATTTTCCAGTCAATAGGCCTAGCCTGTTTTGCAACATTTAGCTATCTGTGAGGTCAGCGTTAGATAAATTTAGTAGCACATTTTTATGTAATACACACTGCATTAGGAGCAATTTATTTTTAATATGGCATTTATTCCAATTCTTGCCAGGAAAATTCCCCAACAGGGTCCCATAAAAGATATGCACGGTATAGAGATAACCTCCCAAAGGTCGAACTCGTGACTCTGTCCACAGGTTGCTGCATTATCTAGGGACAATGCAAACATCAGTATATGTTAGTCCCATATTGTATTTGACTTGTGAGGAATAAGAATTCCGCAGGTCACATTGAAATGAAAAGGGAGTGTGGAACTCTACAAAACTAAGAGTTCTGTCCACATGCACACTCCCTTTATACTTAATTAATTTTTTCTGTCAAATAACTCTGTGCTAAATAACACTAAAAGGCATTTATTGCACTATTTCCCCATCAGTTTCACCATACACAGAGACTTTTGAGACATTGTCAAGCTATCATCAGTTTCTTGTTATTTCAGCAATAATGTTAAGCAGTACACCCTACGTACATGCACAACTAAAGGTGCAAACTATGGCCCAATACCGACTTGAACTGGCAGAATATTTCCGTCCCGACAGTCGGTAATTAAGGGTACGCTGCTTTCGCACTGAACATAACATTTTGCCACAAATGGCAGATTTTCTTAACAACTACGCCTCATCGCTGAATAACCTGAGGAGAGAGGAGCAAAGCACTTTGAGAGTCAGTGCAGTCTACAGCTTGCGATGTTTTGGAGCTGTTCTGATAACTCATTTTCGCTAAACGTTTGTCTCGCAAAAGCGCGCATCCGGCGACTGCGCATGCGCCGGTTCCGTGGCTTCCGGCATTGACGATGACGTCATGTCTTGACTTTGAGAGGGTGGCAGGGCATATTCATGCATGTCCGCGGGAGGTGGACGAGAAGGCGTTCTTCGAACGCCCTGGAGTCTCTTAAACGTAGAACTGCTCAAGATGTCTCCATTGTCGTCAAATTCATCCACAGAGGCGCCAAGAATATTGCAGAAATGCACAGAAGTGTCGCATTCAGAAATCGGCGACAACCCAACGGATGATAATACGTGATTTTCGTGCGTTTTTCCAAAGACACGAAAAAATATCAGTTCAGCGATACGAAGTATGACGCCAGAGAACGCAAAAATAAGTAAGAGGTTCACGGTGCCGATTACAACGAGATGAGCAGAATTTGTGATCGTCGAGAACTTTGATGAGAGGTCGGACCACGGCAGAAGTAGAAATACATCTTCAGCTGTATCAAAACACAACAGTTTATTTTGTAAGCTTACAAACTGTACTGGCTTATACGCAGTCTTCTCTAAGCTGATAGCATTGCGGAGAGAGTAAAAATAATAATCTTCTTTATTAATTCAAACTGACAAGTACGCAGTAGGCCTAAGATTACATTGAAACATGACAGTATAATTATAATCAAGACCTTAATTAAACACACGGTTTGGCAGTCATGCAAGGCGCCGCCCTAGAGTGAGGTTACGGGTATCGAACCGTAATCTAATGCTGGCCATGAGTGTTACCATTACTCTATCCCCCTCCCCATTACTCTAGCCCCCTCCCTGTAGATTCTGGTCTGCTCCGTTATGCATATATTTATTTAGCAAGCTAGCAAGCAAAATATAGGCCCTACTTGCGAATAGCGGCTATTCGTCGTGTTAGCCACAGAGGCGGACCTATATTTTTAGGACCATGAAGCTTGAACTGTGAATTTTTAACCTATGTCATGTGCATTATGCACTACAGTCTACAGTCTGAGTCGCTCACTCGCTCCAGGGGCTGGAACTATAGTTTCATAGTAGACCCTAGATCCGCCTCTGGTTAGCCATACTGGTTTGCCATACTGTAGCGGCTTCGAGCCTTCGACAGAAAGTAATCGTAATCGTAATCTCCAAACTTCTAAAGCGCCACTCGAATGCCAAGCGCAGGGCACCAGCCTATTCACGAGCGCTACGTCATATCAGAGGGTGTTTCCAGATAGTAGTCCAAAAGGGGTCCTAGTCCGGTTTCCAGAAGGCCAAACCAAATCAGAGGGGATTTTCCAGAGATTAGTCCAAAAGCGGTCCAAGTCAGATGTCCAGAAGGCCAAATCAGATCAGAGGGGGTTTCCAGAGAGAAGTCCAAAAGAAGTCCAAGTCCGATTTCCAGGGTACCAGATCAGGAGAGGCAGAGCAGCTGTCAAGGCGGGTGTCGTTTACGGCGAGAAGAATTGGAAGGCGGATGATCAGATGAGTCAGGGTAGGAGTAGGCTACTTGAAAAGGTGAGACTTCAGTTTTGGGTGGAAAGCCCGGGGGTAGGCCAAGTATTCTCCGAAGCATATGAATGGTTTGGGAACTGCATGTAGGATCTATAAGTTAAACTATAGACTGCAACATAGCCCTACCTATTACTGAAGATGATAGCGTCATGCATATTGTTCGAACCGTGAGAAAGCCATTAAATTTGATTTAAACCAGTATTGAACTAATCCACTGTGCCACCATTGCCTATTCCAACTGACCTTTTCGCCATAGCATGCGAAGCGGAACGAAGTTACAAGGCAGCGTTGGAATTGTCCCGAAGAATTCTTTGTGAGTCTGTATGCCACAGGGTTCGGATGCAGCAGCAGATGGTGATGATGGTGGTGTCCGAATTGCACACAATTCCAAGTTGTAGGTGTCAAAGGCTTTCTGATATTCTATAATTATGTTCAATTATGTTATGTTTGTAGACAGACACCTGACATGGAAAGAGCACATTAACTACGTAGCTAAAAAAAACGCGAAAAATATAGGAATAATTAACAGGATTTCGTATCTACTTCCTGAACCCATCAAGCTAAATCTATATTATGCATTAGTTTTCCCGTACCTTAACTATTGTAATATGGTCTGGGCCTCCAACTACGACTCCAGACTAACCAAATTGATTACCCTACAAAAGAAGGCGTTAAGAGTGATTGCAGGAGTACCGTTTGGCTCCCACACCAACCCAATCTTTAAAAGACTCAATATATTAGACATTAAACAAATCCGGACGGCCCAAATAGGTGAATTCCTCTTTCGATTTGAGCATAATCTTTTACCAGCAACATTTAAAGACTACTTCATAGCGGGGACTCAGATTCATACACATCGTACAAGGAATGCTGCTGCACTTCGACCCATTAAAGCACGCACAAATACCCGGGTATATAGCATAAAATTCTTTGGACCGAACCTTTGGAATGGGATACCTCCCATTGTGCGTCATTCTGCTAACGTTCATTTATTCAAAGCCCGACTGAGAGAGTTTTTGTTGAAGGATGATTGAACCACCCCATTCATTAGGACTACGACGGGTCTGGGGGGCACACGTCCGCATCTGGGCCCTAACTTAACCTACTTACTTTTTGTTTGTGAGTGGGATAGTTAAGTTTAGTTAAGCTTTTTCATATGCCTTATTTTTTATGAATAACTCGCCTCCCTCCTAGGCTTCTCCTGCTATTGGAATACTGGGATGTTACCTGTAACCTAGGAGGAAGCAACTCTAACCTCGACAGTCTCTTGGACATCGTAACGGAACCAAGTAGGTGTCCCCACTCAGCGGGATTTTCCTTCCCTTGGGGGTCACCTTTTGCGACCAGAGACGTGAATTCTTTGTGCTCTCCCATTGCTTGTTGTTTGTACAAACGTTATTTGGAAGCAATAAAAATCTTTGAATTGAATTGAATTGAATTGAAACAATGCAGAAAGATTAATAATAAATGTCCGAATTGCACAAAGTTCCAAGTTTTAGGTGTCAAAGGCTTTCTGATATTCTATAAGTTCAAACAATGCAGAAAGATTAATAATAAATGTCCGAATTGCACACAATTCCAAGTTGTAGGTGTCAAAGGCTTTTTGATATTCTGTAAGTTCAAACCATGCAGAAAGATTAATAATAAATGTCCGAATTGCACACAATTCCAAGTTGTAGGTGTCAAAGGCTTTTTGATATTCTGTAAGTTCAAACGATGCAGAAAGATTAATAATAAATGTCCGAATTGCACACAATTCCAAGTTGTAGGTGTCAAAGCCTTTTTGATATTCTGTAAGTTCAAACAATGCAGAAAGATTAATAATAAATGTCCGAATTGCACAAAGTTCCAAGTTTTAGGTGTCAAAGGCTTTCTGAAATTCTGTAAGTTCAAACGATGCAGAAAGATTAATAATGCATCTCTTACTGGTTTATATTATTTTTAAACTATCATGAGACAAACTGGTAAGATAGGACTTAATCATCTAGGCCTACCATTTTCGTAGAATTTGATCCATGCGTTGAGATTCGACAATTCGAAAACGGAATTCGCCAGAACGGACGAAGACAGTTCTGTCTCGTAGCGATGACTGAGGTTCTGAAGGTCGTCGTCAAGGACTCTGAGGTTGGTCTGAAGGACTTCTACCATTCGACGAAGTCCACTGGCGGTCAGCAGAAGGTCGCTCTGTAGAAGGTGACTGGCCGACTTGATGATGAGATAAGACAGAAGCAGAAAGACGGCGGCCAACGCAAGCTTCGGAATCAGATCCGTGACGCAGACGCGCTCCCAGAAGCAATCGGTCGCCACGCATGAACCGTTCTTTGGAATCTGCAACGATCCGGCCGTCACGCTTGACCGCTCGAAGGTGGCCGAGTAGTAAGTCAGTCCTAACGGACAGGAAATGGGGCGAAGCGAAGAGCGCGTTTCGAAGGTCTCCATTGCGTGGTTGGCGTTTGATATGCTGGTGTTGTCCAGTTTGATCGAGTTGCTCGACATAGTGGCACAGTTGGATGACACTGCCGTTTCAGGGTCAGAGTTGGCCATAGCCTCGGCTGCCTCAGACCACTTCTTCGCCGAGACCAACTGAGCCGCACGCCTCTCCTTCTCCAGGGTGGTGTAGACGCTCGGAAGGTGTAGGCTGGACGCGGTTGCTCGAGGAGTGGCATCGTTGTAGAGTCTGCTGACGCTCGCGTAGAGGAACTGGAGGCGCGAGAGGAACAGGATTACGTCGAGCGTGAGCAGAGTGGCCTGCAGGAAACTCCAGCGGATGTCCGTTTGCAAGGAATCCCAGAAGAGCAGCGATTGCGATTCGAATTCAGGTTGACTGGCGTTCGTCCGTTGATCTGAATCCGGATACGTCTGATTGACTTCTTCCATCAGCAGATCCGGATCGGAGGCAGTGAATCGCGTCGAATCGAAGGTAGGTGTGGCTGCTCGGCTCTCTGAGTAACGGCAGAAATCAGCCGCTATGGGTTGCGTCATCTGGTGAAGGTCAGTGGCGCTGAGATGGGCTAAGGTTCTCCTGAATGCATCCCCAGACCTGTAAGGATACAGAACAGAAGATTAGAATCTGCTACAAAGCAAAGTGTCTGACAAGAGCTGTCAGACACAAGTGTGGCTACAGCTGGAGACGTATCTATACCGTTAGGAAAAATAACTGCTTAGGCCAGGTTATGATTAACCGAATCTGAATCTCATGGATTGCCTGCTTCGGCAACACTCTAGTCTTCGATACGAAGCCCAGACGCAGAGCTTAATTGCAGATTAATTACTTCCTTAATTAACATTGTAATTACTTATTAGATAAATTAAATTCTTCATTAATTTTTAATTTGTTAATTGATTACTTAATTACAAGACTATTGGTAAAGTTTACTCCTAAAGTAACGACTGAAGACGTTAATGTGACAACAAAGCTAGTCCGGCAGTAAAGGATGGTCAACGTGGCCTGTAACCAGACAGGCAATGTGTCAATGGACACATTAACTACTGGCTACTGTCCTACTGGCTACTGTCTGCCTTCTAGGTGTCTTTACCAGTCGATGAAACTTTTTAGAGGCAGCTGAACCTCCTCTTCGTCCTCCAAGTGCAGAAACTCACGAAAACTCGGAGTTTCGTCTGGTTCGCTAAGGCCAAGGTCAGGCAACCCGTTGTCGTCACTCGGCTCCTGTGGCGCCCTCTTCAGAGAGGCGTTGAACAGACTCTGCGGAAACTGGAACCAGGCGCCGTTCAAGATCGCTGCCACGCGCATCTGATGTCGTTTGATCATCGGTTTCAGCTGGTTCTCGATGGAGCGCACCTGGTGGCCCCAGACTGACCGTAGGTTGCGCTGATAGACCGCCACTGTCCTACGAAACGTCTCCTGAACGACCCCAGTTATCGACCCCACCCCAATCGTCGCCCCCTGCGCTCGCTCATGCGCCCAAGAACGAATGGCGTTGCTCAGCTCGTCCACGTAACCGCTGCACGCTCGCTGGATGTCACGAACGACATGAGCCTGTCTCCGCAACTCGTCCTCGAATTGACGCTCGATGACGTCACTGGCGTCCCTGGTCACGTGATCGGCGAGATATGCGTTGGACGCCGCAGAGGCAACCACTGTGTCGATCGGGCGCCGTAGACAGAGACGGAGAAGGACCGAGAGGGCGCTGAACGTGAACAAGAGGCTGAATCCGATACGAACGAAAACGTAGAGTAGAACTAGGAATCGGCGTCTCGGGGTCAACGAACGAAATCCAGGCGGCGTTGTGCTTCGGTAGGCGATCCGTGGTGCACAGAGTCCGGCCGCCTCCGAGTAGGACGACACGGATGACTGCTTCTTCTTCTTTGTCTTAGATTGAACAGCAGCACGTGAAGATAAGTAGAGCGATACGTGAACAACAGCACAGACGAAGGTTAAGGAAAGCGACAGAATGGCGATCACAGCGAAATAGTAGATCCCGCTCGAAGACTGGAAATGCGTTTCCCACTCCAGACGGTGGTCCAGGTTTGTGTCCAGTTGTCCGAAGAGGTCGGTTCTTGTGGTTGCTGCGGTGAAGTCGTGGCCTTCGTTCCAGACGAAGTTGAGGAAGACGCGGTACTCCGTCTTTGCGTCGAAGAAAACGACGTCGAAGGCTTTGTCCTGTCGCAGGCCGAGCGTCGGAAGGGCAAAGGTCAGGTTGAAATGAGGCGGACAGGATACGAGCAGATCGTACTTGAACAGCTCCTCCGATTCCAGGCGGTCGTTAATCGTTATCGCCAGGTAACCAGGACAGTCCGTCATCTCACCTGAAACAGGTAATTCCGCAGCCCATGCAGGTAAGACTTAGTGTGTTCTTAACCCGTCCAGTGTTAGCCCGAAACTTAGACGTGGCAACAAAGTGGCATTGAAGATTGAGTCAAATAATACTATACCAATACAATACCAATACTAATACTAATACCAATACCAATACCAATACTAATACAACTACTATTACTAATACTACTACTAATAATAATTTTTTTAATTCTTGAGGGATCTGAGAAACCTCAGGGCTAAATAATAATGATGATGATGATGATGATGATGATGATGATGATGATGATGATGATGATGATGATGATGATGATGATGATGATGATGATGATGATGATGATAATAATAATATTAATAATAATAATTATTATTAATAATTAATAATAATAATTAATAATAATAATAATAATAATAAAACAATGCAGTTAATACATGTCAACAACCTCACGTCCCTCTTAATCAAAGTGCATATTGTTCGGCGCTCGATCGAAACAAGAGTTTATAATTTCAGACGTTCTAGTTCTATTGCGTCGATATACTGACCGGAAATGGTGATGGTCCACGTTCTTTGGTCGTTGCTGAGACTGAGTTCCGTCTGAAGAGAATCGTCGACGATCAGAGAAGACGGCTGATCACGGAACCACCAACTCAACAACGACACGTTCGCTACAACAGTTACATCACACACATACACACTCACCACGCACATACCAACACACACACACGCATACATATGCACACATACACGTACACACGTACACATATACACACATACACATGCATGCACGTACATACATACACGTACATATAGACACACGCAGGCATTCATGCTAGCATATACTGCTTGAATGAGTGAATGAATGAATAAACCAATCAACCAACCAACCAACCAACCAATCAATCAGTCAGTCAGTCAGTCAGTCAGTCAATCAATCAATCAGTCAGTCAGTCAGTCAGTCAATCAATCAATCAATCAATCAATCAATCAATCAATGGGAGGAGGTTGATATTAGTGTCATATAAACGTAAGCATTGTCTGAACAACCTGGAATCGCGAACTTGAGATGTGGTGGGTTCTGAGCTGATTTTATCTGGTATTCGTACTGGTTTCTGTCCGCGGTCATTGTCATGACATTGACCTTCTGTGCCGCCTGGCCTCCGTGCCCATGCAGCTTCTGAACGGGGCGGAACTTGTGCAGATCCTTGACGCACGAGTTCTCCCTCACCCAGGACGAAGTACTGTACCCGAACGGAGGATCGAACTGGGCCGACAGCATGAAGATGTTGTTCGAGATGGCGTGAACCGGAAACTTGGGGGGCGAATGGTGTTCCGTCCTTCCCTGCATCGAGTTCAGCGTGTGATTCCACCTACCCGGCGCCCCTCGGCCGGCAAGAATGAACTCGTCCTGGAGCAGAATGCCGGCCGAGTGGTCGATGGATAGGAACTCGGCCTGGAAGTGTCCGCTCGACAGATCGTCGAGGTCCTTGGCTCGCACCGTTCGACTGATGCGAGGCGTTTCGAAGTCTGTTCCGAGTATGCTGACGTAGAACCAGACCTGGTAGAGCACTTCCGGTCTGCGAAACCGGATGTGGCAGCGGTACTCGAGTCCAGGATCAGAGAAGACAGGTTGAAGCGTAAAGCGATATGCATCACCTGCGCAGCAAGACATCACCTTCGTCATCGGGAAAGTTGATTTTATTCGTTCGTAGTTTATGTCGTAATTAATCTATTCATACGTGCAGCTAATCGACCAATTTTATACCGCGTCAGGTATACACCATTCAGATGAACATTAATAATAATAATAATAATAATAATAATAATAATAATAATAATAATAATAATAATAATAATAATAATAATAATAATAATAATAATAATAATAATAATAATAATAATAATAATAATAATAATAATAATAATAATAATAATCTTCGTTTAATATTTTCAAACTGACAATTACGCAGTATGATTACAAATCAGTATGAACGGATGATCACAAGTTATTACAGGAGTCGAATTTTAACTGTATACGGCAGCCATTCAAGGCGCCCAGCACGTCCTACATCTAATTTTCACAACGCGCCACCTCGCGAATGATATGCTGAGTGGACCTTGGGAGGGTTGCGGGAAGCGATCCCGCTACCTACTGCTCTTCACGCCAGTGATGTTACCACTACTCTATGGATCCCCTCCCCCAACATGAGATTGCTTACTACTCAATGACATATTTAAGGCAGCTTCGTTGAATATAAACTTCTGTTGCACCGGAATCATACTGCACTACGCATCAGTCAACAGTCGCATCGCATCTCAACCGCAATCAGTAATCCCAATCCACTGGAGAAGTGCGTTGGAGAAGTCCGTTGGACGTCCGAGAGGTCAAGGAGATCAGAAATTGGAAAGGCAAATCGGAACAGATGAGTTTTGAACCTGAATGATATCACAGAGGGCAAAGAACTTAGCGCGCAGTTCATAAGTTCGACCCATCCGTCAAGAAAACCCGAGAACCCGACAGTCACTCTATCCCAGTTCCTGGTGCGAGAAATGTGCGTGATCGAGCGTTGGATGATGGAGTAGAAAATAATAATAATGTGGCAATGGATAAGCAATGGATGTAATATATTGTAAACGGAAAGATATTGTCAGGTCATCGAATTATTCATTGAGACTAAGAGCATCGAGCTATGAACTATGACAGCGTTGAATTGATTCAGTATTACGGCCTCTAAACTAACGCGCACAGATAATAAACTGACGTATAGCGAGCTCCGTGCGACTTGTAAACTACTATTTTTGCGTCTTGTACACTACTATTTGCGACTTGTACACGTAGTTGTAAACTACTATTTGCGACTTGTAAACTAGGCCTACTATTTGCGACTGGTGAACCCATAGTTGAAATCAGAGCCGTAGCAACAAAGAACGTGGCCCCCTCCGAACATACGTCCGGGGCCCCTTAAAATGCGGAAACTGGAATGCGGTAATATAATACACAGAGTTCATATTATGTGCAAATGACCGACAGACAACTGAAGTCTGATGACGTAGCCAATAGCAGTATCATAATGACTTCACGCCGTTCACGGTTATTTTTTGCCACTTTTAGGGGCCCCCTTCCTAGCGGGGCCCCCTCCGGTCGGAGGGTACGGAGGGCGGTCGCTACGCCTCTGGTTGAAATGGATTAATCGAATAATCGTAGAATAGAAAGCAAAACAGTCATTTATCTGGATGGTCAACTGCTAGGTTAACAGTAACAAACTTATCCTGTGGATGCGTTGCAGTGTCTGACATCAACGAAGTGTCTAGCACGTAGTAGGCCACATAAACTTAGAAGACTCGCGCGTCTTGCCTCGGCGTTGATCAAGGGAGCGCATCTAAGCAGTTTTTGTTCTTCGGTAGGCGCTATATCAATTATTGAGAGATGGAATACAACATGTAGTGTTCTGACCCATGGCACACTCCGCGTTGTTCTTGGTGCATGTGTTCTTCGTTGCGTCCTGACAATCGCTTCCCTTGTAGCACTCGATCTGACAACACTGGCGATCGAAAATGTCTAAGAGTAAGACAACAAGACAACACCTTATATCGTGTCTAAGAGTAAGGCAACAAGACAACACCTCATCTCATGTCTAAGAGTAAGGCAACAAGACAACACCTCATATCATGTCTAAGAGTAAGGCAACAAGACAACACCTCATATCATGTCTAAGAGTAAGGCAACAAGACAACACACCTCATCTCATGTCTAAGAGTATAGGCAACAAAACAACACACCTCATCTCATGTCTAAGAGTATAGGCAACAAAACAACACACCTCATCTCATGTCTAAGAGTAGGCCAAGACTAGGACAACACCTCATTTGTTAGGATCTGGTCAAATCTAGCGACTATGTTGAACAATGAGCGTGACGGTGCTTAAATGAAAGTAGTTAGGTACATTGCTACATGCTTCAGTGAAAAGAAAACCTGAAAGAAGACTACTACAAAATAGAAGCTTTTACCTAAGAGCCACGTGCGTTTGGCACACGTGGCTGGTAATCGGAGTACAATGCGGGAAAGGTTATGGGGTTCAATGACTATGGCTATCTGGAAAGCCTCTGTGAAGTTTAGCGGTATTTTGCATAACAATGTCTTGAGCTTTTGCCTGCTTGAAATTCGACTCTTTTTTATTAGAGTTTTAGTTTAATTAACTCGCTTGAAAGACTGCCTGCGAGGTTCGCCTTTTTAATAAAGCTGAACCTAGTAAAGGATTTTTAACTTCATTATTTGAAGGCTAACCTATAGTTGCAATCAGCATTGAAAGTTAAACTATTGGAAGTTTATGCTTAACTTTATTTAGTCTTTAAGTCAAATTTGTAATTGATTCGTATACGCAGGTCATGAATGGTTCTTGATATGGAGACTTCTAAGAGGAAGCTCGAACCTGTCACAAGGCACTGTTCTCTTTCAAGGCACTGTTCGCAGTGAGCCGACGACATTTTGCAAGACTTCGATGGGAAGGAGATCGGCCGAACGACAGATGGAGCGACGTTGAAGAGGTCACGCAGCAGAGTGCTGCCCTCTGTACAGACGACGCTATTCGCAGCTGGGTTCATCGATTCAGGATAACTGCCCTGTAATTTAAATGGCACACACAAGAAAGCGCTTCATCAATGAACAGATATAACACATTCGCGCATTTATATGTATGTAGGGCCTATGTATGTATGTATGTATGTATGTATATATATATAATAGGCCCTATATATGATATAGGGCCTATATATATAGAGAGAGAGAAAGACAGACAGACAGAGACAGACAGACAGAGACAGACAGACAGAGACAGACAGACAGACAGAGACAGACAGAGACAGACAGACAGAAGCAACTGTGACTTTAACTGACAGTTACAGTTAGTGTAATTGCATTGTGTGTAAATCGTAACAATTTGTCTATTTTTGTATTAGGCCTAAAGATTTAACTTTTTGTGTTGAAACTGACATAAAAGCTCACTGAACGAAATTGCTTATATTACTATATAAGCGACTCTATGCATTCAGGTTAATTGACGCTAAATGCTGTGTGATTGAATGTGTGAATAATTATTACATTTCCCTCCAAAAGCCGATAAAAATTTCGCCCTCAAACACGAACTGGTATTGTTTGCTTTCACAGCCACCGATGGATAGCTAAGAAACGCGACGTTCCACGTCAATAAATTTTTGAGGGCCTGCTTTAGTCATCGGGGCTCTGAATGACCGTTTGCTTTCGTCTGATTTTCTCAGGACGTTTCAGGATTTATTTGTGGTCATTTCTGATCACTAATACTTTATTATTTCTGATCACCACTGGCGTAAACTTCTAAAAAATATTGGGGGGGGGGCATTTTCCCGAAAAATTTCTGAATTTCGTACATCTTTTTGGGAATTCATCTCTGAAAAAAGTTGATGACCTTTTTTTAGTCATTCGCCTCTTTTCTTTCTTTCAGGAGCTCATAACGCACACTAAGTTCGTCCTCACCCTCACACTACACTGTGTCATTAACTTTTTTCCGATTCCTCTCGAACAAATTTCGTAAAAAATTAAATATACCTTCATATTTTTTAAAACTTTCATCTCGATTATTGGGGGGCATTGCCCCGGCTCCTCAATTATTGGGGGGCACGTGCCCCGGCTGCCCCCCCAGAGTCTACGCCTATGCTGATCACTTATACTTTATGTCATGTTCGCATATATTTAGGCGGCCTAAATTTTAGAAAGGCGAGCTGTAATATATAGGGCCTAAGTTAGGCTCTATATAGACCTATTACAGCTCGCCTTTCTAAAATTTTGGCAACTCGCCTCCCTGAAATTTTGCCTACGATTTTTCCTCCTCTGAAATTTCTATGACTCATCGTAGCCTACGTTCTCTTCAGATCCGATATAAGTTTTCACGCAGAAATTGCAGCAGCTGGCGATTCACATAACATCACGTCTTAATTATGTTAATTGATTGGTCTAGAGTTTAAATAACCCGCTGAATTGTTATTATTGTTTTTTTCTTGGGTGCATATCCAATGACTTCGTAGAAGCCTTCACTACGTTCTCATTTTGAAAGAAAAGAAAAATTCACTATATTTCACCTTATTATGTGATGTACCAAGTGGCTTATCTGGTAAAAGCACCGATCGTAGATTCGAGCCTGTTAGGCGTATAGCGTGTAAGCAGCATTAGAAATTTCGCAGACATCTTATGTAACGTACCACCCGGTGGCAAGGGCCGTTGAGGGACCTCTGGATGAAGCGATCGCCCACTAGGGTGTCGTCAGGGCATCTGCCCCGGAGGAAGTCCTCAGACGTGCAGACGGTCACAACAGCTTCCGTTGTCCGATCCTTTGCCACTTCCATCGTCAGGCTGTATCTATCGGGAAGTGGATGCCTGGACATCAGAACAACAAAACGTCACAGGTAAATCAATCGCCCACCTGTCAGGCGCGTCTCTAATCTGCCTCTATGCGTAGATCTTTTCTACTCCGTTCTTTTGACACGTTCTTCTCAAATTTTCAACCAGTTTCTTGTTCCATTTCTTTGTTCATATATTATTTCACGCGCTCATTCACTCATTCTTTAATTCACTCATTCATTCATTCATTCATTCACTAATTCACTCATTCATTCACTCATTCATTCATTCATTCACTCATTCTTTCATTCACTCATTCATTCATTCATCTACCCGTTCACCGGTCCGTCACCCATGCACATATCATTCCACCAATCATTCATCCATCTATCCATCCGTCTGTCTATCCTTTCATCCGTGCATACATCCGA
>OY744614.1:30027134-30047134 GCA_963556255.1 Allolobophora icterica
TCCTCCTCCTCCTTCTCATTCTACTTTTACTCTTCACCTTCTCCTTTTTCTCCTCCTTCTCTTCCTCCTCCTTCTTGTTCTTCTTGTTCTTGTTCTTCTTGTTCTTCTTGTTCTTGTTCTTCTTGCTCTTGTTCTTCTTATTCTTCTTTTTCTTGTTCTTGTTCTTCTTGTTCTTGTTCTTGTTCTTCTTCCCTCTAATTATCTTTTTTCCTGCACTTTCCGATTCACTATGAATAGAAGCTACTACAACCCAGTGATAAAACTTATAAGACTGAATATCGACTAACCATGGCACGCTTGACCACTGTAGTAGTGACCAGATGGACATCGACACGTGAAGGAACCGTTCAAATTCTGGCACTCTGCCTCTTCCGGACAGTCATGCAAATCCAGGGCACATTCATCTCT
Organism: Allolobophora icterica; assembly: GCA_963556255.1. Taxonomy (NCBI): domain Eukaryota; kingdom Metazoa; phylum Annelida; class Clitellata; order Crassiclitellata; family Lumbricidae; genus Allolobophora; species Allolobophora icterica. The sequence goes on from OY744614.1 coordinate 30,027,543, forward strand.
ATCTGCAATTAAGAATCCATCACATTATATAGACGGCGATGCTTTGAGATTCCGATTCTAATGCAGGTATCCATAGGCGTAGCTACATGGAGGCAAGAGGAGGCATTTGCCTCCTCTTAGTTTTGTGGATTTTTAAATTTTCCATGGGTTATAGCCCTGCGTCCTCAAGTACACCCCTGCATAGGTGGATTTTGCCTCCTCTTGAAGAAAGTCTTCGAATGTGTTAATGACTAAAAAAAAGTCATCAACTTTTTCGTGACGAAATTTGCGAAATTCATAAATTCTCATAAGTTTTTGCGACCGCCCTTCGGACGCTGAAAAATTTCCCCCTCACCTCTGAAACAAGATCGCCGCCACTCCATAAAAGTTTTGACAACCAGTAGTTGCCACCTCTTGAATTGAAGTCTGGCTACGCCCCTGCAGGTATCATTTGGTTTGGTAAATGTATAATATTGTCTATAGCTACCGTATATAATTACAACAATCTGTAGGCCTATAGCATTGTCAATAGCGAGCCTGGGGTGCCTTACAATGTCAGTTGTTAAGGCAAATCATGAACTTTATTATTATATGGTTGCCAAACAAGGCTGGATTAACATTTTGTAGGCCTGGTTCCAAAATTGTATAGTAGGCCCCTATTATTATATTGGGAGAATACTATTATTAGTAATATATGTTCAACCAAAAAGTGTCTACGAAGTTCAAATTATAGGACAGATATTTAGGAATTTAACAATGACAATGGTCACAATGCTATAGAGATTGTTGTATTATATATACGACGTGCTTTCATAATAGAAAAACTGTTAACAATATCCTTAAAATTTACTCATTATACAATTTCACACTCCATGTTCATAAGTGTTAAATTTGTCAGTCTATCTGGTCCCATGGTAGATCTTAAGGCAGTTATTACATGTCAACGATGTAACATTTGAAAACTAAAGATGACGATGTGAACAATGATGGTCTGAATCCCGCCGTGTTTCAAGTTCCTCGCCTCTCTTAAGTCATCCACAGGCTATCTAGTATCTACACCGTGTCTCAAAATAAACTGTGCAAAATTGTTTCTGTCAGAACTTCGTCAAATTTCCACCAATTTTTATAATTTTTGGTAGGTAGATGGCAAAATAGCTGAAATTTTATGCTATACATAAGTTTTCCACCTCACCTGACTCATGTCACCGCACTACCTTGTTAAACACAGATGTACCAATTTCTTATATAACGCTTAAATTCTAACAACTAGCGTCTCGAAACTTGACTGCACTGAAATCCATTTCATCGAGCCGGCTGTCAAAGTGAATGGGGCCTAGGCCTACTATCGCGACAACCTTCTTGCCCAGAAGCTACTGCCAGACATACGCCGGATATCCCAGGGCGAGTTTTTTGTCTTTCAATAGGATGGCGCCCCGGCGCATCGAGCACGCGGCACTGTCTCTTTCCTGCAGCGAGAAACGCCCGACTTCATACCTCCAACACTGTGGCCGCCGAATTCACCGGATCTTAACCCAGTCGATATAGCATATGGAGTGTGCTGCAGGAAAAGGTTTGCCGCTCCAGAATAGCCAAAGTCGACGAACTCAACGCGTCTGATCGACGAGTGGGCGCGCTTTGACCAGTCGACCATCGGTCAGTGGCGTCGCCGTCAAAGCGCTTGTGTCCGTGTCAGCGGAGCACATTTCGAGCACCAATTCTAACACTTTTAAGCAGATCTGTCATAACAATTAAAAACTCTGCTAAGTAAACCATATTTTACTTTACTGCGTGCTAATTAAGTCGTCAGATAGTTTGTTGCATGTAATAAAATTTAAGCGTTATATAAGAAATTGGTACATCTGTGTTTAACAAGGTATTGCGGTGACATGAGTCAGGTGAGGTGGAAAATTTATGTACTGCATAAAATTTCAGCTATTTTGCCATCTACCTACCAAATATTATTAAAATTGGTGGAAATTTGACGAAGTTCTGACAGAAACAATTTTGCACAGTTTATTTTGAGACACGGTGTACATTGAGCGCGCTGTGGACGTAATTGTCTGAGATAGACGGAATCGTCGTCCAGTGAGCTAGGTCTCAATCAGGCACAGAACAGGAATATCCAGGTCCGAAGCACACTGTTTTACTGCCTCTAGCTTCCTGGGCAGAGAGTGCACACGAAGAGTGACAAAGCGACGTTGCCTGGGCGGTCGATGGACCAGAACACTAACAGAACGATTTGACGCTCGGCGGCTGTCATTTCGGCAGAAGGTGTTTAGGAGATAACCAGACATAACGACAATGCACTCAGTCTCAGTGTACGTCGGACCCAGGACGTCGGTGCTTCTACCTCTGCCCCCGCCACCACTTGCTCTGGCTCTCGCTCTTAGTGAACTAATGCGTACGCAGACAGTTGGGGTCAGCAGTTGGCCACGTGAGTGCATTGTACTCCTGGAATCCATGCTCATCTCCAGAATAATTGTAAAGCACGCTAAATTATCGCGCATTATTAAATGAAACATGGCAGAGAACTTCTGACAAGCATCAAAATTACAAAACTATATGTTACATCATCATCATCGTCATCATCATCATCATCATCATCATCATCATCATCATCGTCATCATCATCATCATCATCATCATCATCATCATCACCACCACCACCACCACCACCACCACCACCACCACCACCACCACATCATCAGTTCTTGACGCCAGCCATTTGGTGGCGATGGGTACAAATAAATTTAAATCCATCGTCCTTGGTCATTTCTCAAGTCCATTGCTCCCATTAGTTTTAGTCCAAATGATTTATATTGTTTACATGATTGGTCTAATATATATATATATATATATATATATATATATATATATATATATATATATATATATATATATATATATATCTAATGCTATAATTAGATATTACAATTATTATATAAATATATAATATTTGAATAAGCCACTTTCAATCTAACCAATGTCAGGGTTCATTCTCCCGCATTCCCTTATCTGTAGGTGTAATCGCCAAGCTCATCCTCCCTGGATACACTCTCTAGCATCAGTGTATAAATATATGTATATATGTATATATAATATACATATATATATATCAGTAATAATCCTTGTGTATTATTATCGTATCTTCTTCGTCCTCTAATACAAAGCACACACATATATAGACAGAGTATCCACGTGTGCTTTATATTGATATTTTATGACGATTAATCAAAGATAATCCGCCATATTGATACGCGCCGATGCACTATGGGACCCGGAAGTGTCTCGGCGAGCCAACAATATGACGGCTTCCGGGTGACGGTCTTATGCGCATGCGCGATGGATTACTCCCTCGATGGATTTTTCTTTATCATCGGACGGATCTGGGGTTCTTCCATTGCCACTCCCTCTCCTTCCTGGTTTTTCCATCATCTCCAATAACGATCAGTGGGAAGAGGACTCAACGAGATGATCTGGAGTCAATGAATGCAATTACGGAAGAAACGGATTTCCTAATCAAGCCTCTTCTTGTCTAAGTCAATTCTTAAGCCATGCACTCCGCAGTAAAAAGCATCGCTCGCCTGAGAACATCCCACACGGATTACTATAAACCCACGCTCCTAAGCATGGCTTAACAGGATATAGAGTCTGCTAGCTCAGCCCTGACACTTCGTACACCCATTTTGACAGGTCTTAGACGCAGAGTGTCTGATAGCTCAGCCACTTCCTCCTCCCACTTTGATAAGTCTTAGACGCAGTGTCTGATAGCTTAGCCACTTCCTACTCCCACTTTGACAAGCCTTAGACGCAGAGTATCTGATAGCTCAGTCCTAACACTTCATGCTCCATTTTGACAAGTCTTAGACAAAGAGTGTCTTATAGCTCAGCCATAACACTTCCTCCTCCCACTTTGATAAGTCTTAGACGCAGAGTGTCTGATAGCTCAGCCACTTTCTACTCCAACTTTGACAGGTCTTAGACACAAAAGTGTCTGACAGCTCAGCCCTAACAGTTCATACGTCTTCCCTACGTGCTGAAAACCTTTCATTGCAATTAGTTATATTTCTTAGATTAGAAAAACTTCTATATATGTGCACATAAAGATCTGACTGTGGACAACACCTACTGCATTTCGTCCTATTAAAATATTATTATACATTACTTTACTCCACTTTACACTTACATCACTCCGCGTTCGTTTGCCTTGCCTTGATATGTCCCTGCTTGCCTTCTCTTGCCGTCCTACCTGGCCTTGCCTTACGGGGAAACATGTATAGGCAATCGTCTGCTGCCTACCGACGCAGGTGTCTCGTAGGCGGGTGAATCCTCGGGTGCATACGCATTTCGTTTCGGCTGCATCGCAGGCGGTCAGCAGCTGACCGGAAGTTGCCCCTGATCCACAGAGGACGTTGGCATCACAGGGACTATGACCAGTTGGCTGGACATCGACGAGATCTGTCGAAGAAGAATCACAAATTTCTAAATCTCTAAAAGTCTCATTGCAATCTATTTGCATAATTATGTCCTCTCAATTAATCTCATACAGAGCAACAAAGAAAACATAGCCAAAGGCAGTTTTGCGCTTTTGTGAGGTACTATAGTTAACGTCTAGATATATACATACACACATACGTGTATACATAGATATATGCATAGATGCACGCATACTTGTATACGTAGCTGCATACATAAACACTGAGGTCTATAAATAGATACATACATACATACACAAGTACATGCATACATACATATTTACATAGATGCATACATACATCAACACCTACAATACATACATACAGTATATACATTACATACACGCATATACATACATAAATACACATACATACATATATGCATACATGCACATGCATACATATAATATACATACACACATACATATACATACTTACGCAATACACATACATACATACACATACATACACACATACATATATATACACACATACATACATACATACATATATAGATGCATACATACATTCTATACATACATGCATACATATATACATACATAGTCATACATACATACATACATACACACATACACACATACATACAAAGATACATATAAACATACATACATATGTACATACATACAAAGATACATATATACATACATACATATGTACATACCACGATCAAATTCTCCTCTAGAGAAGCTGGCTCCCATGCATGGTCTTATCCATCGGCCATAGAAGCTGAAGGGTATACAGAGCATCTGGATTATATACGGCGTGACCTTGATCGTGACCTTGACTCAGAATAGTCGAAAGTACTGCCGGCTATTGATGAGCGTGATGTATCTCGCTATCACCGACCTCATAGACGGGATCTGTGGAGGAGGGGCACGCGCTGCTAAAGGGGAGGGGTACCCGTAGTCAAGATCTCACCCGATACATTCATTGCAAAATGAACAGGACCAACTCAATACTGTGGCAATGGAAAAACCGTCTATACAGTGAACACACACACGCTTATAGGCAGAATGTACTGCTATATTATTATGCAAGTGGGAATGGCACTGATGCACTGAAGCTAGGACAAGCCACATGTACAGATGTATCTATGTTTGTATCCATGTATGTATCCATTATATATACATATATATCTATATACCTATGCCCATGCATACATATATATATATATTTATATATGTGTATGCATTTCGTCTCTGAGTAGGTCTCTTGAAGAGTCGCTATATAAATTTCCAGAATGAATTTATGTACGTATCCGACTATCCGTGTATGCATCTCTGTATGTATCCTTGTATGCATCTAATTATATATAAATCCATGTATGTATCCATGTATGTATCTATTTATGTATCTATATATTTTTTTTCTGTATGTATCCATGTACGTAGGACCTCTTCGACCGTACGCTCCCGACCATACAATGCAAGACCATACAATGCAAGACCACTTTCGATTGATCTTAAACGAATACGAGGCCTGTATCATGCAGGGGCGTCTATCCCGACCGAAGTCATTGGAGCAACGTCTCCTCCCATCCTTCCTCTTCTCTCCTTCCCCTTCCTTCCCATCCCCCCCCCAATAATGATAGAACATACACTGATAGATCCCCCTATTTTTTAGATGAAGCATTTGCTCCAAGGTTTCTATGGAGTAGACTCCTCTGCTTATATGTGGATCTACGTACGTGTGTGTGTGTGTGTGTGTGTGCGCGTGCGCGCGCGCGCGTGTGTGTGTGTGTGTGTGTGTGTGTGTGTGTGTGTGTGTGTGTGTGTGTGTGTGTGTGTGTGTGTGTGTGTGTGTGTGTGTGTGTGTGTGTGTGTGTGTGTGTGTGTGTGTGTGTGTGTGTGTGTGTGTGTGTGTGTGTGTGTGTGTGTGTGTGTGTGTGTGTGTGTGTGTGTGTGTGTGTGTGTGTGTGTGTGTGTGTGTGTGTGTGTGTGTGTGTGTGTGTGTGTGTGTGTGTGTGTGTGTGTGTGTGTGTGTGTGTGTGTGTGTGTGTGTGTGTGTGTGTGTGTGTGTGTGTGTGTGTGTGTGTGTGTGTGTGTGTGTGTGTGTGTGTGTGTGTGTGTGTGTGTGCGTCCGTGTGAGTATGTGTGTGTGTCTTCGAGAGAGTATCTCATAGACATTGGTCGTTGCCAACCGTGTACGTGAACTAAACTATGACGAACACAACGTAAGAGATCTCCTCACCGATCACTCGAATGTTGTGACGATCGATCGATAGATTTTCCTTATCGATCTCATTCTTTTGTCCTTCTTTGAAGAAGACATCGACGTCTGAACAAGTAAAATGTAATGTAATTTAACATTCATGCAGCGCCTCTATTAACCATTAGTTACATTACTGATTCTTGTTGCGTGACATAGCTTATGTAATGGAAGCTCCTTTGCCCACTTCCTTCTCCGGTCTTCCGGCAACCGGATATTGTTCTTGATACGGTTATCCATGGACAACCCTCCCGATTTGACGCAGCGCTCGTTACTAAGTTGGTGCCATGCAGCGCCTTAGAAATTGTCGAGTTTAGAATTACGATTACGTGGAGGTTGATAAGAATAATGTCACGTCACGATGTTATTATCTTATATTAATTAGCAACTTCTTCAGTGCCTGTGGTTATTGCACATGGCACACAAAATCAAACCAGAATCAGGTCAACATCAAGAAGATCAGTCCCGCAAATAAGAGGCAGCCTAGGGCGGATGAGCGAAACACTTTAGCAGAGAGCTAAATTACACAAGTGATCAAGCAGAAGGAAGAGCATAGGCGCCGACTTCTTTGGGGCCTTGGGGGCCAATGCACCCAGAGAAAAAGTTAAGTGGGGGCCTAGCACCCAGAAGAATTTGGACCTTAAATTCAATTTTTTGGGGTATTCCTAAAAAAAGGTCGTCACATTTTTTCGGGGGATGAATTCCTAAAAAAGTCGTCAAATTTTAGGAGAGAATTATCTTAAAATATGCACTGGCACCAGAGGCCGATCCAGGGGGCCAATCCGGCCATGGGCCCCATCATTTTAAATTTGTTTATGTTTACACACGTAGTAGACGATGAAAAATGACGAATGAATGCATAATGAATTTTTCCGGATGACTAAAAAAAGAAAGGTCATCAGTTTTTTCGGAGATGATTTCCTGAACAGTTTCGGTGGTCCTTTAAAACTTTGATAAACCTTCTGGATCCGTCCCTGACTGGCACCCAGAGACAAAAGCAAAAGTCGGCGCCTATGAGGAAGAGAGATAGAGAGATAGAGAGGGTTTTGAAAAATAATAATAATAATAATTATTATTATTATTATTTTTTTTTTTACCCGAGGTATATAGGATCCCTCAGGTGTCAGATACTACTTAAATATGTTGACTCTGGAGTGGCCGTCCTGGTCAAGATCTGGAACAACGAAAGTGCTGTGGAAGGCAACTGCGTTGAAACGCTATTATTATTATTATTATTATTATTATTATTATTTACATTATTCATATTATTATTATTATTATTATTTTTTTTTTTTTTTTGCCGCCCGAAGTGTGACCCTCAGGCTTTTAGAGATTATGAACGTGCGTGGTTAAATTGGTTTACTGTGCCTCGTCCTCCCCCATTTGTGCGAATGTGCCAGTGAACGCAACTGCGTTAAATCTTTGGTTGCAGATTGATAGGCGCTGGAACAGGTATGTGGTTTCTCTCGGGTCTCCTGTTATTGTTGAAAGGCGGCGCCCGAGCTCTCTGAGGAATACCAATGCCTGCTCATTGAGTGGGCCCATGCTTTCCAATGCGATGGGGATAAAGATGTGCGATCCCGGGAGTCCAGCATATTTCGTTCTTTTCCTGGCTGCAGCCAGTTCTGCCACTCCGCCCGGTGTCGTAGCGGCAACCTGAAGATATGAGGATGCGCAGGTGTGAATACACGTCGCGTCCCAGGCCACGTACTTGCCGCTAGCCCAGGGGACGAGGGTGGCGCCATCCGGTCTCTTGCCGTCAGATCTTACTAGCCCCTGGGGTTCCTTGGCGCTTGGGATATCCGCTCTCCTCAGCGACCTCCAGATGATGTCATTTATGTGGTAGTGTCGGCTGGCTCTCCCTTCTGATTTTCTGCAGGCCATGCCGTGAAGACCCCCTTGATCCGCTATGTCTCCGCATTGACATCTGTGCGGTTGACAAAGCTGGAGGCCCAGCCTCAAGCCTATTGCAATGCGGATTGCTTCATTGTCTAGGCACATTCCACAAGCCGCTATTGGCACCGCCGAAATCCAGTCACCCGCGTGTGGAGCTCTACTGGCTCCAAGTCTGGCTCTGTTTAGTGGATCGTTCTTTTCGTTCCACAGGTCCATTTTCTCAATCTCCACCAGAGGTCTATCCCACACCCTCTGGGAGGTGGTATGTGGACCGTCAGTAGGCAAGGTCGCGCTCCGTTTTATCAGTGCCTCCTCGCGGAAGGTTTCGTGCCAGCTCTCCAGTGCGAGGATGTCGGCCACCAAAGGCGCCGTCGATGCAGCCGAGGCCAAAAAGGCTGAAGTTGCCAGCATCGAGGTCCTTCGGATGCCAAGTCCTCCGTCTCTGATTGGGAGAGTGGCCTGTCTCCATTGTGAATCGTCCAGTTGTACATTGAATAGTCTCTCAAATCCTTGTCTCAAGACTACCTCAAGTGTGTCCAGTGAAGGGTGATCCCAGCATGGTGTCGTCCTCAATAGGTACATTAGCTTCGGCGTGCCAAAGCTCGCTCGTAGCAGCAGTAGCGTGGACTGTGATGGTAGTCTCGTCATATTAGTGATCGCATGTTCCAGAGAATCCACGTGGTCGGCTAGGATCTGGTCCAGGGCCTCGCCTCTCTGTAGTGGTGCACCTAGAAGGGTGAGTTCCGTGTCTTTGACGCGTATAAAGTCCTCCAATGCCGGGTCATTCGTTACACTGGTGGAGAAAACCTCGCACTTCGATCTATTAAGGCTGAGACCCATGCTGTTTTCTAGGTCGGCCACCGATCTTAAGTCCCGGTTGATCTCCTCCCCGCTGCCCCCCAGCGTGATGTCGTCTAGATATCCCAGACGGAACCGGGAGCTCATGTTCCTGATCACAGGCTGCAGCGGCAGGCAGAACAGCAAGGGACCCAAGGGATCCCCCTGCTGTGAGCCCCTCTTAGACTTCACTTGAAACTCACCAAACTGGAGGATTGAGTCAGAGGAATAGGCTTGGTAAGCGTAATCGTAGATTTCCGGGATCACTTCCAGAACTGCCCTCAGCATCACATCCCTACGCAGCGTATTAAATGCGTTGGAGAAGTCTAGTTTCACCAGCAAGTGATCCGCTGGCATACTCGCAATGTAGCCTCTGGCCGCGTGTACGGCCGCTTCAGCTCCACCTTTCACCGCTATGCCCACCTGCAAAGGGCTAAAGTATGAATTTAGCTTTGCCACCGCGTATCCGTTAGCGCATTTCGAGGCTAGTCTTCTCCAGGTGTAACCAATCACAATGGGGCGTAGACCCCCGTTCTTCTTCGACAGGGCGATCAGTGAACCTCCGAAGAACAGGCTCCTCATGGACTTAGGGCATCCTCCTCTCAGCATCAGATTGATAAAAGCTGTGATCGCATTGACCAGTTCGTCTGATGAATCCTTGTTGTTGATGAGATCACGAAGATGTTGGGGCCTCAGTCCATCGGGCCCCCCCGAGGACCCTGCTGGGAAGGACCTAATGGCCTCCAACACCTCACTGTCTGCAACCTTCAGTGGCGTGATTCCACTATCCTCCGGCAGATCGCTGTCGCCTACCGGGATTACATCCGAGGGGTGCTTCTCTTGCATAGCTACCCATGTTTCGGTCGTGGCGCTGACCGGTTTGAAAATATTATTATTATTATTATTATTATTATTATTATTATTATTATTATTATTATTATTATTATTATTATTATTATTATTATTATTATTATTATTATTATTATTATTATTATTATTATTATTATTAGTAGTAGTAGTAGTAGTAGTAGTAGTAGTCGTAGTAGTAGTAGTAGTAATAGTAGTAGTAGTAGTATTAGTACCCAAATGGACTGTCGGTGGAAGTCTGACTGTGACGTCAACGTGTGTTTCGCTGAGGCAGAGAGCGTAGGTTGACGACATGATGACGCCACTGAGGCAGAAAACGAGAAGGGTCACTCGGTGCATGATATGTGAGGTCGAGTTTCCGGTTCGTGACGTAATTGTGTCGTGATCTTCCGGCGTGACGTCATCCGGTTCTAGTTGCGTCACTGGATGGCAGAAATTCTGCAAAACAATGGAACTTAGGAATTATGAATTATGATTGCTTTGTTGATCGAATGACTGCTTCAATCACGTATTCCTAGGGGTTTGTTCATGTGATTTTTATGAATTATGAATAAATATGAAAAATCGGCGCAATCGAGGCCTTCAGCGCCTCTGAGTAGGGATCTTTAAGGGACGCGATACAAATTACGATTGATTGATTGAATGATTCATTGATTTCAAAAGATGTATCTAAAAACATTTATATAGCACTTTTCCTGAAACACCCAGAAGCGCTGCTCACACGGCTAATGGCCTCAACAAGCGCGACGCAAGGGAAACCGACAATGTGCGTTGAGCTGAAGTTATTGAAAGAGTGTACAATTAAACGAAGATTGTCCAATCGGTATAGCCATGGGTACGAAAAGCACGATGAGTTCGTAATGATGTGAAGGCGAAGGAACTGTAAATCTCTGCAGGCAGCAGAGCGCAGTGATCAGATACCAGACTGTCTCAAAACCAGAACACGAAATTCTTTGATGTATTCCGGTACAGTGTCGAACAACGCTGGTCGCCCAAGTAGGAGGAGCTTGAAACTAATCTGTTCCTCCACAGGAAGCCAGAGCAGCAGGCATGTCATGAAGAACAAGTGCTGTCACCCTACCCTTATCCATAGAGCACACGATGGTCCGTACACGGGTCCTTGAACGGAGTGGCACCCATTCAAACGTGCAGCGGTGGTGAAAGATTCAACTACGAAAATTCACTGAAAACGAGCAGGATCGAGGCTATACCAACATAGGCCTACATACATATACATATATAAACACATGGTTACACATATATGCATGCATGCATACATACATACATACGTACATACGTACATGCATGCATACATACAAACATGCATACATGCATACATACATACATACATATATATACATACATACATACATCATGCATACACAAACGCATCAATCAATCAATCAATCAAAATTTGTATACACCTCACCAAGATCTTTACTCAGAGGCTCTGACATGCATACATGCATGCACACAAATACATGCACACATACATAGTCATGCATATATTACATACATACATACATAAATACATACATGCATGCATACATATTGTCGCTATGGATTTGCATTTGCCTTTGACGTCAATAGAAACAACAAGCTCTTCTGCTACCTATAGACCCTGCATGTCTTTTTGTCTATAGTCCCATACGCCGGTCAGCACTGGTCCTATCAGCACTCCCTAGTTGGCTTCTCCGGCCCTCTAACTTATTCTCATCAGAGCAATCTATCTTATATGCATTTATAACTAAACTAAGAGGCCTCTAAATTCACACCTCAGTGGCCTGCAGAGATATAGTGTTAGCGCCTAATGCACAAAGCATCAGCATGCAGGCTGACATTAACATCCATCACTGTCGGATCCAACCCCTCGAGAATACAATGTAACACTGCATTAGAATGAAGGTCATCGACCCTGCATGCGACGACTGACAGCTTATCTTCTGCTCGGACACTTGTGCAAAGTCAAGTTAACAGACTGTAACAGGTGGTTGCTTAAAATAAGTTAGTAAGGAACTGGCTCTTTCTAGTTATGTAAAGAATATTAAAATGGTTCAAGCAGCATCTACATTCTACCGTTACATCCAACAGTTTAGTAAAGAAATGTGCTTCACTAATGGCTTACATTAAACACTATAGTCTCTTTTTGCCTCTTTTCCGCAAACGCTGGAAGACCATTTTGTTCGATCGTGGTTTCATTGTGTTAGGTCGGGAACGCCTCTAATGAGTCTATCTTGAAGTGGAGCTATATAAATTTGCAATTACCATTGCCACCATTCTACTTAAGCGAGTATCAGAATCTTAATTTCGAAGATATACTATCTCCAGATTACTCGTTGGCGTAGCGGACACACACTTGCAGATCCTTAGCTGTTCTTTTCGCTTGTCCTTACACAGGATTTCAAATACTAGGTCTAGTTGTCTCTGATGACCGTGCCGAACCTCTAGCCTCTGTCTCATTAGAAGCTATTCTTAACGGTTTATCGGTTACACCGGCGACTGACTCGGAAGTCGATCATCAAAGTCCATAAGAAACTCATTGATCGACTATCGACCAACTTCAGACAAATTGTCTCCGAATCAAAGAATGTCTCGCTTCGACGTTTCGTTAGCATCGCTTTCTTTTTACCCTCACATCGCTCGATTACACGACTCAGTGACCATGAAAATCATTCAACTAACAAACCGCAGTCTTGAAACGCAGTCCTCGCAGTTCTCTCTATTGCCATCTGAAGTTCTTACGGTTCGCCATACGTTGAAGCGTTCTTCCCCTTTGATGAACGCCGTACGTCTGAAGATATTTCATTAGAGCTTTGCCGCGCTTTCGTAAAATCATCTGCTTCGAACCAAACGTTAATTCAAATTTTCTTTAGCGGCCACTGTTCTCCGTGTTGTTTCCGAAACACAGTAGACAGTTTCCCGAAGCCTAATCTTAATATTTTATGCTCAGTGACGCTGGCATATACATTAAGCCTGAACATCAGAGGCGTAGCGACCGCCCTCCGTACCTTCCGACCGGAGGGGCCCCTTCCTGGAAGGGGGCCCCTAAAAGTGGCAAAAAAGTCATATTGTATATTACCCCATTCCAGTTTCCGCATTGTAAGGGGCCCCGACGTATGTTCGAATAGGGCCACGTTCTTTGTTGCTACGGCTCTGCTGAACATTATATATATATGTGTGTGTGTGTGTGCGTGTGTGTGTGTGTGTGTGTGTGTGTGTATGTGTGTGTGTGGACGTGCGTGCGTGCGCGTGTGTATATGTGTGTGTATGTGTGTGTGTGTGTGTGTGTGTGTGTGTGTGTGTGTGTGTGTGTGTGTGTGTGTGTGTGTGTGTGTGTGTGTGTGTGTGTGTGTGTGTGTGTGTGTGTGTGTGTGTGTGTGTGTGTGTGTGTGTGTGTGTGTGTGTGTGTGTGTGTGTGTGTGTGTGTGTGTGTGTGTGTGTGTGTGTGTGTGTGTGTGTGTGTGTGTGTGTGTGTGTGTGTGTGTGTGTGTGTGTGTGTGTGTGTGTGTGTGTGTGTGTGTATATATATACGCGCGTGTGCGTCCATACAAGTACACCTAACTCTAGCCTTGCATCATGGAACCTATAAAATCAAGACATATCACATCAAATATACATACAATTTTACATCAGCATAGAAAGTGAACTGAGAAGTCCGTGTCCTCACAACAGTCTAATCCAACTCAATTCCATTTTAACTTAGTTTACTCTGTTGCCTTGTACGGCGCCAGTAAAGAAGTCTTAAACGATCGTTGCACAAAGGTGAAATAGCAGTCTTTATAGATCATGAGTTGCATAGGGAAAGTATAAACCATAGTCCCTTAGGAGACTCTGCAGTACATTAGCTTCGGTGAGTAAGCCAAGAAATACATGGACTGCTCCGTGTAATCTGTTTCTAAGTCCATTTCCTATATTGTCCCGGCTGTCTCCGCATTATCTTCGTATTATATACTTAACCCTGAATGAACTGAATGTATGTAGGCCTATGTATGTATGTATGAGTCCGTCATACCTCGTATGATGTACAATAACACCGCGGATCCTTTAAATGCATGCATTGTATGAAAACATGTTACATGTATGTAGGTAATTATGCACATTATATGTATGTATGTATGCATACATGTGTGTATGTATGTATGTATGTATGTATGTATGTATGTATGTATGTATGTATGTATGTATGTATGTATGTATGTATGTATGTATGTAAGTAAGTAAGTAAGTATGTTCTTTATTACACCATTAGCAAACGCACAATGGGACAGAAGCTAGAACATTGATTGTAAAACATAGAAGTAATAATAAATCCAAATAAAAATGATAAAATAAGTAATTAAAAAGCAAGTGTTTTCAAATCATTTATGCAGTAATCAATGTATGTATGTATGTATGTATGTATGTTATATATAAGTATGTATAATATGTATATATATATGTATGCATGCGTGTATGTATGTATGTATGTATGTATGTATGCATGTGTGTATGTATGTATGTATGTATGTATGTATGTATGTATGTATGTATGTATGTATGTATGTATGTATGTATGTATGTATGTATGTATGTATGTATGTATGTATGTATGTATGTATGTATGTATGTATGTATGTATGTATGTATGTATGTATGTATGTATGTATGTATGTATGTATGTATGTATGTATACATGCATGTGTGTACGTTTGTGTATGTATGTCTAGCATAGGCTGCCTCTGTCTTGGTGGTTTGATCTTTTGGATATTGACCTGATTACGGTTTGGTTTTGTTGCACCAAAAACACCATCTGTTGACGTCTTGTGCATTATTCATTGGCGCTACAAAAATTACTAGTTGACAATATTCGTGTAAGGCCTATGTTTAACTGTTTGTTTGTTTGTCGTCTTGTCTGTTTGCATTTCTATTTATCTGCCTGTCTTTCCGTCTGTCATTGTTAGGAGTTTTCAACTGTCTAGTCGAGAGACAGACAAACAGAGACGGACACAGAGACAGAGATAGAGAGGCAGTCCTTTCCTCTGTCTGCCCACCTCCTATTCTCGCTCCTGTTTGACCATCATTAAATCCTCCCATAAGCCATTTCCTCGAATAAGTTTCCCCGGCAGTCCTTGTCGTTACTTAGATGCCTTAAGTTCCTTCGTCCACCCTATAAAATCGCCCCCATCTTCCATCCACCGAACGACTTAACGGAACTTGCAGCCAACAGCAACCGGAATTTAATTGCCGTTTTATTAACCGAATCACCCAGGACCTTTGCAATGAAGTCCCATTTTTTAAATTACCATCCAGTTGATCCATCTTCTAGCGATTGAGACTTGCCCCGGTTATTACCCAGCTGCATTGAATCTCCGACCGTCTAATTGGACGCGTGTTGAGATGACAGAGCTAAATAAATCAGACTTCATTGCAGCCGATTGAGGCGGTCTCTGGAATCCTTGATGCGGCTTAGTTGTGAGAGAACTACGCATCAAAGTAGGCCCTACAATAAGAGATAAACTGCTTAAGGAGAATAAATTCTTTGCGGCTGCCGTTTTCCAATAGTCGGCGTCTTTTAGCAGGCGAGTCACGCCGAGTCGAAGATGTTTTTCTTCGCTGTCGTCGTATTTCAAACGGGCACTAGACCGGAAAGGCCGAGATCTTTGGACGTGGATCCTGTAAATAAATGCGCATAATCTTGGCTTCGACAGGCTTTAATTTGTCCTTTTCAATAGCCTACCATTAACCGAATCTTATGAACTGAGCTGTGCTGTCCTTGAAGAAACTACGGCGAGTTCAGAAGCTACAACGCAGACAGATTGATGAAGGTTATTGGCGAAACCGGACCCGCGGTCTCTGATCGGCGTCTGCATGGCTGGGCGGAAACAATGAACAGTGGGACTCCGATGAATTCGAAGTCGTAGATAGATTGCAAGTCAATCCACAGCCAGCTCCTCTTCAGCTGCAGTCGCAAGACGACTACTCCAAAATGCATTTAACATAGGATAATGTTGATGGATATCTGCCGTGGGACTATATTTTAGGAATGTCTCTGTTGTGGATTCCCCTACCGCAGCAGAATGCATATTGGTCTACACGGCTACTTATACTTGACGATGGCTTTCAGATAGGCTTCTTTCACAACATGTGTCCTAATTTTTCAGGAACTGGTTTCTCCGGAATTGGTTTAACCGGAATTGGTTTCTCCGGAACGGGTCTCTCTAGAACTGGTTTATCAGGAACTTGTTTCTCTGGAACTAGTTTCTCTGTGCCATTGGTTATTTCGAAATTTTTAACGTCTTTCAAAGACTAAAGTCTACTAAACGTTTTCGTAACTTTTTAATTTCAAGGCAAAAAATCCTCTAAATTTCTTTCTTAGAAACCATTGTCGTCGAAACTCATCTGACGTTACGAGGAATTATTTTTCACGCAAAGGAACTACTTTTCCTGTAACTTGATTCTTCCAGGAAATGATCCCTAATTTAAAGGTTTCACGTGCATTTCTCGTGTTTATTTAATCCAACGACAATAATATTATAGACGTCTATCTGCTTGAGTTAAAGGATTAGGCATAGATTTTCAGAGGAAAGTCTTTCGTGTGAACTCCTTTCACAACATGTGAACTAATTTCTCAGGAACCGTTTTCTCTAGAAAATGGTTTCTCAGGAACTGATTTATCTGGAACTGGTTTCTCTGGAACTGGTTCTCTGGAACTGGTTTCGGGTAGTTTATGTGCAACAAGAGCCACTGTTTTGACGAATGCCGCTGATTATCGTGTCAAAATAGCGTCCTCATTTTCCCATCGCTTAGTTGGGACTTAGAGTCATTCTCCCGATCGGAGACTGAGGCGTCTCTCTCCCGATAATGGAGTTGAAGCTCCAGAGACCGAATCCGTGGACTATTTGGCGATTGTTGTTTTGCATCAAATAAATCAGACATCTTGCGTAGCGAAATTCCTACGACAGTTCCACTGAACCGTAATTGCGTTCCACGCACAGCCAGCATGCTCAAGTAGCTCGCAAGTGGACCCCATAAGGGCAGCTTTGTTGTGCCCATGCAGGCAGCCCAACTATAGGCTCTTTGGCATTAGGGCCGCGGGTACCATATTCGTCCTAAGCGAGTTTGCCTATATGGGCTTATCACGAGCCCAATTTGGCAGCCCTTATGATTTGCCAATAAGGGCACCGTGGCCCACCTTGATTGCCCAGATGGGCGGCATGATATTTTGCTCGCGGGTTCAGAGTGCATCATATGGGCGCATACCCTCTGATTTTCCTATAATTATGGGCTTATTATTGATCCCACTTGGGCAGCCCACAATATGAAGCCCATGTTGGCTGTTCTTTTGTTTACTTTTGGGGTCCTAATATAGGCCCCGTATAGGCAGACCTCTCGGTTTCTGAGGTAATTCTGATGTTTCTTGTTTTGGGTTGAATGTTGGCCCCAGGTGGGTAGCCGTCTAATTTAACTATATTTCTAATGGTGGGCCTATATTCAGCGTTTAACTTTTAATCTGAGAATGACCAAATGTATTATTTCTACACTTGTTTCTACTTTCTAAAGCTTCAACATAACGGCCTGTTGCAAATTCAAACGGTGCATCTTCTGGGAAGATCGCAACATTCATCTCTACAATAACATAACATTTCCACGATATTGCACGACTTGAAGAAATAATTTTCAAATAACATTTCTAGCCAAGAGCAGAACGGGTTCGGAACCCACGCGTCCGTCACTCTACCCATCGCTCTACCCATCACTCTACCCATCACTGTACCCATCACTGTACCCATCACTATGCCATACCTATACCCATATACTCTGCCCATCACTCTACTCATCACTACACCCATAACTCTACCTATCACTCTACCCGTCACTCTATCCATCACTCTACCCATCACTCTACCCATTACACTCTACCCATCACTCTACCCATTATTTAACCCATCACTCAACCCATCACTCTATCCATTACTCTACCGATCACTCAACCCATCACTCAACCCATCACTCTACCCATCACTCAACCCACCACTCTACCATCACTCTACCCATCACTCTACCCAATTGGGGCAGGACATAGACGAACGTCCTAGAACTGTCTGCCGTCGATATTTTAAACAGTTTTCTCGATTTGCCATTGAAACGCTGTCGGCCAACTATATTTTTCTAGCGGACGTATAAGCTCCCTGGGCTTTGAGCAATCTTCTATGATCGATCTCTTATAAAATCGCCAAGGTCTCAGACGTGCGCCCAAATGCCCGAAAACAAACCAAAGCAGAAAGTCCTCTAGGAATCATGTTATAGCATGATAAGACAGTTTATGCCCGGCACCTGGATCAATATATAGTGGAATGTAATTCAGTATGCCATGTAATGTAGGCTACTGTAATCCAATACGCAATGAGATAAAACGTATTATATCCAATAGGATATAAAAGGAATTAAGCGGATAATTATAGAGTGATCCAGTATTACATCAAGACACTTAATGGGACACAGCTTGAGTCAACATGATATAAGGACACTTAATGGGATAGAATGTAGGTGTGTAGAGTATAGAATGTAGTCCCTATATCAGCCAACATGATATAGGGACACTTAACGGGATAGAAAAATTGTATTGTATTGCTCCCAGTGCGCAAGGCCAAGAGAAGAGTAATATGTCTTGAGGAAAGCAAAAGAAGACGAGGGGTTACCTATTAAAATTTGAGAGCGAGTATATATAGGAGACAGTGTCACAGTGTATTCCATAGAGAGGGACCAATTGAGGTTTGAGGCAAAAGATCGGGACTGCGCCACAGCTGTTCTAGTATGAGGAACTGACAGATCAAATCCGTAGGCCTATAGGCTATAGAGCGCAGAATGTATTGTATTGTATCTAGAAATTTAGAAAGCGCCTCTCGCAGAATGACTATTCAGAGGCGCTCTCAGCACAGAAGCCCCGGGGAAACAGAAATATCTTTAGGGAACGCAACACCGATGAGGAAAAGCCAGTCATTAGTTTGGCCCTGAGCACAGGGGAAGGTCATTCCAGATCGTGGGACCCACTACAGCAAACGCCCGGTGCTGGGGGAGGGCAGTTTTAGCCCTGGGAATAAAAAGATCAAGCCGATTTAAAGGGCGATTTACAATGTAGTCCCTACATCATTCAACATGCATATAAGGACACTTAATGGAATATAATGTGATCCAATATATGATGCAGCGTCACATAACTCAGCGATGGAGAACTTTAAGTGTGCGCTCTAACTCTGATAATTGGATGAACTCAACTGAAGATCGTAGGTCGAGAGTGCTTCTAAAGACAGAAAAGTTGACGATTATAAA
>OY744614.1:30053086-30075586 GCA_963556255.1 Allolobophora icterica
AGAGAGAGAGAGAGAGAGAGAGAGAGAGAGAGAGAGAGAGAGAGAGAGAGAGAGAGAGAGAGCATAACAATATAATTAAAAACCTTTCAAAAGTGCTTGCGATAATGAAACTGCATCAAACGTGTGTAGGTCCTGACAGCTGATAATACAAAGTTGTAACGTTACCAGGAAACGCAACTACAGCTGCGTAGCAGACGCCAATTGTCCCCTGCGTGCAACCATGGTAACGGAACTTGGCCAAAGTAACAAGGTTACCGGACTTAATTGGACGTAACCATGGTAACGTTTTCTTGCCTGCATGTGATGAACGGCTGCGTCGAAGTCTGCGTTGTCATGGTGATGTATGAGGTCAAAAGATGATCTCTCTGGTAACAGAACAGAAATTGGTTTGGCATATTATCACTTCATATTATCCGTGCCTTAACTGGCCTTACATTACCTTCAGTTATGAAATGGTTTGGCATATTATCACTTCGTATCAGCCATGCCTTAACTGGCCTTACATTACCTTCAGTTATGAAATGGTTTGGCATATTATCACTTCATATCATCCATGCCTTAACTGGCCTTACATTACCTTCAGTTATATATATATATATATATATATATATATATATATATATGTATATATATATATATATATATATATATATATATATATATATATATATATATATATAAAACCTTCAGTCACCTTTATATATTATCTTCAGTTACCTATAAATATTACCTTCAGTTACCTATATATATACCTTCAGTTACCTTTATATATATATATTAACTTCGCTTACCTATATATTTATTACCTTCAACTACCATTTCCTAACTTTGCCTATGATATCTCATCGTACCAAGTTGTAAGTATCTTATCATGTCTAATGCAATGCTACATGCTTCTCCGTTTTATCCTATCCAATAATGCAGCGTTGTGTTCTCCTACTCCGCCATTTGCTAGGTTGTCCCATGTCTAATATGCAGTGCTATCGTACCCTGCCCTATTCTTTGCAAGTATATATCATATTCCTCCAAGCCCTATGCTATGTGATCATCTGTATGCTATATATCTCGTATTATCCTATTATGATGGCGTGTCGAACGCATTTATCAATAGCACTCCGAGAGAAGCCATTTATTCACCAACTGAAACTGGTCAGCCTATCACAATATAACGGTTTTACACTCAGGAGTTTAAGTGTTTCATAACATCAACCCCTTACCCAGTCTATGATGATATGGCGCCACATTCAGTACGTTCAGTTCATAGTTGGTTTAGCAATGAATCAAGTTGTCATCTTCGGTGAATCGCCTTTCTTTCAAAGTTTCAGGCAGTGACGGCTCTACAGAGAAGGCCAGAGGACCAGCGCCCCCAACTGAGTACGATCATCGTCCTATCTCAGTCTTTCTCGACCCCCAGTCACTACTCACCTTAAGTTCTCCAACCGAGCCATTTCCATCACAGCACCACGCCTCTGGAATGATCTCCCCCCTGAATTTCGCAGTTTCTTAGTGCCTTCATCATCATTGCAACCTGTCCTTTATCCTCATCCTCATGTTCCTCTATCTATCACCCCCCGGGCTTTCCACTCAAAACTGAAGTCTCACCTTTTCAAATAATCCTACCCTGACTCATCTGATACTCCGCCTTCCAATTATTCTCGCCGTAAACGACACCCGCCTTGACAGCTGCTCTGCCTCTTCTGATCTGGTACCCTGGAAATCGGACTTGGACCTCTTTTGGACTACTCTCTCGAAACCCCATTTGATTTGGTTTGCTCCTGGAAATTGAACTTGGACCTCTTTTGGACCACTCTCTGGAAACCCCCTGATCTGGTACCCTGGAAATCGGACTTGGACCTCCTTTGTACTACTCTCTGGAAACCTCCTTTGATTTGGTTTGGCCTCCTGGAAATCGGACTTGGACCTCTTTTGGACTAAGCTTACTCTCTGGAAACCCCCTCTGATCTGACGTAGCGCTCGTGAATAGGCTGGTGTCCTGCGCTTGGCCTTCGAGTGGCGCTTTAGAAGTTTGGAGATTACGATTATGATTCTCTCGGTGACCCTCACAGTTTAGGGGCCATCCATATATTACGTACACAAAAATCCGGGGAAATTGGACCCCCTCCCCCCTGTTCGCAAGCGTACTTTCTTCCACCACCCCCCTGCGTACGTACACTTGACGCACCACCCCCCCCAAGACCAGCTGCGGAAAGTGTCTCGACAGCTCCAGGCATCGACTGTCTGAACTTTAGGCCAGATTATTGAAGGATGAGTGAGGGCCAATATAGACAAATTATAGGTGTCTCGTTCACAGCACAGAATAACTGCACATGGCTTTTATATAATGTAATAAAATGCCATCGGACGACTATAGGACAACACAGAGTTATAAATAGGCTAATGTGGATGTCATAATTAGATATTTATTTTGCGTACGTACACATGTTGTCCCGCCCCCGTCCGCACCCGTACGCAAAATCGCCTAAATCCGACCCCCTCCCCCCTAACTGCGTACGTAATATGTGGGTGGCCCCTTAATCCGATATGCAATGAAATTATTCCATGTTAATATTTTCAAAGGCGTGACTAATTTACTTGGTTAAACCCGATGCGTGCTGCAACCCGATAATAGCATTGAATGTGATATTTCCCAAGCGCCACGTACTTACTTGCTTAGACTCTTTATAGTATGAATGACGTAGACAGTGACGCTACTTCCGTTTATTCTTTCTACTCTGAGAGTTGCTACAATGTGCTCGACATTCCTCTCGTGATCGTTGAGTTTTCTTGCAGTTTGATTAATTTGCTGTAAGATGATCGATATTAGGGAAACCAGTGAGACAACTTCAGCATGGCTGCGTCGTGTGGTTGCTTGCCGTAATATTCTCAGTTGTTTAGCTGCCTTGGTTTAATATATATTTGGGGGGATGTTGAAAGGGCAGTTGAAGCTAGAGGCCTGTTGCCCTAGACTTTAAATGTGTACTATTTCTAAACGTAAATTATGATATTCTGGGTAAGATACATGTTGCATCAGCTCCAATCTTCGAGTGCCATCAGCTTATCACCACCTGCAGACCTTGTTAAAAATTGCAACTGTCTGTTTCAAGCGAAATATAGCAACAAAACAGCTGACTATATATAGGCACTCTGTTCTCCAACGCTGAAGCGCTAAGTAAGAATTGCGACAATGACTCATTGCAACCAAAACAGCATGTCCATAAAATACCCAGAAGCTCTTCCAGTTCGGCAGTTGATGAAACTCGTGGGCATCGTTATGAAATGAACGTACAGACCACAGTTATGCAGCTTGTCTAATATTCGGTTATATATTGCATCATTTCCCAATCCGAGGAGACTATTCTCCGACAATTCACTTACTGTTGTGATTACTACATACTTTCATTAACGTCAGAACACAAGTTTGTTTCACAATTATGAAAACACAGCATAAGTGAAACCCTTGAAAAGCGCAACTTCAAGAAAAAAACTCATCATCAGCGCTCCCTACCAAGTATATAGGGAGGCCCCACGATCACACAAAACAGACTTCAAGCCAATGGGGAACATTGAAGGTGACAGACTGATTAGCTCACTTCTCGTTTTAAAGGAAAGACCATTCCAGGTTACAGGGCCGTCAATGGCGAAACTTCTGTGCTGGGCAGTGGACGACCTTGCCCGATGGGCTAAAAGACCACGTGCAGCCGATTGGACGCATCCGCGACCAGAATAATTATGATAACACTGAAGCTTTTGCGCTCGTGTATCTCGGTAATGTTGAAAACTTCATCCATGAAATTCCGTAAGTGAGACATTAGCTACAGAATTGAGGTTCAAACGCAACCAATATGGCTGCAATGTTAATTAGACCTGGCCTGTTTTCTGTAACCATGAAATGTTGCTTCATGAATATACGTTCTATTGAACATATATCCATTGTTTTATCAGCAAACCAGCAGCCTGTGAGCGAACCTTTCTGCTCTGAAATTAATCGAAACGTATTTACGAAGCACTATGTCAGACATTCGTTTAAGCGGTATAGTGTCAGTGCGCAGAGTCGATTACTATGGTGCCTTTGTGGACGAATTCAATTCTAGGCAAGACATTCGTTAACTTGCATTTCGTGAAATGTATGTATTGTTTATATTTTATATGTTTAAATGCCTTTTTTTCAGTTGTGTTTTAACTCGAGGCAGTGTTCTCCCTCCACTTCAGATACCTTGCCAATCTCTTCTTCTTCTTCTTCTTCTTCTTCTTCTTCTTCTTCTTCTTCTTCTTCTTCTTCTTCTTCTTCTTCTTCTTCTTCTTGTTCTTCTTGTTCTTCTTGTTCTTGTTCTTGTTCTTGTTCTTCTTGTTCTTGTTGTTGTTGTTGTTGTTGTTGTTGTTGTTCTTCTTCTTCTTCTTCTTCTTCTTCTTCTTCTTCTTCTTCTTCTCCTTCTTCTTCTTCTTCTTCTTCTTCTTCTTCTTCTTCTTCTTCTTCTTCTTCTTCTTCTTCTTCTTCTTCTTCTTCTTCTTCATCTCTCTCTTCCGTTCGGCAAATGCCGACGACGTGGACTGAAGAAGATGTCTCAACCGCTCTCTGTCTCCGACCATGTTGAACTTCTCGCGTTCATATCGTTAAGCACTCGTGGTCTCATGTCCACATGTCCTCATACCCTTATGTCATCATGTCCCTATGTCCTCATGTTTCGATGTCCTTATGCCCTCTTGTCCTTATGTCATCATGTCCCCATGTTCTCATGTCCTCATGTCCTCGTTGTCTCATGTCCTTATGTCCTTAAGCCCTCATATCCTCATGTCCTTATGTCCTTATGTCCTCATTGCCTTATCTCCTTATGCCCTCATAGTCCAATGTACTTATGTCCTCGTGTTCTTATGTCCTCATGTCTTTATGTCCTAATGTTCACTCCTCTCGTCACGATGTCCTCCCTCACATTATCCATCTAAGTCTTAATCTGTCCTCCACGCCTCCGTTTTCCCTCCGTCTGATTATAGAGTGCCCTGACTGGAAATCTCCCGCTGTCAATCCTTGATATATGCCCGAACCATATTCGTCTTCTCTTTCTACACCCTTTACTACCATGTAAGCGCGACTCGCTGCGAACACATGTTAGTGCATTTTCATTTGCGGCAAACACAGCCATCAAACTGCCCCCGTGAGATACCCTACCCCTCCCCACGGCCCCTCCCCGTTGCGAAACCCTAGAGCCATTTCTGCTTTCAGGGCAAAAAAGAAGACCTGCTGTTGAAATGGCGACCTCTGGCTGAGCCTTGATTGAATTGAGTGACAAGAGATTGATAGCATCAGCGTTCTTCGATCCGATTAAGTCAGATTAGGAGACCATTACTGTCTGCCGGTCGAAGATCTTTTGAAATATGGATGTTGTTTGGGGCGAGATGGTTCCTTCCTTTTCCGGTCAGTATTTTGGGGCAATAAGTGCATACATCAAACCGATCGACTCGTCTCGAGAAAAAATCGTAGTTATTTCTTCTGCTGTTCGACAAACCATCGGACAGTCATGCAGGTGGATATAAGGCAGGCAAGAGAGACATACATTGGGGCATATATATACAGACACAGTCAGGCATAGTAAGAGAGATAACGCATGTGCAAGCTGATCGACTGGAGATCCTGACAAATCCCCATAGACATTCCACCCGGACTTTTCCCCCGGACATTTCCCCTGGATTTCTCCCCCGGGCGTATCAATAGGATAATAAAACCTGGATATTTCCACCCCAAACGTTCACAAAACGTAAACAATTTCTATCGCTACGGACTTTTGTAGTGTTTTGATGTTTGGGGGGTGGAAATACAATATAGCAACAGATTGAGTAAACATTTTTCGAGAAAGACTTAATTAATTAAATGTTTACTCAATTTGGTGCTTAAAGTAAATGTTTAATACAGTTTTGATTTAAAATTTTACTTTATTCATTTGTTGAAATTTAATTTTTGAAGCACCAAGCTTTAATAAAGTTAAGGAATTTACTCAATCTGTTGCTATATAATCTGCCATGAATTTTTTTCAAAATATATTGTCTTTTTATTTGTGACCAAGGCCTATATAAAACTAGTTGTAATGTTTGTTGATATATGACTTGAGTTCTGGGGGATGTCCGGGGAAGCCTTTACCCGGGGGAAAAATCCTTGGGGGAGGGATGTTGGTGATATGTCCGGGGGATTTACCCGAGGGATATTGCCTAGACTCGATCAACTGAAAGGTAAAAAACACAGGCAGGTAACCATGCAGACAAAGGCATTTAGGCGATCGGACAGACACACATACACAGATATACATGCAGTAGGTCAGACGGACAGACAAAGAAGAACATGCAGGCGGTCAGACGAACAAAACAATGCTTTGTTTCAGAGAAAGGCCAATCAATCGAAGTAAAAAATTGACTCTTGCCATCTTCTACCTTAGCCGAGGAGGAGCAGATGTGGAAAAGCGCAGTAAGGCCTAATTGCCAATGCAGTCTATAATTGCTTAGTTAGGTCGTTGCTCATGCGAGCCGTAGATGGCGCCAGTGGAGCTAGGAAAAAGTAGTCCGGCGCACTTCGTCGATCGAAGCGGAAGAAGCTGCTACGTCTACCTCGACGAAGACATCGTCATATAGTACATATATATACATATATATACATATATATAGTCATATATATACATATATATGTATATATATACATATATATATATGTATAGTTGGGTTGCGTCGTCTTGGATGTCTGAGCGTTGATGTTGAACGCCGTAAGTCTCGTCTAATCATCGCCAGACAGTTTATTACGGAATTGATGGACATAAATGAGACATGGATAATCACTTCCAGGCACCGTATAGTAGATGTCAAATGGGTTAATATCTCTTCATAAAGCAGATGGCAGAGATATATATAGACAGACAGACAGACAGACAGACAGACTGACAGACAGACAATGAAATGGACAGACATGGAAGAGAGTGAGGGGGAGACAATAGGCCAATATCTCTTCATATGAGCAGATGTCAGAGAGAGAGAGAGAGAGAGAGACAGACAGACAGACAGACAGACAGACAGACAGACAGACAGACAGACAGACAGACAGGCAGACATAGTACGTGAGGTAGGCCCTACAAAGAGACAGAAAGTGATAGGTGATAAAAGAAAGAGACAGTATAGGCCATTAGGCCTATAATTCTTCGTATAGGCAAATGTATGAGATAGAGGCAAAGAGAGAGACAGATCGGGAACCACAGAGCAGAGGTTGATAGAGAAAGAAAAAGGATAGAGACAGAGACAGGGACAAAGAGACAGAGAGAACGTGTTCTTTGCACAGTGGTGTTAATGTACCGCAGACGAGGGACTTATTTAGGATTCAAAAGTTTTCTCGGAAAATTGTTTTCACGCAGATATTATTTGGCTTGCAAATGACCGGACATTGATTTTCCCTGCGATGGTCGAAAGCAGGCGGAGAGAGTGGAGAAAACGCGAGGAACACGATCTAGCAACGATTCTAAAGCATCGTGCTAACATGTTGTCAGTTGTACCTGTGTGTTCGTGTCTATGTCTATCTGCGTGTATCTATGTTCGTCTGTGTGTATGTTTCTGTCAGTGTATGTTTGTGTCTGTGTATGTTTGTGTCTATGTATATCTGTGTATGTCTATATATGTCTGTGCCTGTGTGTCTGTGTATGTCTGTGTATGTCTGTGTCTGTCTGTGTATGTTTGTGTCTGTGTGTGTCTGTGTATGTGTGTATGTCTGTGCCTGTGTGTCTGTGTATGTCTGTATGTCTGTGTATGTTTGTGTCTGTGTGTAGGGTGTAGAAAGAGAAGACGAATATGGTTTGTGTCTGTGTATGTCTGTGTATGTCTATGTATGTCTGTGCCTGTCTGTCTGTGTATGTCTGTGTATGTTTGTGTCTGTGTATGTTTGTGTCTGTGTATGTCTGTGTATGTCTATGTATGTCTGTGTATGTATGTATGTATGTCTGTCTGTCTGTCTGTCTGTGTCTGTCTGTCTGTCTGTCTGTCTGTCTGTGTCTGTCTGTCTGTCTGTCTGTCTGTCTGTCTGTCTGTGTTTCTTAATTTTTGTCTGTGAGTTGAAAAATGATTAATTGGATGGTGATGTTCCCAAGGGTTATTTAATTTCCGTCTCAGAATTTCCGTTGCTGTCATTTAGGGATGACTTAGATAATAAAAATGAGTCATGACAGATGGATTGATGAATGAGTGAATGAATGAATGGACGGATGGAAGAACGGATGGACGGAAGGGAAGAAGGACACGAATGGAAGGAAAGATGGACGGACGAAATGAAGGAAGGACGGAAGCAAAGACGGACGGATGAACAATCAAGCAGTATGAATGTTTGGATGGATGGATAGGTTCCGAATGTCGCCTGAGTGGATGAATGATGAATGGATGGTTGCATGGAATCAGACATACAGAATAGGTTGCATTTCTGGTCACTATAGAAGTCAGAGATCCTCTATGCATTGGTCGGACAAACCGGACAGATTGACGGACAGACGGATAATCACAGGAATTTAATAGTTCCCAGTGATGCCATAATGTTGTTTGGTAGACGTGGAAGCAACAATGACGGAAACAAAGATGCTGTTGTTTGCAATCTTTGTGATGCATTGCAACATCATCAGCAGCAGCAGTCACGGTCGAGCGATTCCCAGTCGATGAGGCAGCCACGCAGTTACAGCATTCCTTCAAAGCCTCAGTAATAATAACAACCGCGTCACAGCCATCATGCGCACTCGGGTGTTAACAAACGTACGCTACGGTTTATAAATTATGCACAAGCAGATACTTGTGTATAGTTGACTATCTTCTATTTTATGATATCCATGAGGATATAAGATACAGCGGATAGATCAAGGGCTTTCGTGTTTCGACGGTTTCTTCGATGCTTCTGGTGTCAGACGCCTGGGTTCGTTTCAAATTCGATTGAACACGTTAAGGAGACTTTCTGATAGATGGACTTCGAATAGGCTGATGTTCGACGGCTCTTCAATGTACAGTCTGTACATTTATAAAGCGCCTATAGAATATCTCAAAGACGTTCATTGGTAGAGTAAATGATGTCATAGTTTGATGAGAATCCGTCTACAGGATCGTTGTGTGGATTAATGTCAAAGGTTGATAAGATGATGTCGTAGTTTGATGAGAATAAAATCGTTGGTGCTCAAATAGTTGTTGGCCCGTGTTATAACTGTTTCTTAATCGTAGAGCTATCACACTTCTCTATAAAAGCTTTTGGTTCGCTATCTACGACATCTATAGGACTTAGCTTCTCTCTGTAGAATTCTTTTTGTTGTCATTCTCTACGAGTGTCTCTTCACGAATACAGCGTTCAATTACAGACGATCGTGATCTTAGTCAAACCTTACCTAAATCTACTGACGAATAGAAAACTTTATCCCGACGTGGATGGATCACTCTTTCCAGAAGCTTCAAAGAATGTACATCTGCTGTATAATCTATTATCCCGAATTATAGACTTTTCGGGTGACTGAAATACTCGCTCGTATATTTATCTATAGCTTATCTTATAGCTTTCTAGGAGTTTGCCAGGTGGATACAGTTAATCTTAATCTGAAGATGTCATCACAGTGAATCCTATTTGGAACTCCTACAGCTTCTTAATCGAACGTCCACTTTCGAAGGACGTATAGCTACCCAAATGTACTCTGTGATGGAGCTAGACAGTTTCGGTGGTTAAAAATTTGGCGAAATTTTTAAGTCTTCCGTGGTTTCATGGGATGTATTACAGAGAGAGAGAGAGAGAGAGAGAGAGAGAGAGAGAGAGAGAGAGAGAGAGAGAGAGAGAGAGAGAGAGAGAGAGAGAGAGAGAGAGAGAGAGAGAGAGAGAGAGAGACAGACAGACAGACAGACAGACAGACAGACAGACAGACAGACAGACAGACAGACAGACAGACAGACAGACAGACAGACAGACAGACAGACAGACAGACAGACAGACAGACAGACAGACAGACAAAGACAGACAGAGAGAGAGATAAGGACAGCAAAAAAGAGAAAATGAAAGAGTGAGAGAGACAGTGAGAGACAGGAGAGACAAAGACAGACAGACAGACAGACAGAGAACACCTAGATACTTCGATAATCTTAAATCGTTGAAGGCCTGAAAGCGTCTGCCTTGATGTTGCCTTGATTGGAGTTTGACGCGATAAATTGTTGCCTAGGAGGAGGAAGGCAAATGGATTTCCAATGGTCGGTCATGCGTGCAATTGAGTACGATCCCTTCACGCATCACCAGCGTTGTTAAGTCGACGCTGTCAAATATTAATACCATCATGACGGTGTCAATGACGATGATGACAACGATGACGCCCACAATTAATTTTTGTGCTGGGTGTAGAAATTATCCTCCAAGATTGAAATAATGTCCGAAGGTTATAAGAGCCTTTCACGTTGAAACGTCAAACGTTGTTTAGTTCCGGCAGATTGAAAGGAAGACAGACAGTCAAAGACGCTGAGCATTTGATTGGAGATAGGCCTACTCATCTGCAAGAGGGGAACACTCTAACGCTAGATGTCGCCGTGGCTCTATTAATTGAAGGTGTTGCTCCGCTGTCTATTAGCTATAGATGGGAGTGTGAAGAGACTGCATGTGTTGACGATCTTTAAGTAATTGATTAATAATATATATATGTACTCGAGATATATATACTCTAGATATATATATATATATATCTCGAATATAGCACGAATATATATATATATATTATATATATTCGTGCTTATTGACAAGCTCTCTAACAAACCGCAGTAAGTAACACTGAAACACATGACAGTACAATTATCAAGATCTTACAGAACACACGCCTTGGCAGCCTGTTAGGCGCCCGCTCAGTTTATTGCTGCCCCTAGGGAGTGGAAGGGTGAGTCGACCTAGAGGGAGCTTACGGGTATCGAACCGAGTGATACCATTCATCTATACCTCTGAATAGTTCTCTTGACGAGGCGCTATATAAATCTACGAATGAATACTCTCCTTAACAGGAATGGTAAGCTAAAGGCGACTTTTATCAACACCATGCTTCCATTCAACCTCCTCCGTCTTGTTCTCCTTCTCTTCCTCCTCCTCCTCCGTCTTTTTCTGCGCTGTAGAGTAACCTCCATCGGCCCTGATTAATGAGGGAAGAAACAGTCCATTAACCTCCATGAAAAACACGAACGCAATCCCAGCTCTGTTGTGTCGTAGGCCTGACACTTTGACTGAAACCTGTTTACTATACATTACGACTTCTCTTCAATGTCTATGGCTAAGTGATTGGTCTGATTCAGCTGTAGATTGTTAAATGTTATCTCGAGATTTCTACAGCGCCCAAAGAAAGAGAAGTCGGCGATTGTTGCGCTCTGTGGCCTAAGGAGATAGGTGCACACCAGGCTGTTGCACTTCCATCCCACCGTGTCTTCTCGTATATTGGACCGTTATCCCAGAACCGTCTGCCACTGCACTTACGTAGTGTTGCCTTTGACTCTGTACAGCATACATTTGTTAACTGTCTTAAAACAAACACGTTTAGATCTGTTATTCATAGGGACAACGCCTTTATGAGTAACTTAAAATGCGTTATGTTTCGTGTTCTCCGCCATATTAAGTCTTCTCATGCATAAACACACAAGTTTACGGGACAAAATAAGCCTAGGCTCATTTATATAGATAGTGCAAGCGTCAGCCAAGGTTTAGTCTGTACTCTGAGCTCTTTAACCCTCCCGTGAGTCTGGTCTGCTCTCCCGATCGGCGAAAATTTCGTGTTTCATATTCACAACAATCATTTGTGCCGACCCTGTCACGGATGTCATGATGCGCCCGGGAAGATCAGCAACACAGGAATTGGTTATCTCAATAAGGCCCCACATTATATATTATGTATATATATATTGTATGCGTACATATATCATGAATTTATGTCTATTGTATATAAATATATGCATTTATTTTATATCGGTATTATATTTTATATACGTATCTATGGGTCTGTGGTAAGATATATATTGCGACGAGGTCGTCGTAATTCTACGAGGGGCGATTCAGACGAGAGGCGCCTGAGATATAAACAGGAAATCGCATCTTGATTAGAAACTAAACCTCAACGCATCAATATTAATAACCGCAATTCAACATTGGAAGCCACGTGGATCTACGCTCATGTGATGCGCACATGACATGCATAAGATTTACATGGAGTGCACACGACCTTGTATTATATATATATATATATATATATATATATATATGACATGACACAAACATCCATCCAGTATAGTTTGAATAATTACGCTTTCCGAAGGTGGCTTATTTCAGAGATTTAAATCTCGGGCTAGCACGGTCCCAACACGGGGACCTTATATGGCGTGGCACCCATTCAAACGGGCAAGCGGTGGTGAAGGATCTCACCCGATCAATTCATTGAAAAATGAGCAGGGTCGAGGCAATATACGGTCGCTATAGAAAGTCGCGAACATTTTCATTTACATTTACATTTAAGCTCACATTGTGAGCGTCATCTGATAAGTATGTTCAAACGCGTTTTCTACAGGCTTAGAAACTGCGCTACACAAAAAGATCAGTCATGCTACATATCACGTTATAAAACTGCGCTACACAAATGATCAGTCACGATATAATATTATATAACGTTATGAAACCATTTGATGTTCTTTGCTGTACAGTATCTGGATGAGAGCATAATTATATGATTTACTTTATGCCAAATATTTAGGGGAGAAATAATTCATCGTGCTAGGCTGGTTCTACGAGTTTGTAATTAATTGCATTAATACTCATTAAAAGGCTGATTAATTATTAGTTCCTAGGAAATGTCGTTAAGCGCTTACTTTATAGGCCTATTTCATTTTGCGTCTGTTTCTCGTAGCGCTGCTTGAGAACCGCTCAAATGAACGCTTGGATGGTAGAGATTTTCTTGGGTGATGGGGTTGATCTTTCCAACGTCTTGATTGATTGGAGTTTTTGTTGGTAGTGTAATTTGGGTAACTGAATGTCTGAGTGATTTATGTTGAAGACTCTTTTTCAGGAAGTCCCCATCTATCGTGCAGATGGGTATTAACTCTGGGAGACTGGGACTACCTGAATAGCTGCGAATTAACCCATGTGTGTTTGATTGCAGGAATTTTCTTACACCCACGCTTCATTAATTGTCAGAGTCGTTGACTTTGGGTTAATGTCTTGGTGGATTGGTGATTGGCCGAAAACACATTTGGAATTCGCTAGATTTCGTCGCACTTACTGGCGAAATGAAGTGTCTACAGGTAAGCTGGATGATATAACTAGACGCTTAATTATGTAGGCATGACAGGATGACTGACATGGCCCGGTGGGCTGTTGATTTATTGATCTATTGATTATTAAATCGATTGTGAATGATTGCCTTTTATACCTAATGATTTCATTTTGCTTACTTACTGTTTTATAATTATTTGCACAGAGTTAGTCTTTGCTTATCCATTGTTCCCCGACTGCCTATCAAAGGCTCCCTGATTGCTTACCCAGAGTTCCCTGAGTGGCTGGAACTTGTGTCGACATCTGACGTTCCGATGTTGAACTGCACGCAGCCGCTGTTGCGTCAGAACAAGTTCTCCAGCCGCTATTTTGTCGCATTCGGCGCCTGCGCGATACGATGATCGCCATAGCAACAACCAGCATTGTGACGACAGAGAGGGCCACGCCCACACTGATGATGACGCCCACCCCTCCGGTCCGTCCCTCTCGACTGTACTGCAATGAACAGAAACAGAAAAGGTCACGGGGTTAGGTCATCAAGTACACAGATGTCAGGTCGTGTGATTAGTCCGCGACTTTGTCTGACTGATGACGTACGGGTCGCTTAGCAACGCCTGGTGACGCTTTTATGACGTCGACTGAACCCGAAATGCATCGCGTTTCTCTGTTTGCATGCGGCGCTTTGAAATTTCCAATCACAGCCATTAGTTCCGTCGTCGTAGTTGTCATCATCAACGTCGTAGTTGTTGTCAACATGTCATCGCGAATTGATTCCTTGATATGAAGCCATTCCGTTACATCAAAACAAATACGTCTCAACTCGGCTATTTTGGCTTAAGGACCGCCTACAACCGTCCGGCAATCACTATGACAGAAGATTACCAACAAACCCGAGTGCAATCACTATATTGGTTCTTAGGCATGCGAAACACGGTGTTCTATAAATAACCAGATGATTCTACTTCAGTGGTAGCCTCTCAGAATTTCATATACAGTATATTGATATATTTAACTTAACTTGTATTATAATGGTCGAAATATTTGTAGTGAATGCATGGTATGATACGGTATCTTGGAATTTATAAAGCGCCTCTCACTGTGCGAACTATTCAGAGGCGCTCTCAGCGTGTGAGCCTCGCGGAAAGAGAAAACACTTTAAACGATGAACAACATAGAGAGCGAACCCAGCAAGTAGGGTCCCACGCAGTACCAAGGAAAGGGAGTTCCATATGGATGGACCCGCAACAGCATGCATGACAGTTTGTTATTCAACCAGAAGTTGGACTGAGTTGCTTTATTTTAAATTCTTCTTACGAAACTGGTTTTATTGTATAAGACTTTAATTGTTAATTTAAACACTGTTTTGATGTCTGTAGTTTTGCTTAATTCAACCATCCGTAGCCTATCTAAATTACTGTAACAAAATACGTTTTGTTTGCGACGTCGTCGCTCACTTTGGCAAAAGCAATCTTTACTTTTGTTTGTTACGTCATCACACTGTTAAGCATCGGCGGTCTTTTCATCTGTTTCTTACGTCATCACTCTCTCAGTCTCGCTGTCTCTCTGTCTGTTTCCTTAGATGCTCACGTCATCTCTCTCTCTTTGTTACCAGTTGTTTTTCCTTCTGTTTGTTCCGTCATCGCTATCTCTCTCTTTTTCTTTCGCGCGCTCTCTCTGTCTCTCTCTGTCTGTCTCTGTCTCTCTGTCTGTCTCTGTCACTCGCTGTCTTTCGTTCTGTTTTTATGTCATCGCTTTCTTTGTTACAAGTCTTTTCTTCTATTTGTGACGTCACCACTCGCATACGAAATCTTATCTTTTGTTTGTGACGTCTACACTGCTATCTTCGGTGACCATGTTTTTGTTTTGTTTCTGTCGTCATTTCTGTCCTCGCCAACAACTGCGTCTCAGTCCGCGATTTGCCTCAGCTACCCTTAACTAACTTATCTGAGCTACTCTTAACTACCCTTAGCTACCCGATCTTAGCTAACTATCCAGTGGATATAACATTTGGAAGACGTAACAAAAAGTAAGTAAGCTCAAGTTAGAGTCGGCCTTGATCAATGAGAGAATTATTAAAACGATGGTAGAACACTGTAAGGATTCATTCATTCATTCATTCATAGCGGACATTTATATAGCGCCTCTTCAAGGAGAACTACTCAGACGTGCTCCCGACTCCAGCACGGCTGAATAAAGCGGTAAGGATGTTCACATTTAACACTTTAACGACGGGAATGTACTAAAAGCGACTGGGAAACCAATGCAACTCGTCGTTATAATGTTAATGAGCACGGAAGCGGACAGGACATAAAACTCTTTCCCGTGGACACATAGTCGTGTATATTTAGGTTTATAGCCTACTTGTGAACACTGACGTGTCGACGAGCTGTATTTATGATTTTGTTGAACCGTTCGCTTGCAAGCTGTTTACTTTTATACTTCTCCACAGACGATTAGGTTGCTGCATTAGACGTGGAATCTCTGATGATCGTCATGTTCATCTAAGCCTCATGACAAACCACAGCAGTCTTGCCTAACGCACAGAAGTTTAAAAGGCAACTCGGGAAAGCCATCCTTGTCAAGATGACTTCGTCGAACCCTGGAAGAACGTCACGATAACTACATACTTAATTCTGACCCTGTTATCCACGGTTACAACAGGTTGCGATTCAATTGAAGCGATAGCATAAGCTGTCTTTTCATCTGCTTCTTACGTCATCTCTCTCTCTCTCTCTCTCTCTCTCTCTCTCTCTCTCTCTCTCTCTCTCTCTCTCTCTCTCTCTCTCTCTCTCTCTCTCTCTCTCTCTCTCTCTCTCTCTTTCTCTCTCTGTTACCCGCTGTCTTGCCCTCTGTTACGTCATCGCTCTGTCTCTCTCTGGCTTTGTCTCTCTCTGTCTGTCTCTCTCTGTATTTCTGTGTCTGTCTGTGTCTGTCTGTGTCTGTCAGTCTCTGTCTGTCTGACTCTGTCTCTCTGTCTCTCTCTCTCTCTCTGTGGCACACACGGTCTATCTTCTTTTTGTTACGTCACTGCTCTCTTTCATTGCATCACTTTTTGGATTGGTTCTTCAA
Source organism: Allolobophora icterica (assembly GCA_963556255.1). NCBI lineage: Eukaryota > Metazoa > Annelida > Clitellata > Crassiclitellata > Lumbricidae > Allolobophora > Allolobophora icterica. Next base: position 30,069,411 of record OY744614.1, read on the forward strand.
TTCTAGGATAATTCGACCAAGGCATCAAGGAGGCCAACGAGTATTGCACTAGTTGCTATGATTGTCGATGACTACTGTGCCCAAACATATTTGTGCCTGATTTCCGCAAAGTCCTAAATTGTTGTCTGGCTGTATGCCTTCTATTCTCACAGACCAGATACTTCAACCAGAACATCCACAGAACAGCACAGAAGCTTTGCTCTGGTTGGTCCAACTTTCTAGAATAGGTTGCCTAGCATCTTACGACATGAGCTTCTCTTTCTTTCTTTACCTCTATTCCATAAGCGTTGGAAACCATTTGGTTAGATCCTGGTTTTCCATCGTTAGGTCGAGACTGCCTCTGTTGAGTTTCTCTCAATAAGGCGCTGTATAAATCTGTGACTACATCTACATTACATTACATCACATTACATCCCATTACATCACATCCCATAACATTTATGCGCGCGCCCTAGTCACATTAGTATCAAGCATCGGGTCGCTATACTTGCATTATCGCCGCCTATTACATCGACAGCGACCACAGCAGGAGCGCAACCATTCGAGCTCTCAACACAGTCAAGCACACAACAGTGTTGCTTTATAAGTCATGCTGTGTACACTGCTAGAGGCCACAAGAAGAAACAGATTACAGAAATCAGGCCCCTCTACGAAGGTTCAATGTCAGATCCCCATGAAGTCAGTCGGAGGAAATTTGAAAGGCAAATAAAACCGTCGGTTTCCAATGATATTTCGAAAGACCGATAGGCTAAACGCCATAATAAAGATGCGTCTGTTGGCTGGCAATTCGGACGCGGGATTTTAGGACCACTTCAGCCGGAAACAAAGCCTGAAATATGAGCTATAAAAAAGAACGTTTCATCGCATCATATTGCACGGTGTCTTAAACGAAGACCATGGCTCCATTTCTTATCGTTGTATCGAAAATCTTACTTTTTTGGAAGCCGGTCTCATGCTATAGCCAACCTGATCATCAGGGACGTCATTTGGGGAAGGGGGCATTTACCCCCCCCCAACCCCCATTTTTGAAAAAAATGAAAAGCTGGAACAAGAAAAGGAGGAAGAAGAAAGGGGTAAAAAAGAAAAAATGATACTCAAATTCAAGGAATTATTATATACTATTAACAAAACTAGAGTCTGCATAGGTTTTTTCACAAGACCACACCTCTTTGACGGTGAGGGGGGCACATTATGCAGTTTTACCCCGAAAACTTTGAAGAAACACCAAAAAACTGTTAAATTTCTTCGCGCAAAGCGCTAAAAAAATTTAACCTGTTTTTTGACGTCCTTGCCCCCCTTCCCCTGAAAAAAGCTGAAATGACGTCCCTGCTGATCATTCATGCAATAATATTACTGATGATAAATTTCATCTAAATTAATTTTACTTGAGGTAGAAATGATCTCTTAAGAGTTCAAATGTCAGAAAAACTTGAAAAATCATTTGGAGCTGCTAAAATTCGTCAAGTTCTGGCACAGAGAAAGTGTTGCGGAAGGCAACAGCTTTGAAGCTTCAAATTACGATTGAGCAAATGAAATGCGATTTATTATTGCCTCGTCTGTTTACTCTGCGCCGGAAGATCCCGTGAGCGTGCGACGATCAAGCCAATTATAAGCTCACAAAGTTCGTATGCTCAGTGCTCAAAGAGAGTATAAATTATGGAAAGAACAGCGGCATAACAGCAAATTTTAGGACCACGCAGTTTACTCAATAGGGCCTATTGAGTAGCGTAACTTTACAGTTCAGGCCCAATGACTATTAAACGGTTCTTTCCCAGTAGCGTAACTATGGTCCGTGGCCCTATTCTGAAAGAGGGGCCCACTCAGAGTGTGATAAAGTACTCTGAGTGGGCCCTCTTTTTCAGAGTAGGGCCGGACCCCACAGTTTTGCGGGACAATTAGTTACGGTACTGGGAAAGACCCGTTTAACAGTCACTGGGCCCGAACTTTGAAGTTGCGCTACAATCGAAGTCTTGTTTTTTAATTTTCAAGTATAGCTTTAGGACTAAAGTAATGAGATATGACGCTTGCGCCTTTGATATCCCTCATGTTCCTTGAATACGTTGATTGTTTGAAACCCAATTTTTTTTATCTAGGATAATCTTTAAGGGTTGTGCCTACTCTATCAGAAATGTTACATCTTTTAGACGAATGACTGACCCTGTTTCTGCTAGGTACACAGATCGAAAATAAATGCTGCATGGTCACTGTATAATTGTAATCAGACATATGTATACTTTAGACTAGCTAGTATCATAAAATTCTTTAAGTCAAACTCACATTAAACAGAGTATAGGCTTAACTTTATATGGTTACGGTATTGTTCGGTCACCACCACTTTCAAAAGTGGTGGCGGTGACAGTCACTACTAATTTTTGACCATGTGCTGAAATATTTTTGCGATATGACAGCGTTTTTTGGTTTGAAGCGAATTCAAGCAACGTGACTGTTGTTCAACTCTTTAGTGGTCTAAGTGTGGTCAACATATTAAAAGTTGTGAAACAAACAGAATGTACTTTATTACCTGCGAGTCACCTTAAGTTAAAGTGGAGCAACGTCTATAGCGGAAGACGAGAAAGGAAGAAGGGATGGAGAAGGGATGGTCCCACCTCCACTTCGCGGGGGCAGGGTCACGTCCTTGAAGCAGAAATATACAAGCGCTACAAGATGCTTTTTAGGCGCGCTTCCTTGTCACATTAGTGTCAAGCATCAAGTTCCTATACTTAGATTACCGTCGCCAAAGCGCTGTGCAAAAGGCGCTAGATAAATTATCGAGTCACGCACGACTTAGGTCACCTTGGCAACAGCATCGTCTGACGTTCATTCGAGAAAATATTCAGATGGACATTGACACAGACATTTAGACAGTTAGACAGGCAGATGGACAAGCAGACACATGATCAGGGTGTTAAATAAAGGCAGATCGACAGAAGGACAGACAGATCGACAGACAGACAGGCAGACACACAGACACACAGACAGACAGACACACAGACAGACAGACAGACACACAGACAGACAAGACAAGACAGACATCGGACAAATAGGCAAACATGCATCTATGTCGTCTTTTGTTAATTCTTGAAGTCTGCATCACAGTCTGTCTGTCTATATGTAGGTCTGTCTGTGTCTGTCTGTGTCTGTCTCTGTGTGTCTGTGTGTCTGTCTTGTCCTCATATCTGTGTAACTTGCTTTGTCCGTTTGTTCTTTTTCTGCTTGTCTGTCTGTCTGTTTGTCTGTTTGTCTTTCCGCTTCTTTCTCTTTCCTTCCCTCCCGTGCCATCACTTTTCTTTGCTACAATTCCCTTCCCTTTATCAAGGAAATACAACTTACTTGTTTTTACTATTGACTTACCTCCTTTTTACATATCAACCCACTCACTGACTCAACATACCTACTTAGATGCTTGAATATTAACTTGCTTGCTTATTGATTTACTTCCTTGCTCTTTACTTATCTGCTCACTTGCCTACTTACTTACCAACTTGCTTTCTTACTCACTTGATATTCTAAGTCTCTGATGGTCGTAGATAATACTCAAATGGCCATAACATTGCTTTCAAGAAAGAGTCGAGCAGAGCAAATAAAAACGCAACATAAATTCCAATGATCGTTTATACTGACAAAATAAAGCACTGCGGTTTCAACGCAAAGCGATGCAGGAAAGCCGAACTTCAGTGGCATTGCTTTGACGTTAAGGCAGATCTATAATATTAAACGTCCTTCAAGCGAACTGGTACGGAAGAGGGTAGGTCCTATATGATGCGCGGATGCAGGCGAACAAAGATATTACATTTTACGGGCCACTGCGCGTGTTTCCTCTACCATGCCAGCCGACCAATAAAATATTTTATTATGGGACAGAGACCTCGAATAAACAGTCGGCGAACCGTTTTTGTTGGAAATACGTTCTATGTCTGCTGAATAAGCCTCTGGAGAGACAGACAGACAGGCCTGATAGTCAGACAAATCGGCCTGGGGCGGATCCGTATATATGTTTCTATAGACACACATGCACTCACATGTGCACAAACACTCATACACACACACACTCACTCAAACAAACGCACATACACGTACGCACACTAGCATACACACGCATATGCACACGCTCTAGTGCTGCTCCGGGGGCGGAGCAGCACTAGAGCCTCGCACAAGAGTGCAGTATTTAAGTTTCATTAGTTAAGGATAGTTAAGACCATTTCTTATTATTTACCCTGGTTTACAAGATTTGGGCCATAATCCTTACAAAATTACCAATGGAAAACGAACCTGAGAGGATCCACAACTAAATAGCCATCCAGACTTAGGTTAATTGAACTAATAGGGTATCCCCGGCTAGCGGGACTTACATCCCTTTGGGGATGCCCATTGCCTCAGATGCCAATCACTAAGTGAAATGACATAATTATAAGCTTCTCGGTCTCTTGCTAATGGGCAGAATAAAAAAAAATCTACAGATATAAATAACATCTCTTTTTTCCAGATCTGAATCTAACCTACTATTCCTATAACATGTGTAATTGAATTCTAATTAACTCTGTTACTGGATTGTCATTTGATGCAATAAACACATTGATTGATTGATATATATATACATATATATATATATATACATACATACATACAGCGCCTGCTAGGACCTGTCAACAGTGCAACCCATCAATGGCATATCTCTGGTCTCTTCATTCCTTTGATTGAGCCACGAGGGAAAAGGTTCCGGATGGTCACCGGTTGTAGTAATCGTAAACTCGAAAATTTCTAAAACGCTACTAAAAATCAAAGCGCAGGTATCTAACCATCTTTTTCACAATCGCTACGTCAAGTCAGTGGGGTTGTCGAGAGATGGTGCATGAAGACCAAGATCCCGTTGCAGGGATTCTACGACGCATCCGAGTGTGTTCGATGGCGTGGGCATCTTTCCAATTGCCTGCATGGTATCGACCAGAACGCAACTAAACAGTCTAACTGGGCATTAAGGTCTAACATTCGTAGGCTCCCCTTGACGGGTTCTTACAGCCAGGACGCAGTTGATATTGGATGTGCAGATACGAGCAGAGATTTTTGTTGGCATATTTTGGAGCAGTGCCCTGGAAAAGGTCTTTTATAGAGGTGTTGCACAATGCTAAGTCAAGTTTGACAAGGTCACTTTTAGCTACTGCTAAGTAAAGAAAACGTAACAGCACGGTAAGGTAATAGCAGGTTATGTAATACCAAGGTAATGTAATAAAACGGTAAGGTAATATCAAGGTAAAGTAATAGCAAAGTAAAGTAATAGTAATGCAAGGCAGTAGGCCTAACAAAGGTCAGAGCAAAGTAAGGTAATAGCAAGGTAAGGTAATAGCATGGTTAAGTAAAATAAAGGCAAGGCAATAACAAGGTAAGGTAATGGCACGGTAAGGTAGCAAGGTAAAGTAATACCAAGGCAAGGTAATCACAAGGTAAAGTAATAGCAAGGTGAGGTATTATAGAGTATTTACTGCGTCTTCGAATAGCATCATCTTGAAACCGTGAACCAGATTCAAGAAAGTGCAATTGCCACTGAAGAGGAAGGCAATTAATCAGACAACGAGGCAACGAATATCCTTCGGAAATTGTTAACCTGGTAACGAGAGCTTTTCCATGAAACCCGATCAGCCACAGGAACATCACGACAATCAGACGCCGCTCGAGACTTATTGCTGCTGTGGTGTGAATCATCGTTAGGCTACGTCAAGGGTTAGATGTTATGGATGGACTTATTCCAAAACTACGGGGTTTATTTTTAGTTGAGATGCAGAGTCTGGGTGAGAACTGAAGTTACGGCTGAGGTCAAAGGTCACAAGATAACATAAGCATCAGTTACGTATACGTGGCACTGGTGTATACAGTTATGCCTATGTATCAGTTAATGTATGTCATTTCTCGTAGTACGTACGTAGCCTACGTATGTAAGTTATATAACAAGGTATTTATATTTATGTTTGTATATATATAAAATATATATATATATATTATCTATATACGAGGGTTGATCAATAAGTAATGAGAAAAATATATTAGACAGCAAATCTGGACGAAAATTGTTTTATAGTTTTTCAACATAATCTCCCTGAAGTTCAACACATTTTTCCCAGCGATGTTCAAGTGCTTTTACACCCTCCAGGAAGAAAGTTTTATCCAGCTCCTGAAACCAGTCA
>OY744614.1:30080586-30122394 GCA_963556255.1 Allolobophora icterica
AGTTCAAGCGCTGGTGCACACCCTCTTAAATGCATGCAGTGTCTACTAACGCTAGATACTTCTGTGGCTCATCGACGTATTGTCTGGCAGCTGAGAAATATCTCCTTCGTGTGCTCCCATGGTTAGAGACGGTTAATTCAGTACACGTTTGTATTTTTGTCGTATTAATTCTTCACTAGTGTTGTAGACTGATTTCATTGTAACCAGCCACTATACATGCAGTGTGGAATTTCGCTTCAATCGGACATAATTGTCTGCCTGTAACGGAGCTACGAAACCAACTGTTTTTGCGTCTGTGAACTTGCACATCACACTAGTGTCTCCTGACGCCAGAGGTTAGTTTTGGGAATGCCTGGAGGTTCTTGCATGTGCTCAATTTGAAAGACAGCGTTTAGGAAATTGGCAATTTTCGTTCAATTAATCCGGACATCTTCGGAGGAAATCCAGGTGCTTCTCCTATATATGCAAACTGCCTCAGTTTTATGGGCGAGCAACTCGCAAGGATCTCGCAGAACTGAAATTATGTTGTCCCTAATAGTGCGAACAACAAGTTGGTCCTGTTTCTGGAGACCAGAGAGCAACTGTTACAGCATTTGTTTTATGATTACGAACACATGTAATGTAATGACAGTAAAGCGATGCAAATGTGATTCGATATAGTGTAATGCGGTGCCTTAGCTTGTCTTGCCTAGCATCTCACTACATGTAAACACAAAGCAATGCAAACTCTTGCCTATAGTCTTGCCTAAAATCTCACTACATGTAAACACAAAGCAATGCAAACTCTTGCCTAGTCTTGCCTAAAATCTCACTACATGTAAACACAAGGCAATGCAAACTCTTGGCTTGTCTTGCCTAACACCTCAGTATACATGTAAATACAAGGCAATGCAAACTCTTGGCTTGTCTTGCCTAACATCTCACAACATGTAAATACAAGGCAATGTAAACATGGGCAAGCCATGGCAAGGGAGAAGAGGTGTGATGAACCTAATGCAGTACAGGAGTGAACGTTAATTAATGCAAGCATATTTACATTCCATCGCCAGGATAGCTCGAAGTTCACGACAAAGTGACAGTGAATTTCTTACGCCTCAGGCTCATCAGCTTAACCAATTACAATAGTCGTACCTCTTGAGTTATTAGATGTTTCGGCTGAGGCACACACACGACATTAATAATCAACATCTGTATGGTCTTTCCTCAAAGGTCCAATAAAAATTTCTATTTCACGAGAAACGTGGAAACGTATAATCGAAATGCTTGTTGACAAAGTTTCAGACACACTGCGTTGACATAATATAGCCTATAGCTATAACCAGGCACTTCCAAATTATACTACGGTACAAATTCCCAGTTGTTCGTTTAGCAAACAAGAAAGATCTAAGTAAGTAGCCTTTATTTGCATATGACAAGCGCACATTCATTACATGTATACAACGATTACATACATTTTGAAAACAAAACTATAACATGAAAACAAAACTATAACATGAGCAGCTTATAAGGTCACACATTTACCACTAGATATAATTAAAGATGCATCGATTAACAAAGCTGCTTTTAAACAATTTAGATTTAACAAGAGGCAGCATGAAAGGATGTCCTCTCTTGCGGAGTGAGTACTTGTCCTCACGAGGAGGTGGCAAGAGCTGATGAATGCAGTGGCCAAAGAACTGCGATTTATGGAAGAGCTTCCTGGCTGCTCGAGCAATCAGCTCTTCTGCAGTATGGGCCTTCTCACATAATTGCTATCTGTGGGCCTCTTTCAGAGCTGCATTAATGCGTGCAATGTCATGTGAGGTGAGAAATCCAGCGTAGGCAGGTAGAGCATACATGATTCTTGAAATAACAATCGCCTGAAAAATATGCTCGCTCTTGTAATGCATTAGGCCTATCACACCTCTTTTGCTCTTGCCTCAGAATGTCCGTCAGTTTGCCGTGCCTTGCATTTACATGTAGTGAGATGCTAGGCAAAACAAGCTAAGAGTTTGCATTGCCTTGTGTTTACATGTAATGAGATGTTAGGCAATATAAGCTAAGAGTAGCATTGCCTTATACTTACATGTAGTAAGATGTTAGGCAAGACAAGCTAAGGCACCGTATTATTTTATATCGAATTACATTTGCATCGCTGTACTTGCGTTACATTACATGTGTTCGTAATCATGAAACAAATATCGTAGCAGTTGCTCTCTGGTACTCAAAGACAGGACCAACTTGTTGTTCGCACTATTTGGGACAACATAATTACAGTTCTGCGAGATTCTTGCGAGTGGCTCGCCCATAAAACTGAGGCAGTTTGCATGCAGACCTATATATGTGTTAAACTGAAATAGAATAGAATCAAAGGCAGACCAGGAGCACAATGAGTCCCATGGTATTGACAAGGAACCGAAGAGAATGGAGCTCATCCAACAGCACGTATCGCCACCAAATGTCTGGCGTCAAAAGCTAATAATGAGGATAGCATTAAAATTCACATTAGCGCGTTTCCGTCTTGTATTAATTGATTATAATTATCGACTGATTTTTTTCAACCTGTAGGCAATTTGTGCATGTATGTATGTATGTATGTATGTATGTATGTATGTATGTATGTATGTATGTATGTATGTATGTATGTATGTATGTATGTATGTATGTATGTATGTATGTATGTATGTATGTATGTATGTATGTATGTATGTATGTATGTATGTATGTATGTATGTATGTATGTATGTATGTATGTATGTATGTATGTATGTATGTATGTATGTATGTATGTATGTATGCATGCATGCATACATGTATGTATGTATGTATGTATGTATGTATGTATGTATGTATGTATGTATGTGTGTATGTATGTATGTATGTATGTGTGTCGGCGTTCTTGCCAAACTAGTGTTTGATCTTAGGAGACAAAGTTTCAAAGCGTAGTCTAGCCATGAAATTGAGTTCATAATCACTTCTCGGTGCTTGGGTTGAGGATATTTCACCTGGACATTTCTCCTTTGACATTTCCCCCGTAGGGCAATTCTCCTGGTCATATCTTACCGAACGCATGAATAATAAATTGATCTATTTCACGATTAGTAGGCCTAACAGCGAAAGGAGTACATGTGTACCACGGTGTCATTCATGATTATGCACTAGGTCAGACGAAATCTGTCCCTGTAGGCTATTAAAAGGAACGATTCAACGATTATATTATTATGTCATCCAGTGCAGAGCCAGCGCATTAATATGCATAAGAAATGTTAAACTGGTTCTACTCAACGTAATGGGTTAGAAGATTAGAAGAAGAAGAAGAAGAAGAAGAAGAAGAAGAAGAAGAAGAAGAAGAAGAAGAAGAAGAAGAAGAAGAAGAAGAACAACAACAACAACAACAACAACAACAACAACAACAACAACAACAACAACAACAAGAACAACAACAACAACAACAACAACAACATGAAGAACAAGAAGAACAAGAACAAGCACAAGAACAAGAACAAGAACAAGAACAAGAAAAACAAGAAGAACAAGAAGAAGAAGAAAAAGAAGAAGAAAAAGAAGAAGAAATGCAGTCCCTTAGGCTAGCCATGAGGTATACATGGGTATTGTATTGTATTGTATTCGGATATTTATAAAGCGCTTCTAGCGCGAGAGACCTCGAGAGAAGAAGCAAGTTTTAAGAAACTTAAAAGAGGAAGAGACGTTACCTGAGCGAATAGAAGAACGAACGAACGGAGGAAGCTCATTCCAAAGAGCAGGACCAATGGAAGCAAATGATCTAGATTGAGCCAGTGAAATCCTGACACGGGAAACGAGGAGGTCCAAACGGTCAGATGAACGAAAAGGACGAAGAGAAGCAGCAGAGTGAGGGCGATGAATTAAGTGACATAAATATATCGGAGCAAAACCAAGTGTTAGCGACTTCATTTCCTTAGCCCTGGCATATGAGAGCGGATGACCAGTCTCCCATGCCATCTCGTCTTCCCATCGACAGTGTGCGGTCAGTGTACTTATTATAGCTGAGTTGGCTAGGGGGCGCAGGTGGAACAGAAATTTCGAACCAAATTTCTGCCCTGGCGGGTATTTGAACCCCGACTTCTCGATTGACAGTCTAGCACGTTAATCACTATACTATCGAGCACCACGTAATGGGTTAATGCCTCTGAACTATGCGCACGGAATGGACACAGCTGGCAGTGTTCTTGGAAAGACTTAAGTAGTCTATAACGGCAACGTGTATCTCTATGCTAAACAAAAGACCTTAGGAGTCGGCGTTTTAAGTTCCGAGTGTGAACAACTAAGTGATTAAGGAAAACGAGTGAAAGCCCAGAATTAAGTTTAACACTTTAACGTCGAGAGTGTACTAAAAGTGACTGGGAAACAAATTCAAGTCGTCCCTTAAGTGTTGAAAGCGAAACAACGGAACAGTTACGAGCCCCTGCACTATCGGAGTAAGCATGCGGCAGATCATCTAAAGTGTAATTAATAAACAGAGCTATAGTTACATACAACAACTGTGTTTAGTCTTGAATTGCTAATACATAAAGTTTCCCACTGAATTGATGGAACAGATACTGTAAGAAATAAATTCTATTCTGTTCGTGTTCAGTAACTATAGGTCACATGCATGATAGAACGGCAATAAGACGGAGGTGGTTAAGGACCATTGCGAATTGATCCAGAGGAACAACCAAGGGGAAATGTCCCGATAACTCGGTGCATGTATACGTGCAATTGGGCATTTTCGATATTAATGTCGATAGTCATATATTTTACTGTCGCCCAGCGAATAGGCAGCCATGTTTCAAACGACATGGCTAACAGTGTCTGGGGCTTTCATACTGGGTGGCACATGAGAAATCTTTTTTCTATTGTGTTACACTGTAAACCTTGTAAGCTCTTATGTGATTCGCCATAAAGTGCAAAATCATTTAACCTTTTTTGCGGGATTTATTGGCGAAAAAGAATTCTGTGCATTCACAGAAACAATTCTGCTGTATCTCCTCGCATTCTTTTCTTGGCGTTCAACTGGACTCATTCTGGAATTTGGTAAAACAACGATTAATGATCATCAAATGATGCCTTGAGAATAATTAGGCCTACAGTGGCGCTATGGCAGAGACTAGATCGGGTTAGAAAAAGAGTAGTATGATTACTACACATTTCCCCCATCGCCACGCTATAGCTGGCGGTAAAAATTACTAGTTTACATATGAAAACGAGTTCAAACGCATTTTCTCGACGGTCAGTTGAGCATTTGCGATCGTCGCGTCAATGGTAATAACCATTGTCGTATTGCATTAAGTGTCTGCTGTAACAGACATTAAATCCAGAGTCGTACGTAGTCAATGTGAAACGATGCCCCCTGGTAGATACGCGATCAGTCGCCGGGTGCTTTCCTAAGAGCACCCGATTCCCTCCGGATGTTCTTTCGTAAAAATCGTTTTCCTCTCGTCTGCTTCTAATGTCCCAAGAGAGTCGTCTGTCCTCTCAGCGGAATGAACGCGCAGAAAAAGCGCCGCCAAACGTAAAGACGAAGAGTACAGACTATTATGAAAGGTAGCAGTGCATTTATATAGCGCCGGCCAGTCAGGATATTGAGTCCAAAACAACTTGAACCGTATACAGAGTCGGTCATCAATGTGACCTGTCTTTGTCAAGATTAAGTTTGGCGGATTTGAGCGGACTGCTACACGCTGGCTGGCTGACAAAGGGCGTTGGATGCGATGGTTGGCTGGGATGCTTCAACGATGTTGAAGTGCGACAGCGTGGCACTTGCATATCTCCATGGGCCACAGAGCGTAACGATGGCCGAACCAGATTACGCGGCATGCCCATGATACTGCTGACGACGACGATGACAATGATGATGACGACAATTATGAGGGTGATGATAACGAGGATAGTAAAGACTTTGAGTCTAATCGGATCTCTGATTTGCGCCCCCACCCCGCAAGAGAAGCGACCGGGTCTACTCGCCGACTTTTTCTCATTTACGTGATGATGAAGTTATCTGCCCAAAGGTAGGTCCATTGAATTTATGCCACCCGAGAATGAGACGAGTGAGGTGGTGTCCCGTTGCCTTCCTCACAGACAATTGTGGGTGAGCAACTTGTCCAAGGTCGCTACACAGTGGCTTGAGGTGGATTCGAACCTGCGATCCTCCGGTTACAATGCAAAGCACATACCGGAACACCACCGCGTCCAACTAATTTGCATATGAATCTTAATTTCTTCAGCCGCAACTGTACATTAACGATTGAGCCGCTCTAACCTGTACGCATATAGTTATTTATATAGTAGGGTGGGGCAAAAAGTAATAAAAACTCGAGTTCAGTTCCCGGACAAACCTAAATCGAAGGTCCATGTTAAAGTTGATATTGCACCAAAAATTGATTTTTTATATGTATCACCCTTTTCTAGCAACTTTGTCTGAAACACCAGACCGAAAACGCAATATGTTGTAAAATGAGAGCTGGTCTTACATCAGCCGGTTTAATGGTTATGACTTTCAAATTAAGAACCCAAAGTTAAAGCTACAAACAACAATGAGTAATAAAATAAATGAAAAAGCATCTGACACAGTACTGCAGTGTAAATGTTTTAACTTAGTTCAGGAAATCAGCTTTAGTTTCTGTAGTTGGCAAGTCCAATCTTGATTTCTTCATTTGAATGATAACACCGTGGCGTGAGTCATGTCCGTGAACTCGGCCTCAGACTGCAGAAACTCTACTTAAACTGTCCTCTTATCTCTCCTCTCTGGTTGCTACACTGCGTTTGACAGATCCCAGATCTCGTTGCTTGCTCTATTTGACATCTCTGCTGCCTTTGACATGGTTGACCATGAGATCCTCCTGCAACGTCTCGAGTTCTCAAGTGGTCTCAGGGCTCATCTCTTATTTGGTTCCGGTCCTATCTTACAGATCGCACACAAACGATAATCTGGGGTGACTCCAGAACACACTAGGTTACTGTCAAGTTTGGTGTCCCCAGGGATCAGTACTTGGCCCACTCCTTTACCTGCTTTAATCAGCTGATATTACCTCCAGCTTTGTAACGCATTTAACCACTGGCCGCCTCTATGCTGATGACGCCCAGCTCTACGTGCATGGGTCTCCGTATGCTCAGCTGTTTCTTATTGCTCGCATTGATGCTCTCTTTCATGATCTTCAAGCATGGCTGTCCTTAAACATGTTTTCTTTAAACCCAGCAGAGACCCAATTGATTTAGTTTGGCACTCGTCAACAACTGGCCAAGGTTGACTACCCTCTTTTATCTCAAAGCTTTCCTTGTTATACATTTTCTGCATCTGACCGCAACCTGGGTATAATTCTTGATAGCTCCCTTTCTTTTTCTGACTATATCTCTAATCTCACCCGCTTGTGCTACTACCATCTCCGACGTCTCAAGGCTACTCGAAGATCTGTCTCCTCTCCAGTCTTTACTCCCATTGTCTATGCCTTTATCTGCTCTCGCATTGATTACTGTAACTCCCTCTTTGTTGGCCTCCCCAAAGTCCATCTCTCCCCTCTACAATCTGTTCTTAAAGCAGCTGCCAGACAAATCACCCGTCTCCCACGATTCTCCCATATTTCCACATTCACGTTTGAACATCTTACTGCCCGCATCAAACTAAAGGTACATATATGACTTATTTGTTCCCCAGTGAGAAAGGTGATGGTCCAGTCTCGTTCCAACTAAAGGTACTTATCCATATTTGCCGATCTTACCTGGGTCTTGCTCCTAAATACCTCTGTGACCCACTACGTCTTCCTACTTCAGCTAGCTCCCTTCGCCCTCTTCGCTCCTCTGATCGACTTGACTCATTTGTTCCCCCAGTGAGAACGGTGATAGCCCAGTCTCGTTCCTTTGTTACTATTGGCCCTTCATTGTGGAATCAGCTTCCTCATTCGGCCCGGGCTGCAGTACTATCCGGTGGTCCTGCCACAGCTTTTCGTTGTCTTTAAACTTGCCTTTATTCCCGAGAACCTTCGCACTGGGAGCGCCCTTGATTGGTGGGAACTTGGTAGAGGCACTTATAAGTTTTCAAATCCAATACAATACAATACAATACAATACAATACAATACAATACAATATAGTAGTGTACTGTGTAGTGTGTAATTTGTGCATTAAAGTGATTGTGTAATATATTATAGTCGACATTAATGAGTTTCTATGACCCTATTGTAATAAGATTAATGCATTTGTTATTTATTTCTAATGGACTATATGACGTCACACATTTTTCAAAGTTGCGACCCCTAGACATGATACAAAATATGAAAATTAATTATTTCATTAGCCAGTAGATGAGGGAGCTTCTATTTATCGTTGTCTGGTTGAGGCAACCGGTATTTGCCCCACCCTATTATATAGCACCTAAAGCCCTAAAAGAACCCCTATAAGCTGCTACGATTACATTACAACGCAATCAATAGCACTTAATCCGTAACTGCTTGCAGCCACATTCCGGTTCATTGCATTACATTGCTTCACATTCGCTGCCTCGTTCTGCATCTTGCGCGATTCTCCTCCCCATTGGATCACCGCTAACATCAGCCTAATAGAGGATTCATAGAGCGGTCGTAAGAGATTTATATAACGGCAGTAACTGCGTTGGTTACTCAAGAGCGTAGCAGCCCACGACATTGGAAGGCTCTCAGATCACGCTTGGCTGAAGATGGAGATTAGTCGCACCAAAGCCATCCCTCTCGAAGAAGGACGTCTGGGACCAGGAACAAGCGACGCTATAGGCTTCCCTCTTCCCTCGCTCCTTCCGTCCGTGCTTCCTCATCCGACGGCATGTTCCGGATGAGTGAGCCGGCGGACCGGAAGAAAATCCATGCAAACTGCGACAATGGAACGAACGAAAGACATCGTCCTTCGACGACTGTAGACGATGTTAGTCTCTTGTGCATTGAGATCCCTCCCGGCGCATATGCACATACTTACACTGGTATACACTATTATACGTAACTCAGTATATATACTGTACATTGATACACGCGTTTAAACGTAGCAGAGAGTTTAATTACCGTATGCATGTGTGTGTGCGTGTGTGCGTGCGTGCGTGCGTGTGTGCGTGCGTGCGTGCGTGCGTGTGCGTGCGTGCGTGCGTGCGTGCGTGCGTGTGTGTGTGTGTGTGTGTGTGTGTGTGTGTGTGTGTGTGTGTGTGTGTGAAATACTAGTTTTGTGGGCCCTTTCAGCTGGAATCGCTTGCTTCAGGCCCTTATACTTGACCTCCTCTCTCTCTGTCTCTCTGTCTCTCTGTCTCTGTCTCTGTCTGTCTCTGTCTGTCTGTCTCTGTCGCTGTCTCTGTCTCTGTCTCTGTCTCTGTCTCTATCTCTGTCTCTCTGTCTCTGTCTCTGTCTCTGTCTCTGTCTCTGTCTCTCTGTCTCTCTGTCTCTCTGTCTCTCTGTCTCTCTGTCTCTCTCTCTCTCTCTCTCTCTCTCTCTCTCTCTCTCTCTCTCTCTCTCTTTCTTTCTTTCTTTCTCTCTCTCTATCTCTCCCTCTCTTTCTCTTGTTTTCCGCAAGCGCCTGAAAACATTTCCCTTTGTCAGTGAAGACACCGATCCGGGTCGGGAGCGCCTCTGATTATGAATGGCGCTATACAAATTCTCGATTACAATTACAATTAAAATTATTTTAAATATTGTATGTATGTATAGATATTTATTATATTTTGAATACTTTTTTAATACTGTGTGCATATATACATATATATTTATATGTTTTAAATACTATTTTAAATACTGTACATACATACACTGTGAACGGAAAAAAACCAGACCTCTACAATAAATAGGGAAATAAACACCAAATATTGAAAATGTTATTGAGCCCAAAACTATTTTATTCCAAACTATAATATCAGATAATAATGCGCTAAAGCAGTTGAAAATTGACGTGACCGTGACGTCATTTTAATAAAACATCTGATCAAGCTGTAATCGATTCAGCAATTAGTCAGTGGCTAGCGCGTCTTTTTGCGTGTGTTGAGGCCAAAGGAGGACATTTTGAACACACATTATAACTAAAAAATAATAGTTATATGATTCATATCCTTTAAACTGAAGTTCCACCACGTTTTATTAAAATATGCAAATTATTAAAAAAATTATCGTAGTAATAAGAGAAGTCTGGTTTTTTTCCGTTCACGGTGTATATATATATATATATTTGTGCGTATATGTATATACTAGCTGTATACTGCATCCATGTATAGCTATAAGTCCGTTTAGTAATTACTTTTAATGCTGTGTGTTCACTGCTCAGGATCGAGCCATGCATCCTCGTCGCCAATCGTTACGCTGTGCTGCCGGTGGGAATGTGCAGGTTCCTCGCTTCTGCACATTACTACGAGTTGATAATCGAGCTTTCTCACAGACTCCCTCTGGGGACAATCTTCCATTACACGTATACGCATTGTTTCCATTGATTTGGATCAAGACATATTTTCTGTTCGCCTTCAGTGGCACTTTGTTAGATCAATTAGGTGCGTAATCTACAGTGCCATTGTGTACGTGTTTAAAGGCGTTCTGTGTAGATGCTCTGATACAAACATACATACGTACATGCAGACATACATACATACATACATAGTTACATACATGTATATACATATATACATACATACATACATACATACATACATACATACATACATACATACATACATACATACATATACATACATGCATACATACATACATGCTTACATGCTTACATACATACACACATGCAGACATACATACATACATACATACATACATACATACATACATACATACATACATACATGCATACATACATACATGCACACATTCATACAGACATACATACATACATATATATACATACATGCATACATACATACATGCTTACATGCTTACATACATACACACATGCAGACATACATACATACATACATGCATACATACATACATGCACACATTCATACAGACATACATACATGCAGACATACATACATACATGCATACATACATACAGAGACAGAGACAGTCAGAGACATACATTCATACATACATACTTACTTACATACATACATACATACATACATAGTTACATACATGTACATACATACATACATTTCATTAGCTTCTGTCACGTCTAGTGGTTAGCGCGCCTGACTGTCAATCGAGAGGTCGGGGTTCAAATCCCCGCCAGGGCAGAAATTTGGTTCGAGATTTCTGTTCCACTTGCACCCCCTAGCCAACTCAGCTATGATGAGTACACTGACCGTACACTGTCAGTGGGAAGATGAGACGGCGAGGGAGAGGACTGGCCACCCGCCCTCATATGCCGAGGCTAAGAAAATGAAGTCGCTAACACTTCATACCCATGGCTGCCTCAGGGCTAGCTTAAGGGACTGCTCTTCTTCTTCTTCTTCTGTCACGTCGATGTCTACTACACAAGGCATCAACCGCACTGAGGTCGACATCCTGAAGATCAATCCACTTAAGCAGAGAGGCAGTCTATAGAGGATATCCAATCACAAAAGTAATTCAGAAAAGCTTTTCCAGTGCTGAAATAATTCCTGCGACTTGACTTCGTTATTTTTGTTTAAAGAAAGTTGAGGCAGCGTGACTACTGTTTAGCGCAGTCGTGTTCTCAGCGTCGTCAACGTATTAACAGTTCTAGTCTCTCTCTCTCTCTCTCTCTCTCTCTCTCTCTCTCTCTCTCTCTCTCTCTCTCTCTCTCTCTCTCTCTCTCTCTCTCTCTCTCTCTCTCTCTCTCTCTCTCTCTCTCTCTCTCTCTCTCTCTCTCTCTCTCTCTCTCTCTCTCTCTCTCTCTCTCGACTTCTTTTTAACAAACGCATGAAAACCATTGTGCTCGACCGTGGTTTCATTGTGTTAATTCGGGAGCACTTCTGACAAGTGACGCTATATAAATTTTCAATTACTATCACCATTACCACCAGTTATACGTTGAGAACGAAATGGTATAAGCTACGGAGCAGAACGAAAATAACCAGAGGCAAAGCTCCAAAGTCTAGGTCCAGCAACAGATGAAACACTGGTGGCCACGGATAATTCTAGTTTTATGTGTGGCAATCAAATGAACTGGTTATGATAAGTCTGTGGAATAAGGACTGATCTTAAATACTGTGGTTGACCAGATTTTAAGGTTTTCTAAACTATGAGCCCCAATATATTTGAAGCAAATCCTCTTCTGAACAAGAAGCCAATGCAAAGATTTGTATAAATAAATAAATAAATAAATACAGGCTTTACTGTATAGTCTACTTGTATACTTGCATTTTTCACGTAAAATGCGTAGAATCATTTTAATGTGCGTAAAACAGGTATGCACTTCAAGCATGCATGCATGCATACATACATACATACATACATACATACATACACACATACATACATATATAAATACATACATACACACTTACATACATGCATACATACATACATACATACATAGATACATACATACATACATACATACATACATACATACATACATACATACATACATACATACATACATACATACATGCATACATACATACATACATACATACATACATACATACATACATACATACATACATACATACATACATACATACATACATACATACATACACACTTACATACATGCATACATACATAAACTAATACATACATACACACATACATACGTACATGCATACATACATAAACTCATACATACACAAATGCATACATACATACATACATAGTGAGCATACATAACTACTTTCATACAGTCATACACGCATGTGCATACTTGTAAAGTAGGAAGTGCTGCGCGTTCAGGCGTCTTGCAATTGTTGCGCTCCTGTGTCTGTCGTCATGGACCGTGACGGGAAATCTGTCGTCATGACAACGTCCCATATCCGTCTGTCTCGTCTCCCTTTTAGTTCGAATCCATTCGTCCGTCTATTGTGCTGTCTGTGTCCTGCTGGGTGCGTGATCAACTGCTCGCTTGAGTAGATCGACGAGAAAGCAGTTGTTTCGAATGGGAAAGCACGGCCAGGCGGTCACGCATGAATGAGCTCGACAAGTCTTGCATGTCGCCGATAGCGCGCGACTATGAACATGTGCGACGGAGATAGCTTTTAAGTAGGACAACAGCACACACTTATACTCTCTCTCTCTTTCTCTGTCTGTCTGTCTGTCTCTCTCTTCCTCTGTCTCTCTCTCTCTTTCTCTCTCTGTTTTTGTGTCTCTATCTCTCTGTCTCTGTGCCTCTGTCTGTCTGTCTGTCTGTCTGTCTCTATCTATCTATATATCTGTCTGCCTGTCTGTCCGTCTTTCTGTCTGTCTCTGTCTCTGTCTCTCTCTGTGTCTCTCTCTATGCATATACCTATCTCTCTCTATATATTTATATATATATATATGTCTCAGTCTCTCTGTATCTGTATCTGTGTCTGTCTGTCTCTCTCTTTCTGTCTCTCTCTGTCTCTGTCTGTCTCTGTCTGTCTGTCTGTCTCTTTCTCTCTCACACACTGACCTACATTTTGTGGATCTTCTTCTTGAAGTTCTCAGCCATTCGGCAGGTTTCCACTTTCAATGGCGCCATTCCTCTCTTCGCTGTGCTTTTCTCCTCAGTCCGCTGTATCCTTCGGTCATCATCCATCCCAGCATCATCTGTCGCGGTCTTCCTCTCCTTCTCCTTCCCTCCAATCTCCCCTCTATGATTTCTCTCAAGAGGGAGTCTCCTCTTAATATGTGTCCAATCCAGTTCTTTTGTCTTTCTCTTAACGTTGTCATCAGTGATCTTTTTTCGTCTACTCTTTGCAACACCTCTTCATTTGTCATTCGCTCCGTCCAGCTCACCTTTTCCATTCTTCTCCATATCCACATCTCAAAGGTTTCCAATCTCTTATATGCATATACATACATAGATAGATACATACATAAATACATACATACATGTAAATGCATGGCATTCATGCATAAGTACATAATATACATACGTAAACATATACATAAATATGATCTCCATAATTCTGATTATTGTGCCAACCTCTATAACCTGAAATTAGACCCACGACGTTCTGACCATCTACAGCCAACACCAGTCCGTGAGTTCCTGTCGTATATCGTACATTATTCATTTCTGGGATACACACGTGTAATGTTATAGATTCATGACAGGTCATATGGCCGCTAGCAGAGACATCTGTTTCAATCTTCGGCTTATTTTTAGATACATTGCATCTGTTCGCCTTGGATAGCGAACACTACCAACGTACCGAAGCTCGTAAGGGTCATGCGCACATAGATACCTATCTAGCCCGTGCAGTGGCGTCTACCAGTGGGGGTGCGGGTGGGTGGGAGAACGATCTCCCGCGGTTGCCTGAAGTGGGGCGGGTTTAACGTTAATGGTCAGATCGCAGTTTTAATGAATATTTACAATATAATAACTTCTTTTTTCTGGTTTTAGCTTGAGTAACTTTTGTTATGGACCATCCATGATGCTGATGTATATAATAAATTAATTTACAGTCCTGAGCGACTTCTGATCAGGACACAGTTTTAATGAACATTGATAGTATAATAACTTCTTATTTCAGTTGGTAGCTTGTGGTAACTTTTGTTATGGACCATCCATGATGCTGATGCATATAATAAATTAATTTACAGTTCCGAGTGACTTCTGAGCCTCTTCTATAATAGTCGGCCAGAGTGGGGGTTTGTTCTCCCACTGCAGGTGGGGGTTAGATACCACTGAGACCATGCACGTGTAATTTGACGTACAATCCAAAGTGTATGTACTTAAATGTTTTCATGTGTTTTGGTTCCGTTGCAAATCAATTCATGAATACCAATGATTCATGCATAAGCATCGTTATTGATGTATACTGACTCAAATCTAGAGAATTTTTCTGAGTCTATACGGTTGCCTTTGATGCTCGATCATTTTGTTTATTTTACATAAGTTATTTATTTAAACGATTCTGAACTTTAATTTATCACTGAGAATCATTTCCTCTTTGTTTCTGTTTTTCTGATTTCGCATCGATTTCACAGGTCCTTGTGTGCATTGTTCAATTGCATTCAGGGGCGTCTATCCCTCCCCCTAAGTCATTGGAACAACTTCCCCTTTCCCCCTTCGTCTTCCCCTTCCCCTTCTTCCCCCCAAAAATGGTGGCACACACACTGACAGATCTTCCTTCCCCCTATTTCTTGGATGGAGCATTTGGTCCAAGGTTTCTATGGTGTATAGACGCCCCTGATTGCATTCCCAAGTTGTTAATTTAGGCCTAATATATAGATTTTATAATTATTACTATTATTTATATTATTATTATTATTATTATTACTATCTATATTATTATTATTTATATTACTATTATTTATATTATCGCTATTTGTATTAGTTTTATTATTATTATCATTATTATTTATTAACGTCTATAGGGTCGTCATCTAATGCACAAGGCATCAACCGATAGCGTACTAAAACCCAAAGCGGTAATCAGGTCAACATCCAGAAGATCAGTTTGCTAAGGAAGAGAGACAGCCTATAGGTAATTTGAAACGACAACAAAACGACACGGTTGACTGAGCAGAACGAATAGGTTCAGAAATAAGCTAATATTTGAACTTGTGGTTGAGCCAAAGACGTCAAACACTTTTTCGGAAGAGACCATCTACGGCAGTATGATCAGAAAGACGTAACTCAGTAGCGATAACAGAATAGAGCCATGGCTGTGTATTGTAAATGAGTTACCAAGGCATCCAAAGTGTAGCCTTGTTATGTGTAGGAAAGGCAATCAAATCAACTGCCTTAGGTCAAACCCTTCCAGCATATCAAGAAATGAAGGAGTACTGATTGTCTGTACCAACCTGGATATTAGAGTCACCCAAAATTACAATTTCAAAAGGAAAAGAAACCTAAATCAAGTATCGAAATTCGCTTATAAAGTTGGTCTAAGAGGGGGTGGTGGCCGTTCAATGTTTAAAAACAACATGGACCTGCTTGAGAGGCGCAGCCGGGACTCGAAGCAACTTGGGCTCTGGAACAGAAAAAGCTAACACTGAGATATGATTTGAAAATGAAAGTTATTCTTTACTTCAATCACTGCGCCAAAAGTGGACCAGTATTACTCTACTATGACTATTTAATTGTGGCATATATAATAATAATAATCTTCTTTATTAATTCAAACTGACAAGTACGCAGTAAGATTACATTGAAACATGACAGTACAATCAAGATTTTAATTAAACACACGTTTTGGCAGCCATATAAGGCGCCGCCCTAAAGGGGAGTTACGGGTATCGAACCTAATGTTACCATTACTCTGTCCCCCTACCCAATATACAGTGTTATTCTATTATGACTATTTAATTGGGGCAAATAGGCTGCTCATATTCGCTTGCTCCTTTTTCTTCGGTTTGTTCTTTTCTCTACAACGTAATTCACTGATAAAATTGAGTGTCACTATTAGCGGGATTTCATCCCTTCTGGGCCTCCTCTTTATCAACGTCTTCATGTAACACACCAATGCTGAACTGATGTATGTAATATTGTTGCAATAAAAATTGATTGATTGATTGATTGATTGATCGATTGATTGATTGATTGGTTGATTGATTGATTGTTTGATTGATTGATTGAGTGATTGATTGATTGATTGATTGATTGATTGATTGATGGATTGATTGATTGATTGATTGATTGATTGATTGTTTGATTGATTGATTGATTGATTGATGGATTGATTGATTGATTGATTGATGTCCATCAAATATGTTTCATTCGTCTTCATCCATAGTTCTTCCAGCTGAAGATCATTTTCAATCCATAAACCGTCTTTCCACCTTTCTCGTTTTCTTCCCCGTCATCCATCAGACGCAGCGGACGGAAAACTGGAAAAAGGCTCCGACTGCGCAATTCCGTCCAATGAATTTGCCATAAAATCCCGGCCCTCTGTCGTCCGATTCGCGAAACATCTCGTCAGATGTCGTTCGTCACCGAAATGAACTCTGAACGAGGTCAAAGGTCAGATCCCTTATTATCGCCTGTCGAGAAATAGATTCACCAATGAAAATGCGACAAGACGTTAAAGATGGCCGCCGACGGTTTTCTGATGAATAGGTTTATAATTGCATTTTCACTAACAAGATTTGGACAGACCGGATGTCAGGTCCGCCATCTTGGTCTTCCTTGATTGATCATCGCCGTTCGGCAAACGAGAAAGCAACATTGACGTCATACTAGACGTAATACAGATTGACGTAATACGTAATCAAATGTAATGCGATGTAATCTGTGCGGCCGATGAGATCGGGGGCGGGGGTGGGGGTGGGGAACGTAAACGCATGTAGCAAGAAGCGAAGAACACATAATGGCAGGAAGACATAATGGCAAGAACGCGTAATGACAAGAATGCATAATGGCAAGAACGCATAATGGCAAGAACGTACTGGCAAGGAAGCACAATGGCAAGAACACAGAATGACAAGAACGCATAATGGCAAGAACGCATAATGGCAAGAACGCATAACGACAAGAACACATAATGGCAAGAACACATAATGGCAAGAAAGCATAATGGTAAGAACACAGAATGACAAGAACGCAGAATGGCAAGAACGCATAATGGCAAGAACACATAATGGCAGGGACACAAAATTGCAAGAACACATAATGGCAAGAACACATAATGCTAAGAAAACATAATGGAAAGAACGCGTAATGGCAAGAACGCATAATGGCAAGAACGTATAATGGCAAGAACGCATAATGACAAGAACACATAATGGCAAGAACACATAATGGCAAGAACACATAATGGCAAGAACGCATAATGGCAAGAACTCATAATGGCAAGAACGCATAATGGCAAGAACACATAATGGCAAGAACACATAAAGGCAACGCTTCCTCTTTCATCTGCAAATTTTATCGTCGACTTTTTGGTTTCATATTTTGACAACATTTCATAGCGGAAAGACCCATTTCTGCTTGTGATCTGGCAGCAGTAAAAGTTACTGCGCAATATAAATTTTTTATCTTGTATTTTGCAACAAAGGTGCAATATAATAAATAAGCGTTCGCGGACTTGACCTTGCCATTCAGCCCTTGCAAATTGAAAAGTTGTATTGTATAAATGCAGGATTATAATACAGCTACTATATTTCGGATTTAATTAAGTTTTCACAAATCCATTCTTCAATGGATAATCCGCTTAGTTCACAAAGAGCATCGGTCTGTGGATCACAATATGAGGTCACTCGTAAAAGTGATAGGCCTATTATCAGGCCCGCCGAGAGAGGGGGCAGAGGGGCAAATGCCCAGGGGCCCGGCGACTTTTTAGGGGCCCGGGTCGTGCCCGCAATCAACTTATGAAATATATTATGATCAGTTATACAAAGTTCATGATTTATGCCTTTTAAATATATTATCTGACGCTTAGCTACAATCAATTTAAACTTCAAGCATCTGAATAAAATCATAGTTGAATATATATATATTGTACGGTCGTACACGCACTATTATGATTTCAATTGTTTTTTTTATTTTGTTCGTACGGTCGTACGTATTATATTTGTATAAAGCCTAAAGGCCGTTTAGAGGCCCGTAACTGCTCTGTCTAAGGGCCCGTGACTGTTCTGCCTAGAGGCCCGCGACTGCTCTGCCTAGGGGCCCGTGACTGCTCATCCTAGGGGCCCGGAATTTCTGTCGGAGGCCCTGCCTATTATGCCTTTTACACATTCCAATACAAGTTCAATGCAGATCCTCAGGGATTAAGGCACGTAATATGAAATCGATTTCAGATTACCGGGGAGGGGATAGCTTGAAGTCTTTACACCGGCACAAATAACTCCCGGACGTGTGTCGAGGTCTTTAGCTTTAGGTGGACCGGACTGATCTTGAATTTGATTCTTTCTTCTATCCAGGGTCGCATATCCCTTCAAAGTCTTTGGAACAACTTCCCCTCCCTTCTCTTCCCCTCCCTTCTTCTCCCCCCCCCCATTAATGATGGCACAAACATTGACAGATCTTTCCCCCTATTTTTTCGATGGAGCATTTGCTCCAAGGATTCTATATGGAGTAGACGCCCTGCTTTTATCTATAGGTAGCCAGTGCAGCGTATCTCTCATATAATGTTCTGAAATATCAGAGAATTTGGATAGCAGTGCCGTTGAAGTCTTTAGATTAAATTAGATGTGTACCCTGTATACCGTGGAGAAACAGTTACGTATTCCGTGAGATGGCCCGTAAGACAGGCGATATAGGCCTAACCCGCTTCAAACGACTTCTCACTTAAAGTCAGGTATTCGCTGCTCATTAATATTCATGCGATTCGCGCAGCTGCAGTATCTGTTTACCGGAAGTCAAGCAGCCATACTTTCTTCACCTCTGATTCCCCGAAGATCCGTCCAGCTGTCGACGAACAACGCCCTACGTCGTCGCACTTCTGTGCGTGTACATGGTAGACACACTCGTGCGTGCACAACTGTTCTCATGGACGCTTAGGCAATAATGTGTTAAGCTAACGTCGAAAGTCAACATGTAGGCCCTGGTGGCAAAATGTTTCTTACCTTTTACGAACGCTTAACGTTTACAGCAGACCAATATATATATATATATATATATATATATATATATATATATATATATATATATATATATATATATATATATATATATATATATATATCACCTTGTCACCTTGTGCTGTCAACTCCTGGAGCTCTAGCGATCGTCATGATACACGTTTTGTTGTGTCTCATGACGATTTTCTTGGCATGTTAACAGGGGTGGTTTGCCATTGCCTTCCCCTGGTTTTGCCTGCCGTGCCCGTTCGTTCCCCTTCTAATGGAAGGGTATTAACGGTCCGCACCACGTGAAGGTGGGCACGGAGGACTTTGGTTCACCAGCCCAGGTCGGGTCCGAGTCTACGCTCAAAGAGACGTCGGTCATCTCCCTGCTTTACTCTGAAACAGAGTGACTGATGAACCTTTGCGGATCTGATATATATATATATATATATATATATTATGTATGTGTGTGTGTGTGTGTGTGTGTGTGTGTGTGTGTGTGTGTGTGTGTGTGTGTGTGTGTGTGTGTGTGTGTGTGTGTGTGTGTGTGTGTGTGTGTGTGTGTGTGTGTGTGTGTGTGTGTGTGTGTGTGTGTGTGTGTGTGTGTGTGTGTGTGTTTGCAAATAAAATAGCCATGAATGCATAACATGCATACTGTACACCATGTATATAGATTTTTGTACATAATTATGCTTATTTTAGAAACGTGCTTTATACAAAATAATTTAAACATGTATATACTCGATTATGCAATAGGGTGTGTTCAGACTTCCTAGTTTTCCTAGATATGTAACCGTAATTGTAGACTCCAAATTTCTAAAGCGCTACTCTAAAGCCAAGCGCAAAGTACCGATTTATTCACGAGCGTGACTGTTGTACATCCATATACAGTGTGGCGCAGAAAAAGTGGGACCGCCTCATGAAATCTTGTGCAATATATATCAAATTATGTTTTGGCGGTTTTTAAACTGAAAAAATCCTTACTCACTAAATCAACGTGTGACGTAACTATTTCGGACATTGTAATCGTCAAAGCTGGACACTGCAACAGGACGGAGCTCCTTCGCACACGGCAAGAAACACGATCAACTTCCTTCTTCGGGAGAATGTCACTTTTATCGAACCAGACATGTGACCCCAAATAGCCCGGACCTAAACCCTGTAGATTATGCTATTTGGGGTGCTCTTCAACAAAAAGTCTACCTTCGTCGTAAATTTGAAACAATAGATCAATTGAAACTAGCCATTGTTGAAGAGTGGCAAAAACTCTCTCAGCGGTTTATAAACAGAAGCATTGACCAGTGGCGCAGACGTTTAGAAAAAACTGTTGAAAACCGAGGAGGACACATTGAATTTGATTTCTGATTTTGTGTAAATTATCATTTGGCAACAATTCACTTGTTTTTCTTAGAAGAAAACCTTACACAGAAATGTATTACTTGATATTATACTAGGTGGTCCCACTTTCTTTGCGCCACCCTATAGGTGTGACTTTGTATTGTGACCGTGATGGCTGGTCACCATCACTTCTTAAAGTGTTGACGACAGTCACCATCACTTTATGGCCTAGTGCTAACAACGTTACTTTTGTTTTAGGCAGGTTTAAGCAACGTGACTTAGCGCAGTCTTGGTCTCAGCGTCATCATATCAACAATTGCGAAGCAGGATGTGAACGTGTACTCTGTTATCTGCGAGTAACCTTAAAGTGGCGGAAAAAGCATTCTAAATTTGTATATAGGGGAGGGAAGGGAGGAAAGAAGAAAAGGAGAGGGAGAAGGTATGGAAGGGGAGATGGGAGGGGATGCGAGGGCCGAGGGGATTGACCACCATCACTTTTGTGGGGCAAAGTTACGCCCTTGTGTATACTCGTGTGTAATACATATCTGGGATTAAAGTAAGTATTCATATTTACATGATATGTAAGTAAAATAAGAATGTTTAAACTCAAGTTATTTATACTAAATCTTATTGAATAGAAAACGTATTCTCAAGCTAGTTAATAATATAATAGAACAAATTTTTAAACTATGAAGATCGTAATAAATTTCATGCGCTTTGGAAAATACATTCTCAAATTGGTTTGAAACCGTCTTAGGACGGGCAAACATCTAGTCCATGTTATATTAGTAGGCGTCAGTTTATTAGATTTGTCAGATAGCTCTGGGCTTCAGCGCCTGTGGGAGGTTCCAAAAGGAGGCGTTGAATATATATATATATATATATATATATATATATATATATATATATATATATATATATATATATATATATATATATATATATATATATATATATATATATACACACACATATGTGTGTGTGTTTGTGTGTTCAATTACGACCAATCGACCATGCACATGTTGGAGGAGTGTGGTCGACTAAAACGCACTTTGGGAAGTAAGCCTTCTTTACAGGATTTTCAGGCAGCGATAACAAAATCATATTTGGGGTTCAATGAATCGAATGCGGCACACGGAAATCCTCTGCATTACGCGTAACTCAGTTTATAAGAAGAAGTCGACTGCTATAATATTCCTTTTGGATCATTTTTACTGGGACATCTGTTTCTGACCAAAAACAGGCAAGAATTCTGCCGTTGGGTTCGACCTATTTTAATTGCCTCATAAATCATGCATGTATTGAAGAAGGAGAGAGTGGGAGAGATGCGGCAAAGGAAGAACATATCTAGGAATAGATTCAATAGATGAAGCCAGACTGAAGAACATAGTCTAGCAGTGCTCGATAAATCTGACTTCGTGAATTATAGTTCTTCCATTGAGTGGCGCAACCAAGGGCGGGACGAGTGGCGGGGTGAGTGGCGGGGCGGGTGGTGGGATGAGTGATTGGATGAGTGATGTGATGAGTGGTGGGGCCGTTTCGGTTGGCGCTGTTCAAGGGGCGGGTAAACAAGGAGGAAAAAATGAAATTTTCAAAGACGTATTTTTTCGTTTGCACATAAAATTTCAATGGTAATCCCATAAAAGCTTTCTAGAAAGGAGTACAGTTCCTCGGCCACTGTATTCATCAGCTCTTGATTATGTCCATCACATCTTCAGATATGATATATGCCTACTACTGCACACATAAATGTGACTTGATGGACCCCTCTGCACACAATGTATCCTCTTCTACCAACATCCGATCATTCAGTTCCCACCGCTCTGTCGGTGTATGTGTGTATAAGTGTCTGTCTGTTTGTCTGTCTGTCTGTTTGTCTGTCTGCCTGTCTGTCTGTCTGTCTGTCTGTCTGTCTCTCTTGCAGGATGACATATTTCGCGTGTCATGTCAAAACGTACCCAATCTCTGGACGAATAAAGAAAAAATGCATCTTTCGACGACCAAATTATCGCTGTTATACTTTTCAGACCCAAGGCGTCAGACTCTTGTGTGAGGCTTGACGCTATGACGCTACAGGCGGTCTTCCTGCTGACCCTTCCCTAAGGCCAAGGCCAAGGCCGGTCTTATGGGAAAAGTCATCAGGCGTCGGCACAGGCAGTGGCTGCGCTGAGTTTTAGGATATTTGTATCCAATTAAGCATTTTTGTTCATAACTTTGTGTTCATTGCAAACAAGGCAGAGCTCAGTTAAGGAAATTGCCTGATAAACTAGACCAGGGGTGGAGAACCTTTTTTAAGGTGCGTGCCAAAATGCTGCTATATCATTTTTTTAAATACCATCGCGTGCTCTTCGAAATATTGCACAGTATAAAATTATTTTTCTCATATAGGTTTTACTTAACAAAGCGTAACAAAAATGAATTAAAGACGTTATTTCAAAGATTGCTTTTGAATGGTGTTAAAATAACGTCCTTCAAATAAGAAAATGTGGATTCCTACAAGGATTTCGTATTTCTAAGTTTGAACTTTTGGGGACGCTCTAGAGTCTACAGAATTCCGCGTGCCCAAAAAATTTCAACGCGTGTCACTTTGGGCACGCGTGCCATAGGTTCGCCATCCCTGAACTAGACAGTTTCGTGAAGTTCATACCAGCTTATTTAGAAAGCAATAGATATTCACCAGTTACCGATTACAGAAGACAGTGCATCCAGCGTGCCTCAGCAGTCAGCAGTTTCACCAGTCAGTAGTAACTTAGAGCAGAGTGTGATGACTTTATGGCGTTAAGACCACAACTAGGGTCTATCACAATTTTCTGAAAATGCAACTTTGCGTTAAGTAAGAACTACTCAACGCCTTATGACTCGTCTTTAACTCCTACGCGGTCGAAGGATGAATATTATTGCTTGCGCAGGGTGATGGTGGAAGCACAGATCAGGAGGCGGATTCAATTGATTTCGGTAAAGTTTTCAAAGATTTTGCAACTATCCAGGCAAGAAAAGTTTTGTCTTGGGTTATTGGCGTCACAATAGAGATGACGCTTGGTTGATGATTGACACGTGGGGATGGGGGAAAGACTCCCTAGGTGGTCGCGGTAAAATGAATGGGCGCCTAACAGGCTGCCAAGACGTGCGTTCTATAAGATCTTGAAAATTGTACTGTCATAATGTTCCAATGTTGGGGTCTACTTACTGAGGTTTGTCAGTGAGCTTGTCAATAAACACGAATATATATATATATATATATATATATATATATATAATCTTTTCTTTAATTAAACGCCTGCAAACGCACTGCGCTGTACAGTGAACATACATATAGCAGAAACGGCAGCCACGCAGGGCGCCTTACATACACGTTTTAGGTAGAAGCACATGATAACAGTTTTACAGGAGTCGAATATAACTGCTTATGCGGCAGCCAACATACGGCGCCAAATCACGGCCTACTATTCATTTAACCACCGCCGCCGCCTAGCGAGTGGAAGGCAGAATTAACCTTAAATTAACGGCTGTCTACGGGGTTCGATCTTGGTACCTTCAGCAGTCTTGTTGTCCTCGAGACCAAGGTCTTGGTCTCGAGTGCACTCGAGTTCGTTTTTAAAAGTCTTGGTCTTGGTCTTGGTCTTGAGGTTCAAGGTCTTGGTCTTGGTCTTGGTCTTGAGGTTCAAGGTCTTGGTCTTGGTCTTGGTCTTGGTCTTGAGGTTCAAGGTCTTGGTCTTGGTCTCGCAAGACCAAGACCAAGACCGGCTGTTAATATGAACAGTCATTTAACAGAACTCAAGAATTCTGTATCAAGCCTGCTTGCATCATACGACCAATATCTGTGGATGGATACAAGTCATGTTGGTCAGGAAAACCCATTGGCAGCAGCAACAGTTATTCTGTATCAGACGGTATGATAAACCATGGGAAGATTTCAAAAAGACTCACTATCTGTACATTTACATCCAGTGCTTGAAAAGCTACTCTGTGTGTGTCAGCGACTTCAGCACCTGTAGAACGTATTTTTTCACATGGCGGAATTTTTATGAGGCCCACCTGCTGGTCAGAAAATTCTGAGCGAATTGGTTTTTATAAAAATTAATACAAAAGGCATTTGGCATAAGAGGTTGCATGAAGGACTTTTGAATACAAATTCGGATTTCTGTGCAGTTTTCATTTAAAGTTAATTTGCTTGAATAAAATAAAAGACTCATGTTTTCATTAAAATAGCGAATATTCCGACTTGACAATTTTTAGAAGTCTTGACCTGATTTCGATTATTTTGGGTCTTGGTCTTGGTCTTGGTCTTGGTCTTGAGGTTCAAGGTCTTGGTCTTGGTCTTGGTCTCGAGGTTCAAAGTCTTGGTCTTGGTCTTGGTCTCGAGGTTCAAGGTCTTGGTCTTGGTCTTGGTCTTGAGGTTCAAGGTCTTGGTCTTGGTCTTGGTCTTGAGGTTTAAGGTCTTGACAACAAGACTGACCTTCAGCTCTTCACGCCAGTGTGTTAGCCATTACTGTACGGGCCCCCAAATATATATATATATATATTATATATATATATATATATTATATATATGACATTCCTCTAATTAGCCTACATTCATACGTGTACACAATCTTACCTCTGGTTATTCGCCTGATTACTGCTTGGTTTTGTGCGCCATCGTGCATTAGACACCGCCGCGATAGAACTTACTACTTAACAATTGCAATTATACATGTCAATCAATATTCATACGGATCTTGAAGCAGTATAGTAATATTCTTAAGAGCAAGGTAATCGATATCATCTCGCTATTTCGCTGCTATTTTCGCGGACATCCGGTTGGAGTTTTTCACTGCCCCAACACCAGGTGGCCCTGCGGCCTTTGCCTGTCATGCAACTTGTCAAGTGGAGGTCATTCTCTTCAGTCGTATGGCGGCGCCAATTGCAGCTGAACCAGATTAACGAAGCCTCTGCCTCAGGCGATAATCCCGCTGACGTTGGTTTACCTGCGTCAAATTACGAAACAACTGGAAAACTGCATCGGTTAGCGAAAGGTTTGGGATAAACTTTGAGTTTAAGTCTACAAAAGGAAAAAATGTCGTGGACATCACCGCGCGGCTGCCTCCATACTATTGCAAAGAAAATTTGATTTGTAGATGAAATTTTATGGTGAGGATCTCACAAATATTTTGGAGCTTCTTCAAGAGCCTGTAGTAGGCTATAATTTATTGACCTACTTATAAGTTGCTAACACGCTCCAGATAAATTATTTTCTTGGCTCGACCATGTGTACAGTTAGGCCTATAGATTGGCCATTGCTTTATTTCACCTTACAATTACTGTAGTGTCTAGCACGATACAAGTTTGTCTGATCACCATACGAGCCACATTGACTGTCTAAGGTATATCCAACTACGGTAATTTATTAGCAATTATTTGTTCTAGACACACTTATATCGACTCATTGCAGATATTAATCGGACGATAGCAAACTACTGGCATTCATAGTCATAGCAAACAGCACTGCATCTGATGCATAGTTTATCTAACGGATATTTCCTCTGGGTATTTGAGACGACGGGTCCCAATTGTTTGCAGTTTCGATAACAACGGTGTTAAAAAGTGATGTCTGACAACACCAGAGAGACTGTCAGCTTAGCGGTGACATTTGTCTGGTATTCGTTGTGGCTTTTTATATGCAGTCAGACTATTAGAAGTCTGGCCTGTCAGTATGGAAGAGGGGATCACCGTCTGACTGCAGACCACAGCAACAGCCATAGGCGTAATTTGTGGGGGTACGAGGGGTACCGTACCACCACTTTTTGAAAAATGCCAATTAATATTTTATTATTGTGCCTTCCCAGAGATCGCAGTTTCCGCCGTGCTTCGTGTATGTAAGAAATTGGTACCCCCACTTTTTAGACCAAAGTTATGCCCCTGGCAACAGCTATACCTGTGTTTGGCAGACAATAATTTATAATACCTATCAGCGTTTCAGAACACGTTGATCGTAAGAGTGATGCATCTGCCCGGATGTAAGAAAGTCCTTCAGCAATTGAACGGACGAATTTCTTGTCCTCCGCCGGATCGCAGTTGTCCCAGTGGTGTTCTACATCTTAAGCAAACTCGACAACGGTCATTGTTTACTCCCTTTCCTTCGTCATACACCATTCACTGATGACAATATTCTGATGACTTCACAGCTGCTGCTGCACGCAGTTAAGAGCCTCTGTTGTCGAACCAACGACTAAGAATTGTCTTTAAGAACAATTGTCTTCAGAAATTCCCTACGGCTGCAGTCGCTGTCTTCACTGATAAATCGTCTCTTGGTCGCGAACGAGAGTGAACACATCATCGTTGAAATCTATGAGGTACAATAAATTTTTAATTGGTCGAACTGATGGCTATAACGCGTCATCGGATGGATGCCAATGTCGTCGACGACGCCGTTTAATAAGAGACCTCCTCCCAGCTGATTTCCTAGACTTGGATGCGATGGAGCAAATAGGCAGAGAGAGACGTGGGCAGTCAGCTGTAGGCGGGTCTGGAACACAGAGGGAGAGAGAGACGCAG
This sequence comes from Allolobophora icterica, assembly GCA_963556255.1. Lineage (NCBI taxonomy): Eukaryota > Metazoa > Annelida > Clitellata > Crassiclitellata > Lumbricidae > Allolobophora > Allolobophora icterica. Next base: position 30,108,002 of record OY744614.1, read on the forward strand.
AGAGAGACTGACAGAGAGACAGACAAAGAAAGAAAAGCAGGGTGAGGGGGTCTTCAGAAAAGTGACAGACAGTCAAACAGACAGAAAGACAGGGAAGCAGGCAGATGGACAATTATAGACTGACAGACAGACTGACAGACAGACTGACAGACAGACAGACAGTCAGACTGACAGACAGACTGACAGACAGACTGTCAGACAGACTGTCAGACTGACAGACAGTCAGACTGACAGACAGACAGACAGTCAGACTGACAGACAGACAGTCAGACTGACAGACAGACTGACAGACAGACAGTCAGACTGACAGACAGACTGACAGACAGACAGACAGACAGACTGACAGACAGGCAGTCAGCCTGACAGACAGACAGTCAGCCTGACAGACAGACTGACAGACAGCCAGACTGACAGACAGACAGTCAGACTGACAGACAGACAGACAGTCAGACTGACAGCCAGCCAGACTGGCAGCGATACCTAATATTATTGTGAGAAACAGAAGATGCATCGATCGCAGAAAACGATAAAAAAAATTCCTAGCAGAATATGTTCAGTCAGCAGCTGAACTGGTTCATCGTTAGAGTCGGTCGTAAGTAAATTAATCAATTCATCAAACACAGAATTAATTCAAATCAAATCAAAATCAAATCAAAATCAATTTATTGTTCCCAGAAACAAAACAAAATGAACGACATGAAACTACAGTAAGTAGGATTTCACAAACATAGTCAGATTATTGCAGAAGTTTATCTATAAAGAGATGGTATGAGGGAGCAAAGGGCACACCCGAAGGGACAAGTCCCGCTGAATAGGGGCCTAATTGCATTAACTGTATAGCAAAACTTGCAAATTATTTTCTAGAACTAAATGGACGGCAGGGGAATTCCATCCCTACTCAACTAAATCAAGAAAATGAAACAAAAACACAAAAAAAAACAAAAATCAAGTGCTAACAAAACTGAGCACCGTCATGAGGACACAGGAACAACAAAGCACTGCCAATACAGAGAGCATTCAGTACAACAAGCATTACACCTTGTAATTGTATCAGGCAGTACACTTTAAATTGGATAACGGGCAATCAATAGATGGGATATAGCACTAAGAGCTACATGATACTACTTATTGCGTGTGCACGGATCAAGTGTTTAAAATGAACGAGGCTCCTAGCCTCACGAATGACCAAAGGAAGGTTATTCCAAACGAGAGGACCTTGGTATTTGATTGAGAACATACGCAAGTTGGTTCTTGCGAAGATGCATGAGTATTCTCTGTTGCTTCTAGTGTCATAGATAGGCATAATTGGGCTGAAATAGGAGAGAAAAGCAGGAGGGAGGAGATTTCTGCCATATTGGTACATAAACACACCAGTTTGAATAAACTTAATTTGAGAAAGACTTAAAAGATTAAATTTCAGATACAGAGGTCTGGTATGGGAATAAACAGCAGATCCTGTGATTAGTCTTATGGCCTTTTTCTGAATGATTCTTAGATTCATCAAGTGGGCGTTGTAAGTTGAAGTCCAGATGAAATTGCAGTAAGTCAAGTAAGGATATATAAGGGTATAGTATAAGTTGTTGAGTATGTGTGGGGGAAGAAGGTAGGATATTCTACGAATAATGCCAATGCTTTTTGAAATTTTCTTAGTTATTTCTAGTATGTGTGTATTCCATTTCAGGTGTTGGTCAATGTGGACCCCAAGAAACTTTGAGGAAGTGACTTGTGGAATTATTATGTTGTCTATTTTTAGTACGTTATCAGAGGGTGGAATAATCTTATTATTGGATCTAAAAATAATAAAGTTCGTTTTAGAAATATTTAGGGAGAGTTTGTTAGCTTTAAACCAATCATTAGCCATTGCTAGTTCTTCATTTGCTATTTTGATTAATTCTTCGTAGGAGGCATGTGAAAGAAAAGCATTAGAATCGTCAGCGAATAGAATATAATGAAGGAGAGTCGAGGAGTTAGGAAGATCATTAATGTATATTAAGAATAAGAGAGGTCCGAGTATGGAACCCTGAGGAACACCAAACATAACGAGTTGGAAGCTGGATAATTTACCATTGCATGAAACTTGCTGATAACGATTACATAAGTAACTTTTGAACCAGTCTAGTGCTTTGCCTCTGACCCCGTAATGTTCCAATTTAGAGAGTAAGATTTTGTGATCAACGGTGTCAAAGGCCTTAGCAAGGTCCAGAAAAATACCAATAGAGAATTCATTGTTATCCATAGCTTGTGTTATTTTATCTTGTATGTCCAATAGGGACATAAAGGTCGAGTGGCCAGGTTGAAAGCCATGTTGAAAAGGGTGAAGAATTTTTTTATTATTTATAAAGGAAAACAGTCGGTCATACATGACCCTTTCAAATAATTTAGAAAAAAGGGCAAGATAGAAATGGGTCTAAAGTTGGAGATTTCATTTTTATTTCCCTGCTTATGAATAGGCAGCACCTTAGCTAATTCAATTAGAATTCATCCGTTTTTGGCTAATATTCCCTTCGTTCATTTACTACTTCGCCAAATAGCTAGTCATTCATCAGCTCCACAGAGCTCCATAGAAATATTATACGTAAAGCAATGAAAGCCAGTGCTTTTTTTAGAAAAAGGTTCCTGAACTGAACAATAGGTTCCGGAACTGAACAATTATGGAAGGACTAAAATCCCCGAGAAAACTGGATTGTAGGTTGGGAGGGGGCTCAATGAACACTGAAAACAGTTTACAACACTGAAATTAAACTAAAATAACTAAATTACTGTTTTTATTGTTAAAATAAATAAATTATTTTTTAGCAGCTGAAAAAGGTGCCGGAACGCCGTTCTGGCTGAAAAAAACACTGATGAAAACAATATTCTTTCGAACGTACCACTTGGAGAACAAAGATTGGTCCGTTTTCTGTTTGATGTAGCGCGTTTTCTATGACGATATGTCGCAGTTCTTCTTTACTTTTTGCCTGTCGGGAAATTTCGATTTTCACCTTCCGATCGAACTCGTCCCCGTCTTGAAACACGACCCTACCCTGAAAGAACACACAGAATATAATGTCATTGATTTAACCGGTCGATTATTTTTTTTATTACGGTTGTCCAGCAGATCGGATGTAGAGCAGTGTGTCGTATGTTTATTATGGTTACTTTTAAAGCAATAGGCGATTGCTGACACGTGACAGGGTAGCACTAGCCGATTGGTTAGAGCGCTTGGCCTGTAGCGCGGAGAGCTCGGTTCGATTTTCCAGTCAGGCGGTCACTGTTCTGCTCTAACGTATTGTATTGTATTGTATTGTATTGTATTGTATTGTATTGTATTGTATTGTATCTAGAAATTTATAAAGCGCCTCTCGCAGAATAACTATTCAGAGGCGCTCTCTGCACAGAAGCCCCGGGGAAACAGAAATGCCTTTAGGGAACGCGAGACCGATGAGGAAAAGCCAGTCATTAGTTTGACACTGAGCCGAGGGGGAAGATCATTCCACATCGTGGGACCCACTACAGCAAAAGCCCGGTGCTGGGCCGTTTTGGCAGTTTTAGCCCTGGGAACAAAAAGATCAAGCCGATTTACAGAGCGCAATGAGCGAGAAGAAGATGCAGATAGCGGTTTTCGAAGATAGTTCCAGAGATATTTCGGGGCAGTAGGCTGCTGAGATTTAGAGACAAGGAAGAGGATCTTATATCGGATACTCGCAGCAATAGGGAGCCAGTGAAGGACATTGAGCATGTAAGTAGAGATATGGGCAAACCGGGGGGGTCGAGCGATGAGCCTGGCAGAAGCATTTAGAACAGATTGAAGGGGAGAGAGACGCTGCTTGGGGAGACCCATGACTCCATGAGCAGCGAGTTGCAGTAGTCCAAGCGTGAGCAGACAAATGCGTGAACTATGGCGGCAAAGACAGAAGGTGAGCCGAGCGTCTGATGGCCCTGAGACGCCTTAGTTGAAAGAAGCAGGAGCGAGTCATGTTGGAGATATGCTCTTTGAATGTGAGGGAGGAGTCAAGTGTGACACCCAAGTCGCGAACGGTGGAAGAGTAGGTGTATATGCTTTACAAGACAGTCCCTAAGTGCTGGTCGTTTAAAACTTTAACCTATTAGTCAAAGTATAACTTTTTATTTCTTTTTCCTCCTTGTATGTAATGAGTTGCGGTATGACAACTCACCATTCGTTTCTCAATAAACGAAGTACTATAGTATACTGTGTATACTTCTGAACTTTGGAAAAATGGCATTATCAAGCGCAATTGTATTTTTTTATTATTGTGTTACTGACCTTTATATGTTCGAATTCCGGGACGTAAACTGGGGTCTGTTTTGCCACAAGACTATGTATCCTATTCAGTGCTTTTTTTCTAGAAAAAAGGTTCCGGAACGCAACAATCATGGGCGGGCTAAAATCACGAGAAAAACGGTATTTGGGGTTGGGAGGGGTCTCAATAAACACTGAAAACAGTTCAAAAACACTTAAATTAAATAAAAAATAACTAAATTATTGTTTTTATTATTAAAAAAAAAATATTTTTTAGCAGCTGAAAAATGTGCCGGAACGCCGTTCCGGCGTGTTACGGCTGAAAAAAAAGCACTGATCCTATTGCTATAAGCTTCAGACAGTTGGGTCGCCGAATGAAAATAGTGTGATTGATTGATTGATTGCATTGTTGATATAATCAAATGATGGATCAAGTGGAACCCATGCACACGATAGATCATAGACATACTACATGCTCACGATTCTTAATTACATGAACGTATACCACTGTATACCATATGTGTATAATACATGCTGATGCTATTTCTCTCTTCGATCCTCCCAATCCCTCTAATCCCAAACGCCTCTTTGATCTTGACATTTATAAAGTCCAATCAATGTACCTTCATAAATACACACTGTAACACACACACACACACACACACACACACACACACACACACACACACACACACACACACACACACACACACACACACACACACACACACACACACACACACACACACACACACACACACACACACACACACACACACACACACACACACACACACACACACACACACACACACACACACACACACACACACACACACACACACACACACACACACACACACACACACACACACACACACACACACACACACACACACACACACACACTCACACTCACACTCACACTCACACACACACACACACACACATCTAGAGTCTATACATGCTTACAATATTGTGCTTCTGAGAGGTTTCAAGAACGAGCCAAATAAATATATATGCATATATATATATATATGTATATATATGTATATATATATATATATATGTATATATATATATATAGGCATGTATAACATTATCCTACCAATCAATTACAATCTATGTATATTATAATCACGTGTAAAATCATCGTAAAATCATGTTCCAGTCTCGCTAAACAGTTCTGCATACATCAGGCAAAGAATGAGCGGCGCTGCTTGCTGCAACGTCGCCGACAACCCATAAGAATAAGCAGCTTCTGTTTAACGACAGTGTGTCATAAGGAGGATGATTAGCGTCGCCCTCCTCCTTAGGACTGGCACACAGCACACGAGATTGCACAATTATGTGTGCGAAGATGCCTGTGTCCGTATGTATACAAGTGCGTATGCGCACAGATGCCTATAATCGGCATAAAGAGGGGATAGCGACCTATTTGGTATGAAGTGACCGGAGGTTGTTTATTGTCGCCAAGGGGGCGCAGCGCTGGTCTCTCGGCTGCCGTCTCTCGAGACCATCCATTAGATGCCGATGGTCTTCTATTTTGGTCCCTGGAGACCAATCTACGGCCGTCGGTCGGTCGGTCAGTCGACCGGTTGGGCAGTCGGTCGATGACCAGCTCAGTGGACGGACCGGGGATGGACGGAGGAAGGGAAGCGGCTGGAGGGATTGAATAGACGCGGAATAAGAATTAGAAAGGAAAAATCACACGCTATGACGATACATATACGCACGGCGATATACACTGTGTCCGGAAAAAAATGAATCTTGCGGCTATATGAAAATAACTAGTAAATATTCATCGATTTTTAAAATTCTAAAACTGTTTTAATCCTGAATTAGTTAATATTGGTTAAATATAAAAGTTCCTATTGTCCAATAATGACGTCATTTGCATCAAAATTCCACTGTCCAATATTATCTTAACAAATTTCAATATTTTTTCAAATGTTACTTATCAGTTATAAATTTCATTTTATTTTTAGTTTTATATTTGAATAACATTAGACTACAAGGTGTGTCAAACGGTTTTGGAATTTAAATTTTTTTAAAAATAATTTAGTCTTCTTGGCTGAACGTCATTTTCTAACAGTTTTTTACAGTTGTAATTTAACGACGTCGCTATGATGTAATTTTTTAACGGGGGCCGTTCATAAATTACAAATTTATAGACAATTATATCAGGATTAAAACAATTTTAGAATTTTTAAAATCGATAAATATTTACTAGTCATTTTCATTTTACCATAAGACATCCTTTTTCTCCGGACACAGTGTATTTATTCATATACATTGGACCTACATAAATTCACGTGAAATGTATGCGATATGTATAGGGTTAAATATTTATATAGATATAAAGAAATTGTCTATACAGTTATGTATGTGATTGTGTTTGTGTGTGTTTGTGTTTGTGTGTTTGTGTGTGTGTGTGCTACGGTGGGTATTTATGAAGATACATTGATTGGACTTTATAAATGTCAAGATCAAAGAGGCGTTTGGGATTAGAGGGATTGGGAGGATGAAAGAGAGAAAGGATGGAAGAGACGATGCATGTAGGGACGAAGAGGGAACGGCGGGAAAGAGATGGAGAGAAGGAAGAAGGTCGTAACAGGAGAGGAAAATATGACTGAAGAATACAAATGAGTCAATGACTATTTCACAGGAAACAAAGAAATCAGTGAATAACAATTTTAAAATACAGGTAAAACCATAGCAACGTACGATAGGTGTAATTATACAGACTCAGAATACTACCAGGACGGACAAAAGGTAAGAATGAAGGACAGTAGGAGAGAAAAGGACAAAGAGAATGAAGAACAGATAGAGAAAAGGAAGGCAGGGAGATGGAAAAACGTAAGCGATGAAGGAGGGAATGGAAGCAAGTGGCGTGGCCAAGATGGCCGCGTGTTTGTTTAGCATGCAATTTTTCTATCAATTAGTTGGTCATAATTCTATTTTGCTCGACAATATTCGTTCGTTCGGACTTTCCTCGAATTATTGCATCTCTCTTTCTGAGTGTTTCTGGGTGTTTCTGAGTGTTTCTGAGTGTTTCTGGGTGTTTTTCTGTCATTCTGGATGTTTCTGAATGTTTCTGAATGTTTCTGAGTGTTTCTGGGTGTTTTTCGGTCATTCTGGGTGTTTCTGAATGTTTCTGAATGTTTCTGAGTGTTTCTGGGTGTTTTTCGGTCATTCTGGGTGTTTCTGAATGTTTCTGAGTGTTTCTGAGTGTTCTGGCGTTGCTCGGACATTTGTTAAAGGGATTCCACGCGCCACCATGGACTCGACCCCTTCCTTAAAGGGTTTCGGGTTACTAACCGGACATTAGGGGGGGTCCGTAGAGTAATGGATAACACACTGGCGTGAAGAGCTGAAGGTACCAAGATCGAACCCCGTAGAGTCGTAGACCTTCGTAAGATTTTTTCAGCCTTCCACTCGCTAGGTGGCGGTGGTTAAATGAATAGTAGGCCATGTTGGCGCCGTGTAACTGCCGCTTAAATACAGTTATATTCGACTTCTGTAAACCTGTTATCATGTGCTTCTACTGTATAATACATGTATGTGAGGCGCCCTGCGTGGCTGCCGTTTCTACTATATGTATGTTCACTGTACGGCGCAGTGCGTTTGCAGGCGCTTAATTAAAGAACAATTTTATTATTATTATTTATTAAAGACCAACAGAATCCTTGGATTGGTGCTGGTTGTTTTACTGCGGTGACGCTCTACTAACAATCGTCATATATGGATGTCCGGACGCAGCGCCCTCTACCATCTGCGAGGGACTGCTTGGTGTTGGGGTTCGTGTGTTGCGAGGGTCGTCAGCTGTCGTCGCTCATCATCTTCGACATAGTCCAGGAATTCCTAACATAGTTCTACTAAATCAGTTCTCGATGAGAAGTAAGTAAATAAGTAAGTATGTTCTTTATTGAACCGCTTGCAGACGCACTGCGGCTTACAAAACACGAGCATGCGAAATGAGGCGCAATAAATCCTTTGCTTGGGTTCTACGTGCCTGCGGGAGTCTGCCAGTGGTGACTCTTCTAGTTTTACTGTTCGCCTATTGATTAATTTTTATCTTAATGACTTCAACATCACATAGGTTATGAAAGGCAGAGCTTTTGTGATGTACTTGCAAGACGCTATGGTAAAGTATCTAGATACATAAATACATACTATGGAAAAACAATGTAGAAATAAATGAAGAAAAGAAAGGAGAAATGAATGAAGAAATAAATGAAGAAATAAATGAAGAAAGAAGAAAACAAAAGAAAACAACGAAGAAGTAAACGAGGAAAGGAGAAAATAAATGAAGAAAGTGGAAAAGAATGAAGAAATAAATGAAGAAATGAGAAAATAATGAAGAAATAAATGAAGAAAGGAGAAAAGAAGGGAGAAATAAATGAAAAAATAAATGAAGAAAGGAGAAAACAAGGAAGAAATAAATGAAGAAAGGAGAAGAAAAGAAAAAATGGATAAATATGGGAAAGAAGCAAGGAAGAACGAGGGAAGAAATCAACTCTGTTTACAAAGTTGATCTAATCTTCTTCAATATTCATCTCATAATTGCCTTCCAGAAATTATTTTCCTCGTCGTAATGCGCGGCTTCTGAAGTTCCTGACAAGATTTTCGTGCACAGTTTGTTCATTTTGCAGCAATCAGATATGGGCCTAGACGTAGGCTGATGAGATCGCGGAGGTAATTAATTAATATCGGTTGTCAGGAAGGCAACAGCACTCATAGATCGACGGACAGATATAGCCAACTAGAGTAGTTTGTCGTCATAGAGATTGCATGTCAATGTGCTGGCGTAAACAAGACACAAGAGGCAGAAAAATATACTCACGTATCGTTTTTGTTTGAAAGACGAGCGGAAATCTTATGCTATATGTATGCACTATGGTAGGTCTATAATTAAAGAATATTTGGACATGCTATTGTTATGTACTAATGACGTAGATTGTTCTGAAACGAAGCCCTATTTACTGTGTAAGTCTATTTTTATCAAGCTTACATGGATGACGCAGAACGGCATACATACTGCGAAAGGCCATACATCAGTAACAGAATACGCCTTAGGCTCTTCTCATTAGAATTTGACAGGATATCGAAGATAGTGTTAGCGACTGTAGGCCCTATACTCTCTCGGGTTCGGTAGTCCGTCATCTTGTCGTAATTAATGGGTTATCTTTAGTGTGTCTTTCTCATCTGGGTATGTAAAAATGGACGACGAAAAAACATGCAATATGCTTTAGAAGTAACAAATACGAAGCTGAGTTTGAATATCAGATTAATAGTACTGCACATTCTAGAGTCTAGACTAGTCATTTGGAAGTGAGGAAAATCATTCTTCTCACAAATGGGATCGCCGGGCTATCGGAAACAGTTTGATAATTAATCGTCTAATTATTGGAAAATACCAGTCCAGCTAACCACTAGTTTGTAATAAAGGAGCCTTGTAGTTTAACTATATCCCTTTGGCAGTTGGAGAAAAATCCCTCCGAGCCACGGGTTATCGGATGTAGTGGTGCAAACTAATTATCCAGACGATGTTGCATAAACAGGCACGGTGCAATCGCTGTATTTTTTTATTTTAATCAAAACCACGACCAAGGACTACACGTATGCTATCGAAAAATATGGTAGAATGAGCTAATTGAATGTCAGATATCCATAAATTCAACTGCGGCTTCCAGTGACCCACACGCCTGACTGCTCTCGCGCTAATGAAATATATATTTAGATTTAATGCAGCGGTTCTCAACCTTTTTAGTGCTGCGACCCCTCGATAATATTTCCAAAGTTTTGGCGACCCCCGACATTAAAATTGATTGGTTTACTCCCCTTCGCTTATCACCTTTATATAGGCTAATCCATACGCATCATGCATATATAGCATTATAAATTATCCATCGACAAAACAATTTGAAAGTTTATGTGTATTAGGAATATTAAGTTTACATTAAGAGACTATGCTGACAACATGTTTTTACAAATTTCTGAAGGTTCCAACCGACCCTTGGCAAATCGCAAGGCGACCCCCGTGAGGGTCGCGACCCACAGGTTGAGAACCGCTGATTTAATGTAATGTGATAATATTGCGATATACCTGTGTCATAATGTGAGCTATAATATCATCATCATCATCACCACCACCATCATCATCATCATCATCATCATCATCATCATCATCATCATCATCATCATCATCATCTTCATCATCATTATCATCATCATCATCCTCGTCACCATCGTAGTCATCATCGTAACAATTGCAACCCGAATGGCGGCGATGAGTGCGAACAAAAAACCATTAATTTTCGGTCGTTTTTTTTGTCAAGTTCAATGTTTATCTTATGTCCAATCCAAGTCTTGTCACATCTTCGTTTATTTTTAAGTCTTTTTATGTTTTCGTTTATATTGCATGTCTATCCAGTGCAATCATGGTATGCTATTCGTTTCCTTAATGCGATATATAGTGTAATTTAACTGTTGGCTAATAAAATGTGATGCAAACGAACCCTTGAAACGAACAGTTGAACGACCTGTCGAAAGCGGTTGGCTTTCTTGGCTGTTTCGGAGAAAAACAGAATAAGATTCGTTTATAAGTTGTAGCGTGAAGCGTATTTTTCTTGCACCAAGCAGAGCGTGTGGACGTGCGATGGCGGTATACGACCAATGGACCATTGAGCAGAAAGGAATGACTTGCACGAACCAGTGTGCGGGAAGAAATAAAACATGCATGAAAGGATCTCAAAGGAGATCGGAGCTATCGAAGAAAGAGCAATAGACAGCAGGGTTATTCTAAGCCTAGGTGTAATTACGGACCTTGTCTGTTTGTTCCTCCGAAATACCAACAATGCAGTTCTTCTCATTTCGCCACCACACTTTCCCACCCCTCTTCTCCTTTCTTCTGCGACATTTCTACCAAAATTCGAAACCGTTCTCTAAACAGTTTTCACTGTTCTCAACGTCCTGCTAATAGCCAGTCATTGTGTATTTCCGTCTTAGAATCTCACCGGCTGTCTAATGGTCTCTGTTCGTTCCGAAACTGACCCAGCAGCTATAGACTTAGGCGGAAATGTCGCGTCCGTGTGTTCGCTCGTCTCACTCAGCTTCTGCGTGGCGCTGAGAATTGAGATATCTCGATGCTTTATGTAGGCCTCCTGTGTATATATGAGAACGCTTTATATTGTGCTTTTAAAGTAACGTACAAAGGCGCTGTGCAAAGGACAATCTGACAGATCTAAACAAGTTCGTTTTAAGACAGTTAATAAAACGTATGCTGCACAGTGTCAAAGACAACACTATGTAAGTGCAGTGGCAGACTGATTATATACATTATTCCCAAAGAGAAAAACTAATCACATCAATCATTGTATTGTATTGTATTGTATTGTATTGTATTGTATTGTATCTGAACATTTATAAGCGCCTCTCACACTGTTCGCTAATCAGAGGCGCTCCCAGTGCGAAAGACCCAGTAAATAGAAAGTGGTTTTAAGCAGTGATTTGGCAAAATACTTTTCAAAAGTATTTTGAAAATACAAAATAAAATACTTTTAAAAAGTATTTTGAAAAATACAAGATAAAATAGTATTTTCTATTTTGAAAATAGAAAACTATTTTCAAAATACTATAGTGCCAATCACTGGTTTTAAGACCGCGGAACGAGTCACTTGGCAAAGAGATAATAAAGAGGCACGTATCATGGAGGGAGTTGATTCCATAGAGCAGGACCAATGCAAGGAAAGGCTCGAGTTTTGGTCATAGTGGTCCTGGCTCGTGGCACAGAAAGATCATGGCGCGTCACACTTACAATAATTGTCCACGCTGTCACCTACCTTGACGCCATGTCGTATGTGAATTGCTCGAAGTCGGTCAGCCCTAGCGTCCACCTCCAGGGTCTCTGTCTGACCAAAGATCGGACACGAATCGGACCGGTGAGGAGCAGGGCCATCGAAGGGTGGCTGCTCTACCCCGAGCGTCCGTTTCTCTTCCTCAATCCCCTGCGACGCAGACGGCATTGTTGACACCTGTTCGACATATTCCATCGTTGTGACGATGGTGACCGACGATGCGTGGAGAAGCAGGAGGACAGCGAGAGCGACCTGTGTCGGGTTGGCCATCGCAACATAATCCAACTAGCAGACAATGAATAGACGCCGACTTATGACGAAGACATCGGAACCAGAGGTGGTCATGCTCCACTGCTCCGTTCTAATCCAAACCGACTGTGACGATGAGGCTGCTGAGACAGGGATAGCTGCTGCTCTAGATGATGATGATGATGATGCTGAGGCGATGGTCTCGGCGCGCAGTCCGATCGAGTCTGCAGCAGCCGATGGATGCATGGAGATGGCTGACGGCTGATTGCCAGAGAGAGAGAGAGAGAGAGAGAGAGAGAGAGAGAGAGAGAGAGAGAGAGAGAGAGAGAGAGAGAGAGAGAGAGAGAGAGAGACAGACAGACAGACAGACAGACAGACAGACAGACAGACAGACAGACAGACAGACAGACAGACAGACAGAGACAGACAGACAGACAGACAGAGACAGACAGACAGAGAAAAAGAGAAGGAGACAGACATACAGAGATTGAGACAGAAACAGAGACAGAAAGAAAGAGGCAGACGCGCTGAGAGACAGAGACAGATACAGAGACAAACAGCGAAAGAAATAAAGACATAAACAGAGACAGAGAGACAGACAGAGCCAGAAAGAGACTAGGCATAGACAGAGAGACAGAGAGAAAGAGAGACAGAGTGCGTGGGTGATGCTGAAAGCGCTCGCTCGATACTTGGACAGACAAGATGTGAGCAATCGAACAAAGGATGATACATTGGCTGCAAATCAGGCGATTGAAGATATTGTAGCGTTCGTTGTTTACGCCTGTGTGTTTGTCCGTCTGCCTGTTTCTCTTTGTCTGTATATTATTTGTCTTCTTGTGTAGGTTTGTGTGTGTCTACCTGTTTGTCTGTTGTCTTTTTTTCATGTTTGTTTCCAATTTCTGTGTATAATATTATATGCATGTTTTTCTATATATGTATGTATGAATGCATTTATGTACGCATGTATGCACGTAAGTTTGTATGCATGTACGTACGCATGCATGTATGTATGTATGTATGTATGCATGTATGTATGTATGTATGTAACTATGTATGTATGTATGTATGTATGTATGTATGTATGTATGTATGTATGTATGTATGTATGTATGTATGTATGTATGTATGTATGTATGTATGTATGTATGTATGTATGTATGTATGTATGTATGTATGTATGTATGTATGTATGTATGTATGTATGTATGTATATCTGTCTGCGTCTGTATCTTTCCGTCTGCCTGTCTCTGTCTGAAGGATGTCTGTCTGTACCTGTGTCTGACTCTATTCGTGGTCATAAGTCGGCATTTCTTTGTTATCCCTAGAAAAGACTCTGACCTTATTCACGCAGTCGACCATTTCGAACAAAATCGCTGATGCGAGGATTGGATCAGGTTTAGTTCCAAGTCCAAAACCAAAGGTCAGCTAGGTCAATAGGCAGACTGATTCGTCGGGTGGTATTTGGGCGTCGCAAACATTAAGCAGAAGGAGGAGGAGGAAGAAGAACAGGAGGAGGAGGAGGAGGAGGAGGAGGAAGAAGAACAGGAGGAGGAAGAAGAACAGGAGGAGGAGGAGGAAGAGAAGACGAAGAAGAATGAGAAGAGAAGGAGGAAGAAGAAGAACAGGAGGAGGCGAAGAAGAAGAGCAGGAAGAGGAGGAGGAGGAGGAGGAGGAGGAGGAGGAGGAGGAGGAGAGCAGAAGCAGCAAATTAAGATAAGAGAGAGGATTTTATGAAGAGCATTGTTTTTAATTGAAGTGAACTTAGCGTTAATAGAAATGCCAAAGCGAAAAGGCGTTCGCGGAACACATTATACAGATCATAAGCTGACAGACGTTGCCCAAAGCAGGAATTAGTGTTTGCTGATGAGAAAATTCTCTTCTCTGTTCTAACTCCTTCACTCGGTCCTCTTTCTGCCTGTTTATCACTTGGTCTACAGCCCTCTTCTTTCTGTTCTTGTTCCTCTTCTTCTTCTGTTTCTTCCTTTTCCTATCCTCCTCCTGCTTCTTCTCCCCTCCTTCTTGATTTTTCTTTTTCTTTTTCTTCT
>OY744614.1:30130094-30215094 GCA_963556255.1 Allolobophora icterica
TGTGTAACTTCATCCATGCAATAAAACGAGATGGATGTCTGACAGATCTAAAAGGCGCGCCTTAAGGACAAAAGAGAATGAGACCACGGTTATGTCTCTCGGTTTCAACAGTCAGAATGCGTTGAATCATAATCGTAAACTATCAAATGTTTCTAAAGCGCTACTCTAAAGCTAAGCGCAGGGCACCAGCTTATTCACGAGCGCTGTAAACAAAACATTCGGACACTTGTGAATCTCTGAAGTCAGATCTGATGCAGGCCAGGAGTAAAACACGCCGTACATCTCACTTTAGTCATTAGAGCCACTTAATAGACAATGAGTTGCGTATAGGCACTATATCCCTATACAGCGTCGGCCCAGTTTGTTTCATGCGAAACCCTCTCTTGGTGATAATATGTTTATCACGTGTTACCCGTGAACTTAGGCCTACGAGTGGCCATGTTTTCGCAGTACACAATATGGCTGCATCCTAATTGTTTGCACTGCGTTTGGGATTGAGTGTAATAGAATAGTAGATCACGACTTTCATCACCGGTCCTGAATTGCGAAATTCTGGCGCGTCGAACGAATGTGTCTGCTATGAAATATCAACACGAGGAACATGTTTGGTGTTCGACAACAATTACGGAGGGAGTGATGCGGCGAGGAATTATGGTCCAGATGGGAACAACTGGTGACAGTTCCATCGATCGGTTCTCATCTAGGATGGAATGAACAGAACATAAAACAATAAATTCGGCTTTTATTTCAGCCAGGTCATCATCGTCTGTAAATATTTAAAGCCTGTGTATTACTAATAATGCCATTTTATTTCAGTTAAATGGTGCCAGAGAAATATTTTGTCTGCCTTTAAAAATTAAGCATTAGTTTAAACCAAATAAACATTCTAGCTCATTCATTCATTCATTCTGGAAATATATACAGCGCCTCTTCAAGAGGCATACTCAGAAGCTCCAGGGGTTATCCAACTCCAAATAGGTTAATTTGCGTGATCTAGTAATAGAGGGCCGTGTATACTCGTTGCCATGTTTAATTATGTCCCATAGGAACCGTAGGCTAACTGTACCCATGTCAATGCAAAGGAAGTTGCTGATGAGACGAATTCCTTGACTGAAGCGGATTTTTAAAAATCCATAGGTGGCACGTACCATCGGACTTAAATCAGAGACTGAGCCAGTCATTACAGCGTTCAGACTCCCTTGCAAGTCTCGATATATATGAAGCTGAGAGTCGCATTAAGCCGACAATAAGTCTCGGTTAGCACGATGCTTTGCTGTCCCAAGCGTATGCGTTAAATTGTAGAAAGCCTAGACGAGGTCTGGCCATTAAGCTGTTTAAACCCACAGCGGGGCTTATTAGAAAAGAAACAGCCTTTCCCGAAACAATAAGAAACGAAAACGATGCATTTAAAGACTTTTCGCTGCACCTCAGAGAGCAACAGCAAAAAAAGTAGTCGTGGAAATAAGAAGACAAGAGAAAGAGAGACAGAGAGACAGAGATAGACATACAGAGAGAGAGACAGAGAGAGAGAGAGAGAGAGAGAGAGAGAGAGAGAGAGAGAGAGAGAGAGAGAGAGAGAGAGAGAGAGAGAGAGAGAGAGAGAGAGAGAGAGAGAGAGAGAGAGACAGACAGACAGACAGACAGAGACAGAGAGACAGAGAGACAGAGAGACAGAGAGACAGAGAGACAGAGACAGAGACAGAGACAGAGACAGAGACAGAGACAGAGACAGAGACAGAGACAGAGACAGAGACAGAGACAGAGACAGAGACAGATAGAAAGATACAAAGAAGGGCAGAGAAAGACAGAGACAGACAGAGACAGACAAAGGCAGAGAGACCTACACTCGAGAGAGACAGAAAGAGAGAGAGAGAGAAAGGAAGAGAAAGAAAGAGACAGAGAAAGAGAGGCAGAGAGACAGAGACAGAGATAGAGACTTAGAGAGAGAGAGAGAGCGAGAGAGAGAGAGAAAGAAAGAGAGAGAGAGAGAGCGAGAGAGAGAGAGAGAGAGAGAGAGACAGAGACAGAGACAGAGACAGAGACAGAGACAGAGACAGAGACAGAGACAGAGACAGATAGAAAGATACAAAGAAGGGCAGAGAAAGACAGAGACAGACAGAGACAGACAAAGGCAGAGAGACCTACACTCGAGAGAGACAGAAAGAGAGAGAGAGAGAAAGGAAGAGAAAGAAAGAGACAGAGAAAGAGAGGCAGAGAGACAGAGACAGAGACAGAGATAGAGACTTAGAGAGAGAGAGAGAGCGAGAGAGAGAGAGAAAGAAAGAGAGAGAGAGCGAGAGAGAGAGAGAGAGAGAGAGAGAGAGAGAGAGAGAGAGAGAGAGAGAGAGAGAGAGAGAGAGAGAGAGAGAGAGAGAGAGAGAGAGAGAGAGAGGATGTAGGGACAAGGCAGGACGAGAAACAGAATGTTAAGGACGAACGATCGAAAGTCCGTGAGTGCAGTTAAAGCTCCTCACAAAATGTCCCCACGAAATTAGTAGTCCATGTTACAGTCCCCTGAGAATGGAAACGGTTATTCTGACCCTTCAGTAACACTAGGCACTATTATTATTACAATATGAGTCTATATTATTATCATTATTATTATTATTATTATATATTATTATTATTATTATTATTATTGTTGTTGTTGTTGTTAGTAGTAGTAATAATAATAATAATAATAATAATAATAGTAGTAGTAGTAGTAGTAGTAGTAGTAGTAGTAGTAGTAGTAGTAGTAGTAGTAGTAGTAGTAGTAGCAGCAGTAGAAGTGGAAGTGGTAGTAGTAGAAGTAGTAGTAGAAATTGATAACTTCTATCGCGCCAGTGTCTAATGCACAAGGCATCGACCGATGACGCACCAAAACCCAACGATTATCAGATCAATATTCAGTGGATGTGTCGACTATGCAGAGACAGCCTGTGATCAATAAACAGTTTGAAAAAGGTTGAGCCTCAAGTTTGACAAAGACACCAGTTGACCAGCTTAAAGATTTAAGCATTTGAACTTCTTGACCTGCTGTGGTGTTTCCGCATAGCACAAAGTCAATGTTTGACGGGTTGATGAGTTTATTAATCACCAGCCAAGGCTGAACCTCATGAGAGGTTGTATACTACAACAGCAGCACAGATGAATGACAAGAAAAACTGTAAATCTGAATGTCGTTCCCATAGAAACGATGCTCCACTGAATGACAGCCACGTACTGTACCCAGTAGTGTGTGGTGTGGTGTACGTGGTGAACAAAAAAGGCCAAGTTCCGATGGACACCACATGTTAGCAAATCACTGTAGGAATAATTGCCATATCAGAATACAATAGGGGCCTATATTGATTGGGTGAGTGACCGGCGATACGTAGCATACCAATTCAGTGCAGGACCAGAAACCCAAAATCAATGCTGGAGGCAACGAACAATGAGTGAATCGTTCACAGTATCTTACTGAGTTTTACATCATGCCAATGATCTTTGTATATATAAATTGGTCTTACTGAGTTTTACATCATGCCAATGATCCTCGTGTATAAAGTGGTCTTACTGAGTTTTACACCATGCCAATATTCTTCATATATCAACTGGTCTGAGTTTTACGCCATGCCAATATTCTTCATATATGAACTGGTCTTACTGAGTTTTACATCATGCCAATATTCTTCATATATGAACTGGTCTTACTGAGTTTTACACCATGCCAATATTCTTCATATATCAACTGGTCTGAGTTTCACGCCATGCCAATATTCTTCATATATGAACTGGTCTTACTGAGTTTTACATCATGCCAATATTCTTCATATATGAACTGGTCTTACTGAGTCTTACATCATGCCAATATTCTTCATATATGAATTGGTCTTACTGAGTTTTACATCATGCCAATATTCTTCATATATGAACTGGTCTTACTGAGTCTTACATCATGCCAATATTCTTCATATATGAACTGGTCTTACTGAGTTTTACATCATGCCAATATTCTTCATATATGAACTGGTCTTACTGAGTCTTACATCATGCCAATATTCTTCATATATGAACTGGTCTTACTGAGTTTTACATCATGCCAATATTCTTCATATATGAACTGGTCTTACTGAGTTTTACATCATGCCAATATTCTTCATATATGAACTGGTCTTACTGAGTTTTACATCATGCCAATATTCTTCATATATGAACTGGACTTACTGAGTCTTACATCATGCCAATATTCTTCATATATGAACTGGTCTTACTGAGTCTTACATCATGCCAATATTCTTCATTATATGAACTGGTCTTACTGAGTTTTACATCATGCCAATATTCTTCATATATGAACTGGACTTACTGAGTTTTACATCATGCCAATATTCTTCATATATGAACTGGTCTTACTGAGTTTTACATCATGCCAATATTCTTCATATATGAACTGGTCTTACTGAGTCTTACATCATGCCAATATTCTTCATATATGAATTGGTCTTACTGAGTTTTACATCATGCCAATATTCTTCATATATGAACTGGTCTTACTGAGTCTTACATCATGCCAATATTCTTCATATATGAACTGGTCTTACTGAGTTTTACATCATGCCAATATTCTTCATATATGAACTGGTCTTACTGAGTCTTACATCATGCCAATATTCTTCATATATGAACTGGTCTTACTGAGTTTTACATCATGCCAATATTCTTCATATATGAACTGGTCTTACTGAGTTTTACATCATGCCAATATTCTTCATATATGCACTGGTCTTACTGAGTTTTACATCATGCCAATATTCTTCATATATGAACTGGACTTACTGAGTCTTACATCATGCCAATATTCTTCATATATGAACTGGTCTTACTGAGTCTTACATCATGCCAATATTCTTCATATATGAACTGGTCTTACTGAGTTTTACATCATGCCAATATTCTTCATATATGAACTGGTCTTACTGAGTCTTACATCATGCCAATATTCTTCATATATGAACTGGTCTTACTGAGTTTTACATCATGCCAATATTCTTCATATATGAACTGGACTTACTGAGTCTTACATCATGCCAATATTCTTCATATATGAACTGGTCTTACTGAGTCTTACATCATGCCAATATTCTTCATATATGAACTGGTCTTACTGAGTTTTACATCATGCCAATATTCTTCATATATGAACTGGACTTACTGAGTCTTACATCATGCCAATATTCTTCATATATGAACTGGTCTTGCTGAGTTTTACATCATGCCAATATTCTTCATATATGAACTGGTCTTACTGAGTCTTACATCATGCCAATATTCTTCATATATGAACTGGTCTTACTGAGTTTTACATCATGCCAATATTCTTCATATATGAACTGGACTTACTGAGTCTTACATCATGCCAATATTCTTCATATATGAACTGGTCTTACTGAGTCTTACATCATGCCAATATTCTTCATATATGAACTGGTCTTACTGAGTTTTACATCATGCCAATATTCTTCATATATGAACTGGTCTTACTGAGTCTTACATCATGCCAATATTCTTCATATATGAACTGGTCTTACTGAGTTTTACATCATGCCAATATTCTTCATATATGAACTGGACTTACTGAGTCTTACATCATGCCAATATTCTTCATATATGAACTGGTCTTACTGAGTCTTACATCATGCCAATATTCTTCATTATATGAACTGGTCTTACTGAGTTTTACATCATGCCAATATTCTTCATATATGAACTGGACTTACTGAGTCTTACATCATGCCAATATTCTTCATATATGAACTGGTCTTACTGAGTTTTACATCATGCCAATATTCTTCATATATGAACTGGTCTTACTGAGTCTTACATCATGCCAATATTCTTCATATATGAACTGGTCTTACTGAGTCTTACATCATGCCAATATTCTTCATATATGAACTGGTCTTACTGAGTCTTACATCATGCCAATATTCTTCATATATGAATTGGTCTTACTGAGTTTTACATCATGCCAATATTCTTCATATATGAACTGGACTTACTGAGTCTTACATCATGCCAATATTCTTCATATATGAACTGGTCTTACTGAGTTTTACATCATGCCAATATTCTTCATATATGAACTGGTCTTACTGAGTTTTACATCATGCCAATATTCTTCATATATGAACTGGACTTACTGAGTCTTACATCATGCCAATATTCTTCATATATGAACTGGTCTTACTGAGTTTTACATCATGCCAATATTCTTCATATATGAACTGGACTTACTGAGTCTTACATCATGCCAATATTCTTCATATATGAACTGGTCTTACTGAGTTTTACATCATGCCAATATTCTTCATATATGAACTGGTCTTACTGAGTTTTACATCATGCCAATATTCTTCATATATGAACTGGTCTTACTGAGTTTTACATCATGCCAATATTCTTCATATATGAACTGGACTTACTGAGTCTTACATCATGCCAATATTCTTCATATATGAACTGGTCTTACTGAGTCTTACATCATGCCAATATTCTTCATATATGAACTGGTCTTACTGAGTTTTACATCATGCCAATATTCTTCATATATGAACTGGTCTTACTGAGTCTTACATCATGCCAATATTCTTCATATATGAACTGGTCTTACTGAGTTTTACATCATGCCAATATTCTTCATATATGAACTGGACTTACTGAGTCTTACATCATGCCAATATTCTTCATATATGAACTGGTCTTACTGAGTCTTACATCATGCCAATATTCTTCATTATATGAACTGGTCTTACTGAGTTTTACATCATGCCAATATTCTTCATATATGAACTGGACTTACTGAGTCTTACATCATGCCAATATTCTTCATATATGAACTGGTCTTACTGAGTTTTACATCATGCCAATATTCTTCATATATGAACTGGTCTTACTGAGTCTTACATCATGCCAATATTCTTCATATATGAACTGGTCTTACTGAGTCTTACATCATGCCAATATTCTTCATATATGAACTGGTCTTACTGAGTCTTACATCATGCCAATATTCTTCATATATGAATTGGTCTTACTGAGTTTTACATCATGCCAATATTCTTCATATATGAACTGGACTTACTGAGTCTTACATCATGCCAATATTCTTCATATATGAACTGGTCTTACTGAGTTTTACATCATGCCAATATTCTTCATATATGAACTGGTCTTACTGAGTTTTACATCATGCCAATATTCTTCATATATGAACTGGACTTACTGAGTCTTACATCATGCCAATATTCTTCATATATGAACTGGTCTTACTGAGTTTTACATCATGCCAATATTCTTCATATATGAACTGGACTTACTGAGTCTTACATCATGCCAATATTCTTCATATATGAACTGGTCTTACTGAGTTTTACATCATGCCAATATTCTTCATATATGAACTGGTCTTACTGAGTTTTACATCATGCCAATATTCTTCATATATGAACTGGACTTACTGAGTCTTACATCATGCCAATATTCTTCATATATGAACTGGTCTTACTGAGTTTTACATCATGCCAATATTCTTCATATATGAACTGGTCTTACTGAGTTTTACATCATGCCAATATTCTTCATATATGAACTGGTCTTACTGAGTTTTACATCATGCCAATATTCTTCATATATGAACTGGTCTTACTGAGTTTTACATCATGCCAATATTCTTCATATATGAACTGGTCTTACTGAGTTTTACATCATGCCAATATTCTTCATATATGAGCTGGTCTTACTGAGTCTTACATCATGCCAATATTCTTCATATATGAACTGGTCTTACTGAGTTTTACATCATGCCAATATTCTTCATATATGAACTGGTCTTACTGAGTTTTACATCATGCCAAAGATCCTTGTATATAAATATTATTGGTCTTACTGAGTTTTACATAATGCCAATGATCCTTGTATATAAATTGGTCATGCTGAGTTTTACACTATGCCAATATTCTTCGTATATGAACCGGTCTTACTGAGTTTTACATCATGCCAATGATCCTCGTATATAAATTGGTCTTACTGAGTTTTACATCATGCCAATATTCTTCATATATGAACTGGTCTTGCTGAGTTTTACATCATGCCAATGATCCTTGTATATACATTGGTCTTACTGAGTCTTACGTCATGCCAATGTTCTTCATATAGAAGCTGGTCTAAGTTAACTGTATGAAAGCGTCATTAGCAAACGAAATAGTGCAATGGATCCGTCACCAATGGCACTCCGACGCAGACAGCTGGAGCCCAATGAACGGATTCCTGTACATAGTTGCTCAGAGTATCTGGGCTAAACTGCGTCGAAGACAGGCGGTAGGCCAAGCGTTCGCAGCACCGGTTACGCCTCCGCCTCGTCGACACTCATTGGTGGAAGAGGACGCAGGTCCAGCTACTTCTCGAACCATAGCACCAGTCTGACGATGTATGTGCTGGATGTCATGAAGCAGCTTCCCAACCAATCTGGGTCCTCGACTACCGTTTGGACTCGTGTTCTCACAAGGTTTAGCGATTTGTAAACTAGCACCCAGTGGGAAATCTTCCTACACTCGTTTGAAGTTGCAGTTCTTCTTGACTGTCACCATTGCGCTGCCATCTGTTTCCATGGCACCTTGAAGAATCTTGCAAGTGGACGTTCACCTTCAAGTGACCCCCACATAAGGCCAAGTGCCCAAGATGTCTGAGCTGCAACAAGGGACTACTACACAAGAAGCCGAATGCTAAACTGAATGATGATGCTCATTAGTGTGAAAACTCCGACACAGTATACCAATGCTGTAGTCGGGAGCGCCTCTTAGTAGTAGTAGACTTGTGGAAGCGCTACAGAAATATCCGAAATAAATAAAATAAATAAATTAGCCGTTTGCATCAGTGCATGAATTGTACGCTGTTTAACAACAATCGCTGTAAAGTTTGCTAATCCCTGGGGTCACCCAGGCTCAATTGTTTGGACTGGCAGATGTAACTGAAATTACTTATTTGTTTCTGGGAAACAGATTTCTAAACATTCATTTCTTTAGGTCTACGTGCAGTGACTTCTATTTATAGCGGAACTCCAAAATTATAATTGTTGAGGATACTGCTCAGGTCGTATCACTCATCATTTTGCAAACTGAAAATTGCAGACAGTCAATCAATCAATCAATCAATCAATCAATCAATCAATCAATCAATCAATCAATCAATCAATCAATCAATCAATCAATCAATCAATCAATCAATCAATCAATCAATCAATCAATCAATCAATCAATCAATCAACGTTTTTATTGTCAACCTTTGTGAACCAATACATGACAAAAAAAGATACAGCAAAGGAAAATTAGTAACAAGTTCTGGTACATGGGCAGCCGATAGGGCCCCAGAAGGGATAGCAATCCCGCTTAAAGAGGGACCCCAATTGCCAAACAGATAATTTATGACGATATACGGACAATAACAGGAACACCAAACATCACTTGACTAAGCAGCACTAGTTGACAAATGAACTACTCAAAAAGTAGCAAGATATTCCATCATTAATACAAATCCAATTAAATTCAAGCACATCATTTAAATTGCACCGCTTTACGTCTATATTGATATTTAAATGTGTTTAATTAAGATCTTGATTGTACTGTCATGTTTCAATGTAATTTTACTGCGTACTTGTCAGTTTGAATTAATAAAGATTATTATTATTATTACTATTATTATTATTATTATTATTATTATTATTATTATTATTATTATTATTATTATTATTATTATTATTATCATTATTATTAATAATTTATTATTATTATTATTATTATTATTATTATTATTATTATTATTATTATTATTATTATTATTATTATTATTATTATTATCTATATTTTAGGGCCTAGTCCAATAGCAACGTCACACAGACAGTAGAACAAACTAATGACTCCCCTTGACAATATCATATGTTGGCTTCTTGCGTAGGACACAATATGGACCACACATAGGACAAATGAAGCCCCTATAAGTCCACATGGACTTCACATGTCCTACAATACACTTTGAAGTTGGGATCGACTATAATGAAAGCGTCAGGGCGTTTATGGAATTAATCGATAAAATGTAATGTAATGGAAAATCTCCGAAGTTTTTCTGCGTCACACAAAAGCCACGTCAGGAAGTCCTCTATAGCAAGAATGTTTGGTCTCTTTCGGTGCCAGGTCGGAATTCTTAAAATACTGGGATGGCTGACTGATGCCAAGCCTAGCATATAACTTAGTCACTAAGTCTTAGTGGAACAGCGAAAAATCGCTTTCATTATAAATAATGCAGAGAAAAGTGAAATTTCTTACTCGGATCTTCGCCTCTGTGGACGCATAAGTAGGCTACATTCTGTTCGCTGTGCTGTTTTCTTACTGTCTGCGGTTGCTTCAAACGTCGACCGTGTTGAAATTCGTTTTCATTCGAAGATTTCAAACGTTAATCGTCTTGAATTACTTGTTTATTTGAAGATATTAAAGCGTAGTTATTCGAAGTTCTTTCACAAATTGAGAAATTTTACACCACGTCGATAGAAAGATGACATAAGACAAACGGCCCAAATATGACGTCATCGTTTCAGAAAACGTTTCCATGAGAACGCAAAATGACGTATTCATAATTAGAAGATTACTGGTGTTCTCCTTCCTCTGCGCATGGACGCCTGTATAAGCGCTTATACAGGCGTCTATGCACTGCGCAGTCAAACAGTAATCATAATTATTATAATATCATATCTTATAAAAATTATGGTTATTTATAAAGCGCCGCTCCAGCATAGACTATTCAGAGGCGCTCCCAGCGAGACAGCCTGAGGGAAGAGGAAGGCCTTCAGGCAGCGGAGAGAAGAGGGCGAGATCCCAAATAATATCTTGCTACGGATTGAGGGGGCAGGTAATTCCATTAGGAAGGGCTAATGATGGCAAAAGCACGATGCTGAGCCATCGAAGTCCTTGCGCGAGGGACAAGGAGATCAAGACGGTCCGCCGACCGAAGAGGGCGGGAAGAGAGAGCAGAGAGAGGTTTACGCATTTGGTCACAGATGTACTTAGGAGCTTTTCAGTAATAATGAAAACATGCAAATTCAAGTAGCTTATGTCGTTTATAGCCTCGAGCAATAAAACTCCTGATTGAAGATCTCGGCCGGAAGCAGTGTGATTCTTGTTAGCGATAACGGTAACGAGATTGTTCGTTAACAAAAATAAAACGATTTCGTTAATGATAACTATATGACTGTAACTTTAAAAAAATCATTGACTATGACTATAACGAATAAGTTTATAACACTAACGAAAATTTATCGTTATTTTCGGTTCAAAAAATAAAGGGTGCAATATCGACAAATATGAGAACGTGAAAATGCGTTACAACTAATAACTAATTATGTTCGCCCAGGATTTTGGATTTGTGAATTAACCCAGTAGTAGTGGCGCAATTAATTAGATTTAATTATTTTTATTAACGTTTCCATAGCGATTGCGACCCAAGTTGACTAGCACAAATTCGCGGAATTAGGCCTACTAGTCATAGTAATCTTGTAATCAAAATGTCTCTAAAGATCTTGAGCGGCCGAAAGCGTGGTAACGCTGTCTGTAGTCATTTCAAGTACGAATCAGTCACAAATAAAATAGTCCGTCAGCTTATGTTACAATAACTACGGTTATAAAAAATCTTGGATAGAATCTTGGCAATGATGCTTAAATTCATGATATAGTTCTGAAGCAGAAAAATTGTGTTGACAATTTTTTCATGGTTAACGCCTCCTAGCGGTCGTTTTAGCACGACGTCATATCCTAAGTCCTAACCTTAAACTGCCAATAACTTTTGAATGGAATTAGTTAGTCATACAGTTACAGCAAAATACCTATAGGAAACCTAAACTACATGTAGGCTTTGAGAATCAGTCTTCAAAAACCGGAATAGGCTTCCCCTAGCGGAGAAATCGGCATTACGGCGTTTTCGAGTTCTAGTGAAACGTTAATAACGAAACTTCTATTGAGTGCTATTAGGAAACAGATGAAAACCTTTCAGAATCTGATATTAGTTTTCACAAAACACGTCCTCTAGTGGAGAAATAAACATGACTTAGCATATTTGTTACCTGAAACTAGCATGGAACTTCAAATGGAATGCGATAACCACAACATTTATTTTGTGTAGAATTTAACCAGGAATGTATTATGATTGCTTGCTTGTGCTGTCAGCTCTCGGAGCCCTAGCGATCGTCACGATAAACAGTCTCCATTGCCGTCTTGCTCTTCCCCAGTACCGGTAGCTTTTGAGTCGCGCTCCGGCCTGGGAGTCCCACCATCAGCGACTATCGGCGTTTTTGGTTTGGTGTGTCTCGTGACGGTTTTCTTGGCATGTTAACAGGGGTGGTTTGCCATTGCCTTCCCCTGGTTTTGCCTGCCGTGCCCGTTCGTTCCCCTTCTTTTGGAAGGGTACTAACAGTCCGCACCGCGTGAAGGTGGGCACGGAGGACTTTGGTTCACAAGCCCAGGTCGGATCCGAGTCTACGCTCATGAGAGACGTCGGTCAGGTCGCCTCCCTGCTTTACTCTGTAACAGAGTGGCTGGTGAACCTTTATAATATGATAGCAGTGAGAAAATCGTTAGTAAGTCAACGGCAAACTACTATGATCTGTAACTATAATTATAATTGTTACGAATGATCACGATTTCGCAAAACAATGTTATGGAAGTTCAACCATTATTCAATCCCCATCATCAGTATCATCATCACCCACACTCGACTGTAGACTGACGCATGCGTCTTTTCTCCTCCACTCTTACATAGTTCTGTGCAGACAAGATTGTTCTGCCCGCATAAACATCTTTTGCCTCACTTTGTTGATCTGATTTTGACGGCATCGCAGTTACATCTGACTGTTTCTGACAAGCTGTAAGATGCAGTCAGTTGCTGGAGGCGCCATTAACAGCAGAGGCATAAGATTCCCATCACCTTCTTTCCAGCCGAGCTTGAGAGGATTATGTTCAATTGGATATTGCATGAGTGATGTCCTGGCCCCAAATGCGAGCTTGCATAATTATGAGCTCGACGGATGTGTTAAAACCATGCATCTGGAGTCGGTGGAGGATTTTCCACTACTTGGTTATTTTTCAGCTGCTTAAAGAGGTGCCATCTTAACTCTTTGAATCGCAAGATGTCAATATTCTTCGGACAGAACAGAGCGCACAAAAATTTCTCAATTTCTCACAACAGCAACTTTCTTAGTTGTAATAATAATAATAATAATAATAATAATAATAATAATAATAATAATAATAATAATAATAATAATAATAATAATAATAATATTAATATTAATAATAATAAAATAATAATAATAATAAATAATAATAATAGTAATAATAATAATAATAATAAAGACAATTTGTGTGTAATAATAATATGGGTAGCTCAGTCAAGTAGCCTATAGATCTGAAAATGCATGTTCAGCCCAATAGCTATTTGTGCTGGAGATAACCATAAGTGAGATGCGAGGATATGCCTCAGTTGATTTAAATCCATTTTATGCCAATGAAGAAATTTTGCAATTTTATAATCTGATGGGGTCGTTGAAATTGGAAGTCAGATTTGAAAATAATTCATTCATTCATTTTTATTCGGTAACCATCCAGAGAAAAAACAATGATACAATAATACATGGCTAAACAGTATGTCCTTGGTTACACTCAGTGCTTTTTTTCTAGAAAAAAAGGTTCCGGAACGGAACAATAGGTGCCGGAACGCAACAATTATGGGCGGGCTAAAATCACGAGAAAAACGGGATTGGGGGTTGGGAGGGGTCTCAATAAACACTGAAAACAGTTCAAAAACACTTAAATTAAATTAAAATAACTAAATTATTGTTTCAATTATTAAAATAAATAAATTATTTTTTAGGAGCTGAAAAAGGTGCCGGAACGCCGTACCGGCGCGTTCCGGCTGAAAAAAAGCCCTGGTTACACTGGAGACCCCGAAGGGTCGCAGACCACGCTAGGCCCTAGATAGGGCCACCTTAGTAGTATATAACAGAGAAAAGATGGCCTAAATTGTTCGTAGGAAAAAATGTCAAAAGTAAACAATAAAAAACATTAACGTAATCATAATTGCAACATGATCTGAAAGATATGACACAAGAAAAGTAACAGATATGAAGTGTTCGTAAATCTGAACGAGTTAAAAGAAGAATCACCTAGGAGATGGGCTCTGTAATGCCTAGTCAACGTAATGAGTTCCCTTAGTATAATGCAAAGGTTGATTAATCTGGAACCGAAGTCCACAATTCCTTAGTGAGAACTGATGGGTAAAGAGACACCCGAGACCTGGAAAGTGTGGATCAGGATAAGCGTGGATCCATACTGGAAGCGATCACTTGAAAGAGACTATGCCACGGCAGTCGTTGCCTTTGGCGCCTTAGCTTTATGATCACGAAACGGAATTTCGCACAAATCTTGGTGCAGAGGAAGCGAGGGGGCTGCGATCAAAGAGGGTACATCTGAATCATTCAATAGGCCGGTCATTGGAATCTCTAATCGGGTCATAACAAAACTTAAAGATCCCGAGGCGCCAACCAGGGAACCAGCCTCTAAACAGCAGACGACTTCCGGCCAATGAGCGGACGATAATGGGTGTTCTTTCTTGCGTAGCGTTAATTCCTTCATTAGATATGTGGCATTTTGCGTGCGCCTTTTTTTAAAAGATCGTTCATAGATCAGCCTACGGGATGGGAGGGGGGACAAGTTGGACAGGGACGCGTGGAGTACGGGGTGTGGTGTCGCAATCGAAGGTTTCCCTGTCGTGTGTTTGCCGTGTGTTGATGTCGACCCTCGATTGCTTGTTCTTTTACTTGCACTTTTGTTTAACGTGCCTAACTTTTCTATAGAAGATTCACGACGAACTTTGTTTAATTAATAAATGAATTTAATTAAAGAAACAAATATATATACACTAACTCTACGGGAACTTCCACGTAGTATTAAAGCGTTTAGATATTAAATCGGACTATCTCAAATGTTGCTTCGTACAGCCCAACTACAGATCGTTCTTTCGCGTCAGTCTCTGAAACTGACGGACTATACTCTGCCGCCCCGCTGGTCGTTCCTCCCGATGTTGATCGCTCGACCGATGTTCACACGTCGCGTTCGTCAGCAGTACAAGTCCCGTGTTCTCCGTTCCCTTCTGTTAAGTAGGAACTCCAGCGTGCATCAGTCAGCCCCCCTCCCCACGTCAAGCTATCGTCAATTAGTGTCAGATTGCTCCTCGATACGCGGGTCGTCGCTCGCCTGCAGCGCGGGCGGTGTCTGGTTACACCATAGCCGCGAGGTGTCCTATTACACCTTGGCTGTGTGGTGTCCGATTACACCTGGGCCTCGCGGCCTTCATTGTTGCCCAAGTGGAGGCTGGCTTTCGTCCGTCATCGTCCTATCTCGACCGGCAACGACGCTTATATCATAATGATGATGCCATCTCGTCGTTGTTGTCGATCTCCTCACGCGACACCTCCCTTCCCGGGGAGGACAAAGCCAGTCATTGGTTCGCCTCCCGGCTGAGAATGATGTCGTTCCCTCCATCGATTTCCTCCAGACCATGTCCTCGTCGTTCCCATGAAAAATACAAAATATCAGCACAGTTAGAAATTATATTTACAGTTGTCGCGGTGCCTTACATGGTAGTCCGCCTTCTTCCTCAATCATAGTCTGGACAAAAGATCAGCGGGAATATTCAGCGCCCCAGGTCGATATTCAAAAGACATATCGAAGTCCTGGAGGGCCAGAGCCCCTCTCGCAAGTTTAGCACTTGTGGGCGTAGAAGCAGTTAGGAAAGTCAAGGGGGTGTGATCAGAATAGAGGGTGGTCCTTGACATAAAAATCCAATCCCTAAACTTCTTCCACGCAGAAATCACAGCATGCGCTTCGCGTTCCACAGTGGACCAACGCGCTTGCGTAGCATCTAATTTAGAACTGGCAAAACATGTTGGCCGTTCTGTTCCATCGTCTTGAATTTGGAATAAGCGGCAACCGACTGCTTCGTCTGAAGCATCAGTCGATAGACCAAACTCTCTGCCGTAGTCAATTGTCTGCAAACATACAGTGTTATTCAAATCGTGCATGAATTTATCCAGCGCCTTTTGGTGTTCAGCTCGCCAGGGTATCCTAACATGCACCGATTTCTGGGTCCAGTCAATGAGAATTCTGGCTGTCTCAGCCAGGTTAGGGATGAAGTTCCTAAAATAACTGAAGAAGCCCATTAATCTCCGTATGTCCTTTTTGGACTCGGGTTGAGGGATTTTCCCTAGCCCTGCGATTTTCATAGGATCCGGTTCAATGCTCCCTGATCCGATCAGGTGACCTACAAACGTTGTTTGTCGCCTAGCAAACGAACTCTTCTTAATGTTAAGGGTCAGACCCGACTGTTGAATAGTCATTAAGTATTTCTCTAGGTGTTTCATGTGATCCGGCCACGTCATCGAGTGTACTGCCATGTCACTATGTGAGGGAGTGATGATACCTAGGGCCAAAAGTTCGCGGGTCTGCTTCTCCATCTCCGGTTTGAGCAGTTCCGGCACCTTATAGGCTCGCAAACTCTTCGGCCTGAACTCCGCGCTAACAGTGATTGTGTGTTCTAGGATGGGACAGAAACCTGGTTTGTCCGAGAACACATCTGGAAACCTGTCTAACAGACTAAACAGCTGTTTCCGCTCGGGTACCGTTAAGTGTGCAACGGCAATAGGGTCTACTTGTGCACTGGGCCTTGTCTGCCTCGTGACGAAGCTACCCATCGCTTCCCCGTGACCGAAGTCTTCGTCCTTCTCGAACAGAATGGAGCAATTGTTAATCAATGCTTGCTGTATTCTTTCGTTATATTTGCGAATCCGATTTGCGTGTAGTAAGCGGCTTTTGCCCCCTATTTCCACGATGTATGTGTAGGGCGATTTCACCTGAGCGATGATGGCCGGGCCTTGCCATTGGCCCTCCTTCTTTGCTCCTCGCGCTTCCGGTGATTGGATGATGACTTTATCCATTCTCTCTTTATGCAAGCACAGTTGTTTTACAGAATGCCCAGCTATTTTGTCTTTATGAAAGGGCAAATTGTCTTCAGTGAAGAAGCTCTTCGCCCCAATTTTCCCGTGGGCCAAGAATGGTGCTATTGTCGAACATTGTGCTTGTTCGGCCGCCATCTTGCTTCTGCCTACTATTGTGTCTTCCTTGGGTGGGGGTGGTATCTCAGGATTGAAGAATAGCTCTTCATTATCCGTTTCTTCGGGACTGGTTTCTCCTATACTCCCACTGTCTGCTTGAGCGACCGTGAAGTAATCCTCGCCTATCAGCGTCCTAAGTCCCTCTACCTCCTCCCCTCTCTCCTCTTCCTCACTCGTCTCAGTCCTTGCGACCGCCTGCGCTTCTGAAATTTGATCTATTTCAGGAGCGCTGGCCGCGTGACACGAGTACAACGCTGTCTCGCGCAGCAAGTCGGCTGTAGTGGGCGTGATAATAACGGTTCATTAAGGTCTTTAATGAGTGCCGCCCATATCCGAACATCAGGGGCGTAATTTACCTCCCCCTCCCTGTCCTCGCCGGCCTGAGACCCCTTTAGTCTCAGCCGCACCACGTCCACAATCATTGATTGACCGTTCAGCCCCTTCACCTCTATCTGCTTGACCACAGGTAGGTTGAGCGGCCTGATTAGTTCTGCTCGCGCACAATTGTATTCGGCCCCGCTATCTATTAGAGACGATGTCACAGGGAGCCCTGTAATATACACTTTCATGTACTCTTACATAAGTCTCCTCCACGTCAATGCAATCCGGGTTTGTCGGCAATGCATGCTGTTCTATCTCTTGTATCAATGGCGGCCCGTCTTGTCGCGTCTCGCTTTGTCTGTCTGCCTGTCTGTCTTGAGCTCTGGTCACGGTTGGCTGGACCGCACACGCGCTCACCTGCTTGCTTTTAGTTTGTTTGTTCTTCGAACACAGTTTAGCTCTGTGGTCTGGAGAAAAGCATAGGAAACAAAGGCCACGCTTTCTAATCTCGTCGGGGGTTGGACGTCCGTCTGTCCTGTTATTTGTCTGTGTCCCTCCCGGTCGGTCAGTCCACGTGTCCGTCTGTTTGGCTGTCGTCTGAGGAGGTGCTGGCGCTTTCGCGTAGCGTGCCTCCGTCTTACCCGTGCCTAGACTATGCTTCGTATAGTCATTTTCCCAAGGGTGTGTAGCGACATAAGTGTCAGCCGCTTCGGCTAACTCTTTGTGCCCTAACCACTTCTGCTGCTCTTGACTGAGGATGAAATTCAAACATCCTCTGGGCAACATTTCTTTCATCTTATCTGCAATCAAGAGGCTCGTAACCTCATCAAATGTCATTGCCTTGCGATCTTGCAGATAGTAAGAAAGTAAATTATGCAGTCTCGAAGCTAATGTTGTGTATGATTCATCTGCCGCCTTTTTTGCGTTCATGAACCGCTCTCGTAAAGAGACTGCGCTCACTTTGAACTCTTTCAACAAGAAGGTTTTTAGCTTCCCGTAATTAACAAGCTCCTCTTGTGTGAGTCTGGCCGTCAGTGCTCTGGCCTGATTATCTAGACAGGTCAAGAGTAATCTGCTTCGAAGGTCGTCCGGGACAGCGCAAGAGTCGAATAACCTTTCGCAATGCACAAAGAAACCCGGGATTTGCGCATGGTCGCTGGGGAATCTCGGTAAGAGTCCTCGCAAGCTTTCACTATACGTTTTCATTCGTCCTACGACCGAATGCCTCAAGTTATAGTCCCTTTCGTCTCTGAGTCTCCTCTCTGCGTCCCTTTCCTCTCGGCCTTCCTTCTCTCTCTTCTCTGCCTCCTCCTTCTCTTCCTTCCTCTGTTTCTCAGCCCGCTTCTCCTCCTGAAGCCTGAGCTTCTCAGCCTCCTCCTTCTCTTCTTTCCTCTGTTTCTCAGCCCGCTTCTCCTCCTGAAGCCTGAGCTTCTCAGCCTCCTCCTTCTCTTCTCTTCGCTGTCTTTCTTCTTTCTCTTCTCTTCTCCTCTCTTTCTCTTCCTCTCTACTCTCTCTTCTCTCCGCTTCCTCTCTCGCTTCTTTTCTCAGTCTTTCTTCTTTCTCTTCTCTTCTCCTCTCTTTCTCTTCCTCTCTTCTCTCTTTCTCTTCCTCTCTTCTCTCTTTCTCTTCCTCTCTTCTCTCTCTTCTCTCCGCTTCCTCTCTCAGCCTTGCGGCTTCCTCTCTCTCGTATTTTAAGCGTTTTAATTCGTATACCTGCGTTTGCGCTGCCGAGTCGATACTGCTTTCTATGCTACCCGTGCTTACTTCCT
The DNA here is from genome assembly GCA_963556255.1 of Allolobophora icterica. Lineage (NCBI taxonomy): Eukaryota > Metazoa > Annelida > Clitellata > Crassiclitellata > Lumbricidae > Allolobophora > Allolobophora icterica. The sequence goes on from OY744614.1 coordinate 30,149,415, forward strand.
CACTTACTTCTGGCGGGGTTTCCCGTCCAGACACAATTATTTCAGCACTCGCCTCTTGGAGTTGGCCCGTACTCATGGAACCCAATTCCTCCTCTCCTAGTCCCATCTTTGTCAGATATGCGACTAGTCTGTGACGGGGCATGTTCAGCACCTTCACTCTTTTCCCTATCGACAACTTATCCATCTTCCAACAGTCCGCTCACTAATAGAAAAAGATAAGTAAGTTAGAGGAGAGTCACCGTTGGTCAGAAATCAAAGAAAACAACGTCCTAAAATTCTACCACAAATACAACAAGAACAGAACTGAGCAAAAGGAGCTACGCAAAAGCCTCGGCTATTCGCACACCAATCCTCATCCAGACCTCAACCGCAACCTCACAGATTACCACGACTACCAGTAAGGACTTACCCTCTGATACGTCGAGCGTGTTCCGTCTTTTGGTATCTTGGCTGATCCGCTGTCCTCCGTTGTCACTCCCGTCCGTCGTTGCTAGCGATGGTCGGTCGTCCGTTGGCGCTCTTGTTCCTCGTCCTTGCCTGCTGCTGTCGGTTCCTTCGAGTCCTTCGTCTTCGGAGTCCGGCACTCGATTTCTCCAGTTGCGAAGGGTTGTATTCGCCGCTGGTCCCGATCTGTTGAGATTCCTCTTTTCCGTTTCCGGTTCCGCTCTTCGTCGTGACGTCTTCAGTTGAAAATCCTGTCGACTGCGCCAATGTCGCAATCGAAGGTTTCCCTGTCGTGTGTTTGCCGTGTGTTGATGTCGACCCTCGATTGCTTGTTCTTTTACTTGCACTTTTGTTTAACGTGCCTAACTTTTCTATAGAAGATTCACGACGAACTTTGTTTAATTAATAAATGAATTTAATTAAAGAAACAAATATATATACACTAACTCTACGGGAACTTCCACGTAGTATTAAAGCGTTTAGATATTAAATCGGACTATCTCAAATGTTGCTTCGTACAGCCCAACTACAGATCGTTCTTTCGCGTCAGTCTCTGAAACTGACGGACTATACTCTGCCGCCCCGCTGGTCGTTCCTCCCGATGTTGATCGCTCGACCGATGTTCACACGTCGCGTTCGTCAGCAGTACAAGTCCCGTGTTCTCCGTTCCCTTCTGTTAAGTAGGAACTCCAGCGTGCATCAGTCAGCCCCCCTCCCCACGTCAAGCTATCGTCAATTAGTGTCAGATTGCTCCTCGATACGCGGGTCGTCGCTCGCCTGCAGCGCGGGCGGTGTCTGGTTACACCATAGCCGCGAGGCCTTCATTGTTGCCCAAGTGGAGGCTGGCTTTCGTCCGTCATCGTCCTATCTCGACCGGCAACGACGCTTATATCATAATGATGATGCCATCTCGTCGTTGTTGTCGATCTCCTCACGCGACATGTGGAGCGCACGACGGGAGGAAAAGGCGCGGGTGTCATTATCCGTGCACGCTTCATAAAACTGTACGACTGTTGGGCGGTGAAGGCGGAGGACGGCGACAACGTTGTGTTTTTTATGGAGGCGAGGGGGCTGGACCGTTCGCAACGGCAAATCATCGACATCTCCTCCATGGTCTCCTAATATCGGTGCTGCATTGCAGAAGAATCAGCTCTCCCACTCCGAGTCGCCCTGCCAGGCCCTCTCCCCACGCCGTCTCTCTCTCTCTCTCTCTCTCCCTCTCCACTGCAGGCGTTATTTATTTCGATCGGAACAATACGTGTCGGACCGAGGGTGCATTGGAAGCAGCCAACGGCCGCCAGCCACTCTTTCTCTTGTCTTTCGACATAAGCTGTCTGGTTGAGGAGAAGTTATGCGTTCGAACCCGTCACTTTATTCCACACTATTACGAAGGATAGTACAGCGTACCAAAATAAACGCTATCTATGCTTACAGCAGTTGATGTTTGTATTATATGTCTGATGGCATGTGCACCTCCCTGTCTGGTTTTGGCAGATACTGATATTACGAATGCACTCTGCACTCATCGACGAAGAGCCCTGGAAGAGAATTATGGGCCCCGTTATTGCACTCACAACGCCCGAAAGGGTCGCAGCCGGACGCCATATTTACTGTCAGCCTTAGCCACCTCGGTTTGAACCCTGTCGCACACATACAGAGGGACCTACTATTACCAGTGGAAGTTGTTAACACACACACACACACACACACACACACACACACACACACACACACACACACACACACACACACACACACACACACACACACACACACACACACACACACACACACACACACACACACACACACACACACACACACACACACACACACACACACACACACACACACACACACACACACACACACACACACACACACACACACACACACACACACACACTGTGAACTCAGGCAACGCCTTTGACTATGACAGCGCACTAGTTCATTAGGCCTCTATCCAGATCTATCGTTTATGTACAAAGTACATTCACGTGCGCCTCATACCAATTTACTTATGATATTGTGAGCGTACAAGGCACGGGAGAAGTGAGATCTGTTCGTGAATTGTCGGAAAGACAGGTTTTGTTTAATTGCTCGAGGAGGCCAATAATGAGGAATTCTGCTTTTGAATGGTTTATTCGGAGTAGGCCTATTGGTTCACAACCCGTTCGGAGAGTTTCGGTAAGAAAGAGATTTGAAAATGAGAGGCCCAATTGGAGAGAAGTTCCTTGTCTAGGGATGTCTTTTTTTAAGTGATTTAACGACTGAGTTTTTGAAAAGCTTAGGAAACGTGCCGGTCGATAGAGATAGGTTGGTGATCTTGGTTTATTAATTTTATTTGTTTTATTCCGGATATTGGTTAGACTAGGAACGCGAAGGTTTGCACAGTCTTTGACCAAAGAGGTTGGGATTGGGTCGAGGTCGCATTGTTTGTTTAGAGAGGATTGGATGAGGGTCGTAATTTCTGCTCAAAACGGTTACAAGATGCAGTAGGTGGCAAAGTTGTGTCCTTGTGGTCACCTGAAGGAGAAGAGTTGCTTTGTGCAGAGGTTGATTTTGACAAGAGAGTCTGTATTGAGAGACGGAAGGAGGAAACTTTGTCAGGGAAGAATGACGCAAAGGAGTCGGCAATGGATGTTTGTGCGATAGAGTTTGGAGGGGGTGAGAGGAGCCACGGTAAGAAGATTGTGTATGGTTTTCAAAAGATTTCTAGGACTGGTGTGATTGCATATTTACGACCGTTGACAACAGCAAAAAGGGTAGTTCAATGGGGATGTCCGCACACGAAGAGAAGGGTCACCCAAATGAGGAATGGGGGGGGGGACGGTAATGCCAAAAAAATGCGGACGGTCCCATCTTAATTTGAGGCATTTCAATATAACCTGTGCATTAAACACCAACTACAGTCAGAGAGCAGCCTGTGATCCTATTCTGGGTGGTGCAACATATTATTACCCCTTCCAATTGCAAATTTGGCTGCACAAGATCAATATCGTCGGCTTTTCGTCGCCTAATCTAGATCTTAGTACTCAGTTGGAGTGCGGATATCCGGAAAGGGTATGGAGGAGAGTAATGCCAAATGCGAGCAAGTGGAGAGAGGAATCAAAAGTAGATTTCTGAGGACGTCCTTTATCTTCGACCCGAAAGACAAACAAGCCACGATCAAATAGTGTATACGTCCGAGCTTGACTTGTATGTAGACTCTTTTATACAACGCGATTTCTTAGGCATTTAGTTCAGTCCTAATAAATGTGTAGACCCTGAGCTAATCTTACAGAAGAACAAGTCTCAGATGTTATTGCCCACGTGGCAGGTCAGTATACGCATGCATGTAGAGGGAACAGTTAGCCATGTCAAGAACCCGTGATGCTTCAACGGGCGTAGAATTATTATACACGTATGCCTATACTCCATTGCAGGCCGTATATACATGCGTGTGTTCACTTTTAATGTACAATTGTACAGATACTTAGATATGCATGTATATATATATATATATATATATATATATATATATATATATATATATATATATATATATATATATATATATATATATATATATATATATATTATAGGCCTACTGACCTATATTTGCATGCATATAATATTATATAGATGCACAAAAGATGTATTCTATGGACATATATGTATAATTCGTGTATTTTCTTATCGACAAAAATGCGTTAGCGAGGGTGACGATCGAGACTGGAAAATATATTACCACGGCGACGACCGCCATCTTAATGTCGGCCGTTGTCATGGTAAATCACGTGATCAAGCCAAACGACGTCTCGTTCGTTGAAGAATTGAGCGCAAAGTGAACTGTTTATAGCCCAACAAATTAGACGCCTTTGCGCTAATGTTCGCCCTCTACCACGTTCGCCATCTCGAATCCCCCGGCTCCGCCGTCGCCGTGGACTGGAGCTCCGTTTCCTATCCAATTATTTTCTCCATCATGATTTCTGGAACGTTGCTCACGTTATCCCGTCATTTGGAACGAGACCCGTATAATCGTCGACTCGAAAACGTAATTGATAGAAGCGTAGAATGTGCGGATTATTAGTAATACGCAAGTCTTGCCGGATGTTTCGTGAAAAGGAAATGCGCTAAAAAAAAGTATCTCTTCTTCGCCGGTTAGATGTACGGTTGCGGGATGAACGTTTATCACCTAGGGCGATAAAGAGCCGTTGTCGTAGGCCTATATCTGCCGTGAGCGTCACTTAAAATGATTACGTCATCAGTTATGAACGAGACGAGACCGTTGTCAAACAACTTCGAGATCTCGCGAGATGTGGAAGGCGACCGATAGATGGCGTATTGGACTGATTAAAAGCTGATCTTTTTGAAATCCCGGAACGTCGTTCGTAATTTCTAAAATGCTTCGCCTATGTAGGCCTACTTTCAGAATTGCACAGTATACAGATAGGCCCTATCAACTATCATCGCCGTCGATCATCCTTATAACACCTCTCTACCTCTCTTCCGCCAACGCTTGAAGACCATTCTATTCGATCCTGGTTTCATTATGTTAGGTCGGGAACGTCTTTCATGAGTCTCTGTTGAACAGGCGCTACGTAAATGAGCAATTACCATTGCCATTACTATTACAGTTCCGTCACCCGTTACAATCACCGCTACCATTACCGTTGCCATTACGATTACCGTTACCATGACGATTACCGTTACAATTTTCATTACCGTCACCATTACCGTTACCATTACTATTACCGCTACCGTTACCATTAGAGTTTGTAAGTAAATCTTTGTCGCCTGCCATCTAGTCTCGTTCACAACGGTAACGACGACCTTAATTCCTTCGTCTGTGTCTCACCTCTTGCCTGTGGGTCCGATTACATACTCATAACTAGTGGGACAAATGTTGGAAGAGTTTTAAGATTTGCCCCAGTAGGCCTAGTAAAATGAGAATTAATAAAACGCATTGTCATGAAATTCCCAAAAAAGGTCATCAACATTTTCGGGAGATGAATTCCTAAAAAGGTCATCGAAGTTTTTTCAGAGACGAGTTCCAAAAATAGGTCATGAACTAGACCCATGGCTGATTTTGTCCCAGTAGTCAAAATTCCTCAATATAGCCTATGCACTGCGAACGCCAATTATATTTCATGTATTATGGTGTGATTAATTTGTCGTGTGCATATATCGAAGTGCTTTATGGACAGGGGCGGATCCAGAAGGTTTATCAGGGGGGGGCAAAAAATAATACATATATTATATACGTACATACATACATACATGCATACATACAAAGAGGCATACGTACATACGTGCATACATACATATTCACATACATACATATACACATACATACATAATACACATACATACATATACACATGCATATTCACATACATACATACTTACATGCATATATACATATGTATGATTTTTCGCGAACCCAAAAAGAGGTAAAAAAATTGTATTCGCGCGTGAGCGCGAACAAAATTTTGGACCTCTTTTTCACCAGATCAGTTCAAAAGTGTCCCCCTACCAGTCAAACAAGATCGCCGCATCTGCATACATACATTCACACTTACATATATAATTATTACATACATACATGCATACTGTCGCACAAATTCAGACCTTTGTCGTTTCTCCCGACCACCGATTTCTACCAGGATGCCGACTGTTGGTCGGGAGTGGCGAATAAGCCTTAACTCTGCGCTCTAGAAAACGCCGTTCACATCATTGCATTATGAACGTAATACATGGCAATTAAAATTTCTCTACAATACATACATACATACGTATACATACATACATACATACATACATACATACATAATTACATACTAATAAATCAAATTGTCTGGTTTTATTTTATCATTTTCTTTATAGTCATTTTCTTTTCCTCAGGAAAAATCACGTAGTGATCCATCGTCTACTTCGTGCTGGGGGGCCACGTCCTGTGTAAATATCAAATGGGGGGCCATGGCCGGATTGGCCCCCCCTTGGATCTGCCTCTGTTTATGGATTACATCTTTGAAACTCGAATAATAAAATTAACATTTAAAAATTAAAGTAAATTGAATTATATAAAATTTTGGACAATTTATATTCTGTAGAAATCGAGGTTATTTCCCATGGTTATGTACATGGCCTGCAAGCAGGCCCGGTTCGTCCATATGGGCAAGTGGGCAGCCGCCCAGGGCCGCCGATTTTTAGGGTCCGCCAATTTTCCAATTTTCGAAAAAATTTTTACTATTATTATTTTTAAAAAGAGATGAATGACTAAAAAAAAGGTCATCAACTTTTTTTGTACTTAGGGCCGCCGATTTGCCGATTTGCCAAGGGCCGCCAAATGTCTTGAGCCGGGCCTGCCTGCAAGAGCCTTATAAATTTATAACCCACTGAGTTGCCTCACTACAAAAGTACACTGTCCGTTCTAATCTTTGGCACCAACTTTCCAATGTTAGCCTGCACATGAGCGTAGTATGAAACCAGACATTTAATCAACTGCTTCGTAAGCTGACATTGCAGCAGGTCATTTCACGTTTCAGAATGTATTCTTCTTGCTGTTACCACATGGCTTCCAGTTTAGCAAACATCGTTTATGGAAAGTTACCCAGAGACACGTGGTATAGGCCTATACAATAAGTAAGTAAGTAAGTAAGTAAGTGAGTAAGTATATCTTTTATTAATCCAACTGCTAACCGCATTTTGGTTTACACATGTATATCACGTCCAGGTTAAAGTTTTAAATAGTTTTAATTTTTAATAGAGATGCTTTGAGATAATACAATGCACAAAGTCATAGTGTGTTGAAAATTCCATCCAGTGTAGCCTCCGGGGACCGAGGGTTAATAGTTTTCGTATCTTTTTGCTACTTTAAGGGATTACGTGGAGCTTATCACTCCTGTTTTGAAAGGTGCCTCCTCTATTGATCTGGACCATCTGGTAACCGGACTCGAACCTCCTTTTGACTACTGTTTGGAAAAGCCCTCTGTTTGACGCAGTGCTCGTGAATAGGCTGTTGCCCTGTGCTTGGCCTTCGAGTGGGCAGTGGCGCTTTAGAAGTTTGGAGATTACGATTACAATCTTGCAAAAATAAAATCTCCATGTTTTTGTGTATGGAGTACAATTAGCGATGACGTCATTGGTTTTAGAGATGTGATATATATAAGGTAAGATTTAAAATCTACCGTTGACAAATTAAGTTATCGTTCAATAATGAATCAATTTCTACAGATCTATCAAAATTTTAGCTTTCATTAGAATGTAGGGCCTGCTCTTACCCTCATCCTCGCAACATAATTTTTATTTACTATATACGTTATTTACCAACTAGGGATATCAATGACCCCAAATCAAAGAGACGAATGCGCTCGTATCGCTCGTTGTGTTAGGTTGGTGGTAACAGAATTGGATCAATATATGAAATATTATCTATCGGTAAATATCGCAATGATTGTGCAATATGCATGGCTCCTTTTGAATGATTTGACATCTCAAGATGACGAAAGCGGAAATGCTGAAGAGTTAGCTTATTCAGAACCATTAAAACTAACGTCTACGCATTCTTTGCTTTAATTCTTCCAGTATATACCAGTCCGTCAGTCAGAAATTCTTGAAGCAGAGGAATTGTTGTGAATAAAGTGTCTACTAGGCCTACATCTCAGGTCATCTCTAATTGTTGTTTAGCAACACCACAGCACTATTTTTGCTTATTTCGACAGGATGCTTGAAACCGCACTTCCTCTTGTTGCTTCTTAGACACTTGACTTGAGTGAAGAACAATATAATGTGAACCATTTCATTAGTGATAAAGAATTGAAATGCTTCCACATGGTGACCCAATCTGATACTGATTGTGTATGTAAGATTGTTTATTACCCCAACTGAATAAAATTCAGAATAAAGGCAAATGAAGGAGCGATTATATTTTACATTGAAATGGTGTAACAATCTTTAAGGAACAAACTTCTAAAGTCCAGTTTCTATTTCCAATAGGTCACAGCCTCAGGTAGCCAAATGAAGTGTCAAATAACCCCAGTTGGTAGGATGGTTAATTCAAAACTCAAAATCGGCCTCAGTTTTGTACCATTAACTATTCCTCATCAATGTGAACACGAGCAGAGCAAATAACACTGGCAGCTCCTAGATTACAGGAAGATTATATTTTACTAGAAACAGGTAAAGTGCAATTTAATGAGACTGGATTATTTAAGTATGTGGAAGAATTTATTTTAAGTGTTACCGTACATGGCATTGTTTGTTCAGGGCCGCCTTAAGGCTAGTGCAGGCCCGGGTGCTGTGCCATCATATAGCCATGAGCGCGGGGTCAATTATTACAAGTTCAATAAAAAAAATTTATTGTACTTCCGAAAATGCAGGCCCTTATAAACTGCGGGCCCGGGTGGTGCAGCACCCTTAGCACCCTCCTTAATGCGGGCCTATGTTTGTTCTTTTAGGGGCCCGTAACGGAATAAGTGCCATCACCGCAAAGAAATAATTATTCCTTTCGTGACACAGCTGATCAGAATATAAAACACGACTCCATAGAAAAAAGAATATGTTGTTTTAAAACGAATTTTACTAAGCAATCATGAGATCCAATGCTGGAGAGAAGTCAAAGAAGACTATGCCAATGGTAGTAATGTCGAACATCATATACATAATATAATATTCTGAAGAGACAGAGGAAAAGCATACAGCGGAAAGCCTTAAAGTCATTTACAGAGGATTGAAGTGTTAAGGCAGACGCTGGACCACATACTGGAGAAAACCATTCAAGTTCAATTTAGGTGAGAACTCATTTACACATTGTTTCAATGTGACGAGACACATGAAAACCCATACAGAGGAAAAACGTACAAATGTCAGTTATGCCTGAAGTAATTTGCAGAGAATAGTATTATAAAGTTACACATGAGACCTCATACTGGAGAAAGTCCCAACACTTGTATTTTAAGTCAGAAATCATTTCCGGGGCGCTGTCCTCACAAGGGCTACAAGAAAAGCCATAATGTTGAAGAAAAACCCCACATAAGCCAGGATATGAGAACCCACACTGGAGAAAAACCATACCATTACCAGCTATGCCAGAAAGCGTTTTCAAAAAGGAGTAACCTGAATTGTCACATGAGAACCCATACTGGAGAAAAACCATACAAATGCCAGCTATGTCAGAAATCATTTGCTGGCGTCTATACTGTGAATTGTCACATGAGAACCCATACTGGAGAAAAACCATACAAATGCCAGCTATGTCAAAAAGCGTTTGCCAAAAGTAGTAACCTGAATCGTCACATGAGCTTTCACACAGGAAAAAAAATGTACAGATGCCAGTTTTGTGAGAAATTATTTGCTGAAAGCAGTTCTGTGAAGAAGCACATGACAACCCATACTAGAGAAAAGCCATACAAATGTCAGCTATGTCAGAAATCATTTACTGAAGGCAGTTCTGTGAAGAAACACATGACAACCCATACTGGAGAAAAACCATATATATGCCAGCTATGTCAAAAAGCGTTTGCCAAAAGTAGTAACCTGAATTGTCACATGAAAACCCATACTGGAGAAAAACCATACAAATGCCAGCTATGTCAGAAATCATTTACTGAAGGCAGTTCTGTGAAGAAACACATGACAACCCATACTGGAGAAAAACCATATATATGCCAGCTATGTCAAAAAGCGTTTGCCAAAAGTAGTAACCTGAATTGTCACATGAAAACCCATACTGGAGAAAAACCGTACAAATGCCAGTTATGTCAGAAATCATTTGCCCAAATTAGTGACTTGAAATGTCACCTCAGAACCCATACTGGAGAAAAACCATTCATATGCCGGCTATGTCCGAAATCCTTTGCTGTAGGAAATTCTCTGAATCGTCATATGAGAACCCATACTGGAGAAAAACCATACAAATGCCAGGTGTGTCCGAAATCATTTGCCATGGGTAATACTCTGAATCGTCACATGAGAACTCACACTGCAGAAAAACCATACAAATGCCAGTTATGTGAAAAAGCGTTTTCCCAAACTAGTAACCTGTATTGTCACATGAGAATCCACGCTGGAGAAAACACACACCAATGCCAGCTATGTCAGAATTCATTTGCCAACAGTGGTAACCTGAATCGTCACATGAGAACCCATACTGAAGAAAAGCCATACATGTGCCATTTGTGCAGCAAAACGTTTAGACGGAAAGACACACTTACCAGGCACCTAAGGTGGCATGCTGGAGTAAAGCTCTCTCATGATTCAGAGAGGCAATTAATATCGGATCTGTCTCATTAAATGGCACAGGAGATTTTTGCCTACATGACAATGTTTTCGTAGCTATGTTTACGATGTCTTCACTGGTGAAAGCATCTCTCAACAAGTGTAATCAATTGAGGATGAGGTCGTGACCTTATGGGTGTGGGATATTCAGTGAATTGTTTGAAATGAATCAGGAATTTAGAGCAATACTCCGCTGGGTGAATTATTTATCAGTTAGCCTGTGCTGTTTTTTGTCAGAACTACAAAAGCATCAAACAATTAGAAATTACTGCATTTTTATTTCCAAGAAATCACATGTTGCAGAATTTTAAAGGAAACAATGATTCTAGTAATCACACAGCTCACCCTGCAGTTTATTTTCAGAGCATTTTGATTAATTTCAGTTTCTTCTATTAATTTTTAGTTATTCTATTGTTTGAAATTTTGGTTTACAACTTCTGATGATGATGATTTGCTTAACTCAGCATTGTTTTAATTTTTTACTGTTTTTTTATGTTGTGATATCTGCTTTCGACAAAATGGCATAGCCATAGCTTGTCAGAACTATACTGCGATATTATGTGCTAAATAAATGGTGATTGGCGCTAACAAACTAAAAAGTTCTTGTATCCACTGACGCAGTGTCGTTGGCCTTTGTAGATACCATAACTTTAACAGCAGTTAGTTTTGAAATTCTTTTGAAATGGATAACTGCCCATGTACTGCCTCGCCCCTTCCTGGATAGGGGCCATCCACATATTACGTACGCACTTAAGGGGAGTGGGTCGGATTTTGGCGATTTTGCGTACGGGTGCGGACGGGGGAGAGGGGGACAAAATGTGTACGTACGCAAAATAAATTTCTATAGCTCTATGTCCACATTATAACTCTGTATTGTCCTATAGTGGTCCAATGGCATTTTATTACATTATATAAAAGCCATGTGCAGTTATTCTGTGCTGTGAACGAGACACCTATAAATTGTGTATATTGGCCCTCACTCATCCTTCAATCTGGCCTAAAGTGCAGAGAGACACTTTCTGCAGCTGGTCTTCTCGGGGGGGGGGGGGGTCAAGCGTACGTACGCGGGGGGGGGAAGAAAGTACGCTTGCGGACAGGGGGAGGGGGTCCAATTTTCCCGAATTTTTGCGTACGTAATATATGGACGGCCCCATAGACGGACAACGCTAACGACTCTGACTGCACGGTTTTAATGCCAGCCCATACACATGCAGTATCCGGACCGCTTGGCACACTCGATGTACACAGTCGACCTGACTAAGCTCATTACTGCTTTTGGATGTTGGATACACAAGAAGAACGGAAGACATTCATCTGTTCAGATCAAGGCCGTAGATAGGGGGGTGTTTTTGGTGTTTAAACACCCCCGAAATTAAATAATGTAAAAATAAAATAATGCATTTACTGACGACAAACCCCTTGGTCGGTTGACTCGGTTGCATTTCGGCTTGCTCAAGGACGAGAAAACACCCCCCGAAACAGAAAACACCCCCCGAAACAAAATCCTGGCTACGGCCCTGATTCAGATAATGCTGCATCTCTGATGCAGAGTGTACTAAAAGTGACTGGGAAACTAATGCAGCTCGTCGTTGAAATGTTGCGAGATTTGAATCCTGTGCTTGCACGGTTCATATGTGTGGGACCTTAAATGGCTTGTCACTTAATCAAGCGAACAGAGGAGTTTGTCTGATCAATTCACTGCAAAATGCGCATGGGTCGAGGGTTTTTACATTTACTTAGTTACGGCAGAGAATTCCAGCGTTTACTATGACTGATCACTTTCAAAAATTGTCTTGCTTTAGTAGTAGCAGCAGTAGTAGTAGCTTTAGTAGTAGTAGTAGTAGTAGTAGTAGTAGTAGTAGTAGTAGTAGTAGTAGTAGTAGTAGTAGTAGTAGTAGTAGTAGTAGTAGTAGTTGTAGTAGTAGTAGTAGTAGTAGTAGTAGTAGTAGTAGCAGCAGTAGCAGCAGCAGTAGTAGTAGCAGTAGCAGCAGCAGTAGTAGTAGTGGAAGTAGTAGTAAATAGTAATTGATAACTTCTATTTTGCGCCGGTGTCTAATGCACAAGGCATCGACCGATGGCGCACCAAAACCCAACGATAATCAGATCAATATTAAGCGAATCAGTATTGATGATTGATTAGAATCTAATCGATTAGTTAAGGGGGAAACCGATTAGCTAATCGATTAGAATCTAGTCGATTAGTTACCCAACTATGGTAACAGATGGGAACTGGAAGTGTCTTAAATTAGAACGAGTTATAACTTGAATCATCTAGGGTGTGGCCTCTGTCATGTTTAGTAAAGGTAAATGAGATGTTTCACACTTAACACACTTCTAACTTATCAAGAAATGCTGAAACGCAATGATTGACTGATTGGCGACATCCAAATGAACAGAAAAGTCATCAACAAATAATTACTTCAGAAGGGAAAGAAATAAAATATCCAACTAGTGACTGAGATTCACTTAGAAGAGAAGAGCAGTCCCTTAAGCTATATCCTAAAGGCAGCCATAAGCATGAAGTACTAGCGAGCTCATTTTCTTAGCGGGTGTCCGCTGTCCAGTCCTCTCCCTCACCGTCTCATCTTCCCACCGACAGTATACTGTCAGTGTACACATCATAGCTGAGTAGACAAGAGGGTGCAGATGGAGCAGAAATCTCGAACTAAATTTGAACCCCCGACCTCTCGATTGACAGTCCAGCACATTAAGCACTACACTCTCGAGCACCTCCCAGATTCATTTAAACGTAGATCAGATAGAAACATGGTGCGATAAATGTTCAAAAGCAATACCGGGGTACCTGGTTGTTGCCAGAACCGAGAGAAGCAGCCACGACCTTGGCTAGGTAGCTGTAGGTGACTTGGTAGCTGTAATTGGTAAACTGAAATGTGTCGGTTCCAACATCTAATCTAAACAGTATCTAAGATTACTGGTCTTCTATAGCTCCCTGGAAGCGATCACTTGAAAGAGACGACGCCACGGCAGTCGTTGCCTTCGGCGCCTTAGCATTATGATCACGAAGCTGTGTTTCGCACAAATTTTGCTGCAGAGGAAGCGAAGGGGCTGCGATCAAAGAGGGTACATCTATATCAGTCAATAGGCCGGCCATTGGAATCCCTAATCGGGTCATAACAAGAACTTAAGGATCCCGAGGCGCCAGACAAGGAACAAGTCTCCAAACAGCGGACGACTTCCGGCCAATGAGCGGACGATAATGGGTGTTCTTTCTTGCGTAGCGTTAATGCCTTCATTAGGTATGTGGCATTTTGCGTGCGCCTTTTTTTAGAAGATCGCTTAATCCTGGGGAAGGGGTTGGGACAAGTGGGATACGGATGCGTGGAGTGCGTGGTGTGGAGCGGCCATTGGAATCCCTAATCGGGTCATAACAAGAACTTAAGGATCCCGAGGCGCCAGACAAGGAACAAGTCGCCAAACAGCGGACGACTTCCGGCCAATGAGCGGACGATAATGGGTGTTCTTTCTTGCGTAGCGTTAATGCCTTCATTAGGTATGTGGCATTTTGCGTGCGCCTTTTTTTAGAAGATCGCTTAATCCTGGGGAAGGGGTTGGAACAAGTGGGATACGGATGCGTGGAGTGCGTGGTGTGGAGCGCACGACGGGAGGAAAAGGCGCGGGTGTCATTATCCGTGCACGCTTCATAAAACTGCAGACTGTTGGGCGGTGAAGGCGGAGGACGGCGACAACGTTGTGTTTTTTATGGAGGCGAGGGGGCTGGACCGTTCGCAACGGCAAATCATCGACATCTCCTCCATGGTCTCCTAATATCGGTGCTGAATTGCAGAAGAATCAGCTCTCCCACTCCGAGTCGCCCTGCTATAGCTATGGCAGGCCCTCTCCCCACGCCGTCTCTCTCCCTCTCCACTGGCTTTATTTATTTCGATCGGAACAATACGTGTCGGACCGAGGGTGCATTGGAAGCAGACAACGGCCGCCAGACACGCTTCATCTTGTCTGTCGACATAAGCTGTCTGGTAGAGGAGCAAAAAGTTATGCGGTCGACAGCCAGACACCCTTTCAGTTATTACGAAGGATCGTAGAGCGCGTCACAATGAACGCTATCTATATTTACAGCAGTTGTGTGTATTTTATGTTTGATGTCATGTGCACCTCAGTCTCTGGTTTTGGCAGATACTGATATTACGAATGCACTCTGCACTCTTCGGCGATGAGCCCTGGAAGAGAATTATATGCCCCGTTATAGCACTCACAACGCTCGAAGAGGTCGCAGCCGGGCGTCATGTTTACTGTCAGCCTTAGCCACCTGGGTTTGAACCCTGTCGCATAGGCCTACATACATAGGGACCTACTATCACCACTGGATGTCGTTAAAAGATACGCACTCGTAGCATCAGACTGCAAACTCATGCAACGGAGAGTTTCTATAGAAAAGAGAGGTTTGAAAATGGACGGTAACTGGAGAGGAATTTCTTGTCTAGCGATGATTTTTTAGAAGTGGTTTAATGGCTGAGTTTTTGAATATTTCCTAGTAAACGTACCAGTCGATAGAGATAGGTTTGATGATCGATCTTGGTTGTAGTAGGAACGAGAAGGGTTGCACAGTCTTTGAGTAATGAGGTTTGGATTGGGTGAAGATCGCATTGTTTGTTTTGAGAGGATTGAATGAGGTGAGGATAGTGATTTCTGCTTCAGTAGCAGACTGAAAAAGTTCAGAAGGTGCAGTATATGTGGCAAAGTTGTGTAACTGTTGTCGCCTGAGGGGAAAGGGTCGGTTTGCGTAGAGGTTGATTTTGACAAGAGAGTCTGTAATGAGAGAGGTAGGGTGGAAACTTCGAAAGTGAAGCATTCTGCAAAGGAGTGGGCAATGGATGTATGTGCGAGAGTTTGGGAGGGGTGAGAGGAGCCATAGTGAAGAATATTGTTTATGGTTTATCAAAGATTTCGAGGATTGGGTGTGATTGCATGTTTACGGTCGTTGGCAATGGCAAAAAAGTCGATCACTTGGAGATGTCCGAAAAGGGGAGGTCACCAAAATGAGGAATGGGGAACAGTAATGCAAAAAATGTGGACCGCCTCATCTTAATTTGAGGCATTCAAGACTAACCTGCTGTGCCTTAAACACCAACTACAGTCAGAGAGCAGACAGCGGCAAACTATTTCCACATTACAAGCTTGTGTGTGAATTTGAAAACACAGGCTGTTGATGCTGAAGTGAGTGGCGCTATATAAGTTTCGGTTACAATTTCTGTTACAATGCTAAAACCATGTAGTGTTAATCATTAATTAATATTTTCAGAACGCTCTCGCGGACTCCGTCATATCCTTCGCGGACCCCTCTTGGTCCCCGGACCACAGTTTGAAAACCTGTGTTGTACATCATCGACCAAAACATGGCCCCATAATCACTTAATTAAGTCTTTATTATCTACAGGTTTGAATCTTGATTAATTTTACGCAATTAAAGCAGCTACAAATAAAATCCTTCATGAATTTTTCTAATTAAAGCAACTACAAATAAAATGCTTAATTAATTTTAGTCTAAAATCTTACAAATAATATAAATTTGTAAAATTTTAGACTAAAATTAAGCATATGTAGGCCTATAGTGCTCGTCCCAATGCGCCCAGCTCCTAATTGAATTTGACTTAGATTGGAAGCACTATGGTGTCCCGGAATGCAGAAAAGAAATGTGGTCACCCTACCTGGAACCCTTCTGACCATGTGCACCCTTTAGTAGCAATTGAAGCTAATTAACACATTTAATCAGCAGCTGAATTATGACGAGCTATTGGAACGTTTGGCCGAAAAGAAGGCGAAATGGAAAAAGTTTTCCTGAAACCTGAGCTCGAGTATCGATGCCATATAATTATTGATAGGGCCTACTTATTTTGTTGACTTAACTGTTTCTCTTGTCAGTGAAAGAACTCAATTGGTTAAAGAGACTTGACGTTCGGTTCTCATTGGTTCTCGTTTGCAGTGTATTTTTCAGTTATTGGGGCCTCAAGTAAGGCTGTGGGGACCTCAAGTACCATAGCGCCGTCAATGCTTCCAGTTTAGCAAATATCATTTATGGAAAGTTACCCAGAGACACGTGGTATACAATAGCGAAGCTTTGAGATAATACAATGCACAAAGTCATAGTGGTTTGAAAAATTCCATCCAGTTTACCCACCGAGGACCGAGGGTTAATAGTACTGTTTTCGTATCTCTTTGCTACTTTAAGGGACATCACTCCTGTTTTGAAAGGCGCCTCCTCTCTTGATCTGGACCCTCTGGTAACCGGACTCGGACCTCCAATTTTGACAACTGTTTGGAAAAGCCCCTCTGTTTTGACGCTGCGCTCGTGAATAGGCTGTTGCCCTGTGCTTGGCCTTCGAGTGGGCAGTGGCGCTTTAGAAGTTTGGAGATTACGAATACGATGTTACACAAAATAAAATCTCCGTCTTTTTGTGTATGGAGTTACTGGAGCACAATTAGCGATGACGTCATTGGTTTTAGAGACGTGATTATAAGGTAAGATTTCAAATCTACCGTTGACAAAATTAATTAAGTTATCGTTCGATAATGAATCAATTTCTACAGATCTATCAAAATTGTAGCTTTCATTAGAATGTAGGGTCTACTCTTAACCCTCATCCTTCCAACATAATTTTTATTTACTATACGTTATTTACCAAATAGGCCTAGGGTCATCAATGACCCAAATCAAAGTGACGAATGGGCTCGTATCGCTCGTTGTGTTAGGTTGGTGGCAACAGAATTGGATCAATACATGAAATATTATCTATCTGTAAATATCGCAATGATTGTGCAATGTGCATGGCTCCTTTTTAATGATTTGCCATCTGAAGATGACGAAAGCGGAAATGCTGGAGTTAGCTTATACAGAACCATTAAAACTAACGTCTACGCATTCTTTGCTTTAATTCTTCCAGTATATACCAGTCCGTCAGCCAAAATTTCTTGAAGCAGAGGACTAGTTGTGAAATTAGTGTCTACTACGATGTTCTGCCCGACTGACGTGACGCCATAATAATTATCTTTACATCTTGACTCACTTCTCTGTCCACCAGGCTGCCTATTCTGATAGATATGCCCTGTCATTTAATACGATGTAGCAACATCACATCACTACCAGATCTTCAGCCCCTATTTTTGCTTATTTCGACAGGATGGTTGAAACCGCGCTTCCTCTTATTGCTTCTTAGACTTTTGACTTGAGTGAAGAACAATATTATGTGAACCATTTCATTAGTGATAAAGAATTGAAATACTTCCACATGGTGACCCAATCTGGCTTTTCTGTCCCTAAGCCAGACTGACACTAACTAACCCAACCCTATTACAGACAGGCGGATTAAGGCATGTTCAACATGTTCGGCCGAACAGGGGCCCCCACACTTGAGGGGCCCCCACACATGGAACAGAAAATTTGTCAATATAATTATTATAATTATTGTTATTTGTTAAGTCTAATAGTAAAAATTTCTAAAAAAAACAACAAATTATTCGAAAAGTACTCATTTTAATATGCACAAATACACGACTTTCGCACGTGTGTGGGGCTCTGGATCCCTATTGGAGCTTCCATCATCAGGCAGTTTCATCTCAAAATCAGCCAGAAATGCTATTAAGACCCATTTTACTTGCTTATTTAAACACTTAATACCGGACCGGAACTGGGGCCTCCACAGTTTTACTGAACAGGGCCACCACATTTGTTAATCCGGCCCTGATTACAGAATACCCATATAATAGCCATAGGGGCCCTAGATCCTATGAGCCCCATAAGGTTAGGCTAAGTGTCAATCCAACAAATTACCGGTACAATTTTTAATGAAAAGCAATGGACGTATGGCAGCGGTTTTCAAACTGTGGTACGCGTACCACTAGCGGTAAGCCATTAGTCGCTAAGTGGTACGCCAAAAATTCAAAAAGATTACATTCTTAAAATTAGGTAGGCCTATTAATTTTTAAATTTATTTACTTACGCTCCTACGCTAATTGCAAGGAGCTTCGCGCTCGTCTGTTGTTTTTGATCTGACCTCTATTTCAAATAAAACTCGCAGCCCCTGGATTACAGGAAGGTCATATTTTACTAGAAACATGTAAAGTGCAATTTAATGTTACTCGATTATTTAAGTATCTGGAAGGATTCATTTCAAATGTTACATCGCATGTTTTTCTTTTAGAGTCCCGTTTAGGAATAAGTGCCATCACCGCAAATAAAATAATTATTCCTTTCTCAACACAGCTGATCACGGTATGAAACACGACCCCATAGAAAGAAAGAATACGCTGATAACTGTTGTTTTAAAAACAATTCACTAAACAATCATGAGACCTAGTGCCGGAGAGAAGTCAAACAAGACTATGCCAATTGTAGTTATGTCGGATATCATGTACATAATTTAATATACTGAAGAGACAGACGAAAGCACATACAGCGGAAAGCCTTGAGGTCATTTTCAGAGGACACGTGTTAAGGCAGACGGTGGAACGCATACTGGAGAAAACCATACAAATGCAATTTATGTGAGAACTCATTTACACGTTGTTTCAATGTGACGAGACACATGAAACTCCATACAGAGGACAAACGTACAAATGTCAGTTGTGCCTGAAGTCATTTGCAGAGAATAATGTTATAAAGTTACACATGAGACCTCATACACGAGAAAGTTCCAACACATATATTGTGAGTCAGAAATCATTTCAGGGGCGCTGTCCTCGCAAAGGCCACATGAAAAGCCATAATGGAGGAGAAAAACCCAACATAAGCCAGCTGTGTCAGAAATCATTTGCCAAAGGCAGTACTGTCAAGAGGCACATGAGAACACATACTGGAGAAAAACCATATAAATGCCCGTTATGTCAGAAATCATTTGTAAAAGACAATACGGTAAAGAAGCACGTAAGTACCCACACTGTTGAAAAACCATACAAATGTCAGTTATGTCAAAAAGTGTTTTCCAAAAGTAGTAACCTGAATTGTCACATGAGGACCCATACTGGAGAAAAACCATACAGATGCCAGTTATGTCAGAAATCATTTGCTGAAGGCAGCACTGTTAAGAAGCACTTGAGAACCCATACTGGAGAAAAACCATATATGTGCCACCTATGTCAAAAAGCGTTTGCCAGAAGTAGTAACTTGAATTGTCACCTGAGAACCCATACTGGAGAAAAACCGTACAAATGCCAGTTATGTCAGAAATCATTTGCCGTAGGTAATATTTTGAATCGTCACATGGGAACCCATACTGGTGAAAAAACATGCAAATGTCAGTTATGCCAAAAATCATTTGCTCTAGGTAATACTCTGAATGATCACATGAGAATCCACACTGGAGAAAAAAAAAATACCAGTGCCAGCAGTGTCAGAAATCATTTGCCAAAAGTAGTAACTTGAATAGTCACCTGAGAACCCATACTGGAGAAAAACCATACAAATGCCAGTTATGTCAGAAATCATTTGCCATGGGTAATACTCTGAATCATCATATGAGAACTCATACTGGAGAAAAACCATACAAATGCCAGCAGTGTCAGAAATCATTTGCCAAAAGTAGTAACCTGAATTGTCACATGAGAAACCATACTGGAGAAAAACCATACATATGCCAGTTATGTCAAAAATCATTTGCTAACGGCAATGCAGTGAAGATGCACATAAGAACCCATAGTGGAAAAAAAGCATACAAATGTCAATTATGTCAGAAATCATTTGCCTTAGATAATACTCTGAATCGTCACTTGAGAATCCACTCTGGAGAAAAACCATACAAATGCCAGTTATGTCAGAAATCATTTGCTGAAGTCAGTACTCTTAATTGTCACATTAGAACCCATACTGGAGAAAAACCATACAAATGCCAGCTGTGTCAAAAAGCGTTTGCCAGAAGTAGTCACCTGAGTTGTCACATGAGAACTCATACCGGAGAAAAGCCATACAAATGCCAATTATGTCAGAAATCATTTGCTGACAGCAGTTATGTGATGATCCACAAAAGAACCCATACCGGAGAAAAACCATACAAATGCCAGATATGTCAGAAATCATTTGCCATAGGTAATACTCTGAATCTTCACATGAGAATCCACGCTGGAGAAAAACCATATCAATGCCAACTATGTCAGAAAGCATTTGCTATAAGTAGTAACCTGAATCGTCACACGAGAGCCCATACTGGAGAAAAGCCATACATATGCCATTTATGCAGCAAAAGTTATAGACGGAAAGACACACTTACCATGCACGTTAGATGGCATTCTGGAGTAAAGCTCTCTGATTCAGAGAGGCAAATAATATCGGATCTGTGTCATTAAATGGCACACGCGTACCTCTGGATAATTTGTGCCTGCATTGCTCTATTATTATAGCTTTGTTTACGATCTCTTCACAAAGACTGTAACTGGTCAAAGCATCTCTTTCAAAAAGTGTAATCAATTGAGGATGAGGTCATGACCTTATGGATGTGGGATGTTCAGTGAATTGTTTGAAATAAAGCAGGACTTTAGGGAGCACTGTTCCAACCATGGCATTGATCCACTGGATATTTTACTTATATTTGTGCTGTAATTTGACAGAACTACAAAAGCATCAAACAATTACAAATTACTGTATTTGGTTTTAAATAAATCACATGTTGTACGCTTTTTGAAGGAAACAACGATTCTAGGAATCACATAGCTAACCCTACAATTTATTTTCAGACGATACTGATTAATTTCAGTTTCTTCTATTAATTTTTAATTATTCTGTTGTTTGAATTTTTGGTTATGATTTCTGATGGTGACTTGCTTACCTCAGCATAGATTTAATTCTTTTACTGTTTTTTTATGTTGTGATATCTGCTTTAGACAAAATGACATAGCATGTCAGAATAAGAGTTTACTGTATAGGCCTAGTTCTATGCTAGAACTATACTGCGAGATTATGTGCTAATTAAATGGCGATTAGCGCTGACAAACTTGAGAGTTATTGTATCCACTGACGCAGTGACATAGCCCTTTGTAGATATACAATAGCTTTTACAGCAGTTTTGGAAATTCTTTTGAAATCGGAGGAGTGCCCATGTACTGCCTCGCCCCTTCCTGGATGGACGGACAACGGTAACGACCGCATATTCGGAATGCACGGTTTGGATAGGCTACCAGTCCCCATTGGCGGCGACCTTTAAGAGTGGGGGGACACGCCATACATTTCCCCCCAAATTTTGAAGAAACACTGAAAAAGGGCAGCAAATGGAACTGCGTGTGACGGTTTTCACAGCGTTTTTTGACAAGATGAGGTAAAAATAAAATTTATCAGGAGAAGTGTCCCCCGAAAATTCTCAGAAAAAGTAAAATTTGTAAACAGAGCCTGAAGATTGGGCGATGACGTTCGAAAAGAAAGGTAATGCGATACCCTTAAAAAAGTTGTAAAATAGGTGAATGACTAAAAAAAGGTAAATTTTTTGGAAGATGAATTCGGGAAAAGTCAAGAACTTTTCGTGGAATATCTCGTAAAAAATTTTTTTCGCGATAAATTCCTAAAAAAGGTCATGAACCAGACCAAGGCCGACTTTGTCCCACCCCACCTCTCAGACAAGATCGCCGCCACTGCCAGTCCCATCCACATGACGCAGTATCCAATCAAACGGACAGCTTGTCTCATCAATTCAGTGAAAAATGAACAGGGTCGAGGGTATACGGTTTCTGCGTTTATTTAGTTTCGGCAGAGAATTTCAGCGTTTACCATGACATCACTTTCAAAAATTGTCTTCCCTTAGTGGTAGTAGTAGTAAGAATTGTAGTAGTAGTAGTAGTAGTAGTAGTAGCAGTAGCAGTAGCAGTAGCAGTAGTAGTAGTAGTAGTAGTAGTAGTAGTAGCAGGGCCTACTACGTAGGGGGGAAGGAATCAGACTGCTTCCAATTTGGGCCAGGGGGGGAAAGTTTCCCCCCCTGGCACAGTCACTAATTTCTAATAATTAGTGACTAATAAAGTGACTAATTACTAATGATTCTTAAAGTATTGTATTGTGATGTATCAGTATTATGGGCCATGCAATATTTGCTGAGGTTACCGTACAGTGTCTAAGCAGTGTTATAGTGTATCATTATTACTTGTTTTTCTTTAGCTATTGGTCATTATGTTCTGCTGTTTTTTTGATGAAAGATGCAAAAAGTATTTTAAAAATTGAAGAAAAGCAATCACAATCCTGTTGATTTAGAAATTTCCTAAATATGGGACACATGTTAAAATATTGGGCAATATAGGACACTGTTCAGCAAATATATGGGGATTTTAAATATTGCATTATGAATGCACATTTCTGGTGTAATGCAGCGGTAAAAGGCTCCATCCCTGCCTACTACATTGTTATCCAGCCGACAATTATTTTGCAGGAATATTTCAAGACCTGGTAATCCCAGTTTCACTGCACTACACAACAATAATTGTAGCACTTAAATTTTGTGCCATATTTATTACAGCTTGTCCAATAAAATTTTTACAGTGCACTGGGAGCCCTGCAGAAATTAATTCAACAGTTCAGTTGAACTAAAATGTAGTCTTCAAAAGCCAGTTTTCTTGCTCCAAAAAAGTGCTAAAACTCGCCTACGGCAATGTAGAAATCCAAAATTTTTCCGGGGGAGGACCCCCGGACCCCCCACTTCAAGGGGAGGGGAGGGGAGGGGAGGGGGAATGTACAGGAGGGGTAAAGGGGAGTGGAGTGGATTGAGTGGGGGATGGGAGTGGGGAGGTGTAGTGGAGGAAGGGGATGGAAAAAAAGGGGTGTGTTTTACAGTAAGGGGGATTGCTTCCAGCTTACAGGGGGGGATAGTAGGCCCTGAGTAGTAGTAGTAGTAAGTGATAACTTGGCCTGGCAGTAAGTTGTAGATGAGTCTTGGTAGCTGTAGTGGCTAAATTGAAATGTGTTAGTTCCAACATCTGATGCAAACAGTATCCAAGGATGCTGGTCTTCTATTGCTGCCTTAGTGTAACGCACAATTTGATTAGCCTAACCTGAAACCGAAGTCAACAATTCCCTAGTGAGAACTGATGGGTAAAGAGACACTAGAGACCTGGAAAGTGTGGATAAGGATAGGTGTGGATACTGGAAGCGATCACTTGAAAGAGAAAATGCAATGGCAGTCGTTGCCTTCGGCGCTTTAGCATCATGATCACCAAACTGCTTCTCGCACAAATCTTGCTGCAGAGGAAGCGAAGGGGCTGCGATCAAAGAGGGTACATCTGAGTCATTCAATAGGCCGGTCATTGGAATCCATAATCGGGTCATAACAAGAACTTAAGGATCCCGAAGCGACAAACAGGGAACCAGCCTCCAAACAGCAGACGACTTCCGGCCAATGAGCGGACGATAATGGGTGTTATTTCTTGCGTAGCGTTAATGCCTTCATTAGATACGTGGCATTTTGCGTGCGCCTTTTTTAGAAGATCGCTCATCGATCAGCCGACGGGATGGGGGAGGGGTTGGGAGAAGTGGGACAGGAACGCGTGGAGTACGGGGTGTGGAGCGCACGACGGGAGGAAAAGGCTCGGGTGCCATTATCCGTGCACGCTTCATAAAACTGCACGACTGTTGGGCGGTGAAGGCGGAGGACGGCGACAACGTTGTGTTTTTTTATAGGAGGTGAGGGGGCTGGACCGTTCGCAATGGCAAATCATCGACATCTCGTCCATGGTCTCCTAATATCGGTGCTGCATTGCAGAAGAATCAGCACTCCCACTCCGAGTCGCCGTATTCCAGGCTCTCTCCTCACGCCGTCTCTCTCTCTCTCCCTCTCACCTGGCGTTATTTATTTCGATCGGAACAATACGTGTCGGATCGAAGGTGCATTGGAAGCAGGCAACGGCCTCCAGCCACTCTTACTCTTGTCTGTCGACATAAGCTGTCTGGTAGAGGAGCAGAAGTTATGCGGTCGACAGCCAGAAACTTATTAGGGATCGTACAGCGCACCAAAATAAAAGATATCAATGCTTACAGCAGTTGATGTTTGTATTATATGTCTGATGGCATGTGCACCTCAGTGTCTGGTTCTGGCAGATATTGATATTACGAATGCACTCTGCACTCTTCGGCGAAGAGTCCTGGAAGAGAATTATGGAGACCGTTATAGCACTCACAACGCTCGAAGAGGTCGCAGCCCTGCGCCTTATTTAATGTCAGCCTTAGCCACCTGGGTTTGAACCCTGTCGCATACATACATAGGGACCTACTATCACCACTGGAAGTCGTTAAAAGATATGCACACGTAGCATCAGATGCAAACTCATGCAACGCCTTAGGCTATGACAGCGCACTAGTCCATTAGTCCCCTATGGGGAGGGGGATAGAGTAGTGGTAACACTCATGGCCAGTTGGAGAGCATAAGGTACGCGGTTCGACTCCCGTAACCCCCCCTCTAGGGCGGCGCCTTGCATGGCTGCCAAACCGTGTGTTAATTAAGATCTTGATTGTACTTTCATGTTTCAATGTAATCTTACTGCGTTTGTCGGTTTGAAATAATAAAGAATATAATTATTATTATAGATCTATCGTTTTAGTACAAAGTGTAAACAAGTTCGCATGCTCGCACATACCCATTTACTTGTGATATTCTGTGCGTACAAGGCACGGGAGAAGTGAGATCTGTTCGAGAAAGGTCGGAAGAATAGGATAGGTTGTTCGCGGAGGCCAATAATGAGAAATTCTGTTTTTGAAGGGTTTAGACATAACAGGTTGACAACATGTTCGGAGAAATAGAGATTTTAAAATGGACGGTATAGTTGGAGAGGAGTTCCTCGTCTATGGATGTTTTTTTAGAAGTGGTTAAACGACTGAGTTGAAAAGCGTAGCGGTCGATAGAGACAGGTTGATGATCTTGGTTATAGTAGGAACGAGAGGGGTTGCACGGTCTTTGAGTAATGAGGATGGAATTGGGTCAAGATCGCATTGCATTTCCTGAGAGGACTGAATGAGGGTAGTGATTTCTGCTTCAGTAGCAGGGTCAAAAAGGTTAAAAGATGCAGTTGGTGGCAAAGTTGTCATTGACATTTCAGTACAACCTGTGCTTTAAACACCAACTACAGTCAAAGCATACAGCTTGTGAGCCTTTGCTGGGTGTGGGCAACATAAATTACTCCTCCCATTGAACATATGGCTGCATAAGATCAATATCATCGCCTAATCTAGGTCTTCGTACTCAGTAGGAGTGCGGACATCCGCAAAGGGGATGAGGGAGAGCAATGCCAAATGCGAGCAAGGGGAGGAAGGGATCAAAAGTAGATTTCTGAGGACGTCCTTTATCGTCGACCCGGAATGCAAAGAAGACACAATCTAATAGTACAGCGGTTCTCAACCTGTGGTCCGCGGACCACTGGTGGTCCGCAGCCATCTGCCTGGTGGTCCGCGAGCAAGGCCTACAATTTATATTTTTTTACAATTAAAAACATGCAAACAGACAAATTTTGTCAATTTTTAAAATGTTTGCTTTGTTTCAATCGCTAGAATCGGTCAGATGGCAGCATGAAACTAATAATACGCGGATTTGTGGCAAAAAATGTCTTTTGTATTAATTTGTTTTGGCACAATTTTTAGTGGTGGTCTGCGACCGAGACACAACATTTATAAGTGGTCCTTGAGTCTCAAAAGGTTGAGAACCGCTGTAATAGTATACATACGTCTGAGTTTGACTTGTATGTAGACTCTTTTATACAACGCGATTTTATAGGCTTTTAGTTCAGTCCAAATAAATATGTAGAGCCTAATTCTTGCACGAACTGGAGAACACATGTTACTGCCGACGTGGAAGGACAGCGTGTGCATGCATGTAGGGGGAACAGTTGGCAAGAACCCGTGATGGTTCAATGGGCGTCAGGCAATATTCTGACATATAGAAATATACACGTAAATGTAATGTAAATGTAAATCTCCGAAATTTCTCAGCGCCACACAAAAGCCACGTCAGGGAGACCAGCTTATTCACCGGCGCTATATCAAATCAAGTCCGCAATAGCCATGTTCGCCTTGTCCATTCCGGTGCCAGGTCAGAGTTCGGGGAGGTCAAGCCGAGGAGACAGCAGGGTGCTACGGTGGAAATCGGTGATGATGGCGGTTGTGTGGTGGCGCAGGAATGGAATCAGGATAGGATATCTTGAAGAGTTCGGTTTTCAGTCGTGAGTGGAAAGCAGCGGAGGACAGTGCAAGCGGAGGAGAGGTGACGCCTATATATTCCACTGCAGGCCGTATGAATATGCGTGCGTTCATGTACAATATATATATATATATATATATGAATATGCGTGCTTTCATGTACAATATATATATATATATATATATATTGTACATGATATATATATGCATATATATTGTACATGAACGCACGCATGTTCATAACGCATCTATATATATATATATATATATATATATATATATATATATATATATATATATATATATATATATATATATATATATATATATATATATATATATATATATATATATATATATATATATATATATATATATATGTATATATTGTACATGAACGCACGCATATTCATACGGCCTGCAAATCTATATATGTTATATATATAGCCATATATATATATAGCCATATATATATATATAGATGCGTTATATATAGATGCGTTGAAGATGTATTCCATACACTTAATTCATGCATTTTCTTATCGACAAAAATGCGTCAGCAAAGGTGACCGCAAAATATATTACCATGGCGACGACCGCCATCTTAACGTCGGCCGTTGTCATGGTAAATCACGTGATCAAACCAAACGACGTCTCGTTCGTTGAAGAATTGAGCGCAAAGTGAACTGTTTATAGCACAACAAATTAGACGCCGTTGCGCTAATGTTCGCCTTCTACCACGTTCGCCATCTCGAATCGCCGCCATGGACCGTTTCCTATCCAATTATTTTCTCCATCATGATTTCAGGAACGTTGCTCACGTTATCCCGTCATTTGGAACGAGACCCATATAATCGTCGCCTCAAAACGTAATTGATAGAAGCTTCGAATGTGCGGATTATTAATAATACGCAAGTCTTGTCGGATGTTTCGTGAAAATGAAATTTTCCTTCAGTGCTCGTTCATTATAGTGGAACAACGTTTCATTATGTTGCCAATCTATTTCCTGCATGCGCATATGAATAGTTCCTGTTTTAGGTATCAGTCCCATTCTTTCCTCCGTCACCATCTCAGCTCTTCATTGTTAATGTCTGTCGTATACAACTAACCTGTACGATCGTGTTTCGTATATCATCATCAAATACGTCTCCAGTCCACTGAAATATCATCCTTCTTTTCGCCTATGTTCCGTACCTTAAGAGAACCGCTCCACATTAATACCAGTGAACTGTTTCATCTCCTCTCTCTCTCTCTCTCTCTCTCTCTCTCTCTCTCTCTCTCTCTCTCTCTCTCTCTCTCTCTCTCTCTCTCTCTCTCTCTCTCTCTCTCTCTCTCTCTCTCTCTCTCTCTCTCTCTCTCTCTCTCTCTCTCTCTCTCTCTCTCTCTCTCTCTGTGTCTCTCTATGTCTCACTCTCTGTCTGTCGGTCTGTCTGTCTGTCTGTCTGTCTCTATCTCTCTCTCTTTCTCGGGGTTAATGCTTCACTGCTGGCCCATTGCCTACCATATCCTGTCCCGTTCTGGCTGTTTCAGGATGGGGTCATCATTCTGTTAAGATCTCTTTTTCGTGAAACCTGAAATTCTCTTTGTAGCAGATACGTTCCTTTAATTGGACTTCGATCTGGCATTTAACCTGATTATCACCTGCAACTGTCCTCGCCTCCGAATCGTTCCGTTTGCATCCGCATCAGATTTAAGGCTCGATGACCTCGGGTCAGGGAGCAAAGATCACGATTCCGGTTAGTCATCGTGACTTCCATTCGCAAGTGATACGTACATCTATAGAGTAACAGCTTCATGGAACACACGTTTTTATTGTGAGTCTGTGGTATTAACATCGGGAGAGAAGTCATGCTGCTCTGAACTTCAACTTTAACCTGACCACGTAAAGAATTATTACGCATTAGCTAACCTGGTGTGCATGAATTTTTCACCATACAAAGTTTCAAGCACTTGATAAAAGTTACTTTGTTTCTAACGAACATATGGAAGTTATTAGGTCTAATGAACAAATTCCCCACAATGCAGTACACAAGATTGTACGGAAAGAGAAACAGAGGCACAATATAAATGAGGACATAAATCACTTGGACTAAGACTGAACTTGACAAATGACCGAAGCCAATGGAGATAATTTATTCGTGTCCATCGCCGCGAAATGGCTGGCGTCAGGAACTGATGACCATGATGATGATAATGATGATGACGACGACGACGATGATGATGATGATGACGATGACGATGACGAAGATGATGATGATGTTGATGATGACGACGACGATGACGAAGATGATGATGATGTTGATGATGATGATGATGATGATGATGATGATGATGATGATGATGATGATGATGATGATGATGATGACGATGATGATGACCGTGATCAGGGTGGTGGTGGTGGTGGTGGTGGTGGTGATGATGATGATGATGATGATGATGATGATGATGATGATGATGATGATGATGATGATGATGATGATGATGATGATGATGATGTTGACGATGATGATGATGACCGTGATCAGGGTGGTGGTGGTGGTGGCGATGATGATGATGATGATGATGATGATGATGATGATGATGATGATGATGATGATGATGATGATGACGATGATGATGATGATGATGATGATGATGATGATGATGATGATGATGATGATGATGATGATGAAACAAATGCGCAATAAATATCAACAAGCTTCTACGCTTCTAAGCTATTATTTTAAATACTAGATGTTTGCCCGTCCTAAGACGTGAAATTTATTATGACCTTCATAATTTAAAAATTTGTGAAAATGTCATCATAAACAATGTTTTGCGAAAAACATATTCTATTTACATTCTCTAGCTTGACGAATTTTTTTTCAAACAGGATCATTAAAGAATATACTTACTTACTTACTTACTTAAGTCCGATTTCCATGGTACCAGATCAGGAGAGGCAGAGCAGCTGTCAAGGCGGGTGTCGTTTACGGCGAGAATAATTGGTAGGCGGAGGATCAGATGAGTCAGGGTAGGAGTATTTGAAAAGGTGAGACTTCAGTTTTACATTTAATCGCAACACTTTCGAACGTCATCATGAATGATGAATGACGATCGGACACGATCCTGTTGGAAAAAAAATTCGTCAAGCTAGAGAATGTAAATAGAATATGTTTTTCGCAAAACATTGTTTATGATGACATTTTCAAAAAATTGTAAATTATGAAGGTCATAATAAATTTCACGTCTTAGGACGGGCAAACATCTAGTAATAATATAATATAATAATAATCTTTTCTTTAATTAAGCGCCTCCAAACGCACTGCGCTGTACAGTGAACATGCATATAGTAGAAACGGCAGCAACGCAGGGCGCCTTACATACATGTATTAAGTAGCAAATGTCATTTATGAAAAATTACACAGAGACACGTGGCATACTATTACGAAGCTTTGAGATAGTATTACATTGCACAAAGTCATAGTGGGTCGAAAAATTCCATCCAGTTTAGCCTCCGAGGACCGAGGGTTAATAGTTTTCGTATGCCCACCACTGGCGTAAACTTGTCCAAAATATTGGTGGGGCAAGAGGTATGGACCAGAGGGGCAAAAAAACTAGTTTTTTCAAGATGAAAAGTTTTTTTTTTATTTTTTCTCGTTTTTTTCGTTTTAATAGTTTTTGTTGTTTTTAAGATTTTCTGATTTCGGATCATAAAAATCGTGAAAAATGGCCAATTAAGACATAACTAACAAGAGCTCCAACTCAGTTTAATTCAGTTTCAATTTCTGAAAATTAAAAATCATTAAATCAATGTTATTAAGATAACTTCTACAAAAATAAGAAATTTATTTTTTTAAACAAAAAACAAATTTTGTGGTTTTCTTTTCCTTTTTTTGTTTAAAACCAAAATCCGAAAAAAACCTTTTTCACCTCTGGTCTGGACAGTCAGCAGAGGCTTCCGGTGTTACGTTAATGCGTAGGCCTATGATATGGGGCAGTTTGTTTACATGTAAATTTGTTTCAATAGAAGAAATTGAAGATAAAAATAAATCTTTGCTTTCATTATGAATTTCTGATAGTATTTAAGTTCTGTGTCTCTGTTTTTCTGTTTCTGAAGAAATTTGTCTATATTGAAACATAATATTAATTTTTGAAGAAAGTTTCCTCTCGATTTTTGGGGGGCATTGCCCCGGCTCCTCAATTATTGGGGGGCACGTGCCCCGGCTGACCCACCAGAGTCTACGCCTATGATGCCCACAGTATAAATAGTGTGGTATGTCCATGCTACTTTGCGGGACATGCGTGTAGTCTATCACTCCTGCTTTGAAAGGCGCCTCCTCTCTTGATCTGGACCGTCTGGTAACCGGACTCGGACCTTTTCTTAACTACTCTTTGTAAAACTTCCTCTGATTTGACGCAGCGCTCGTGAATAAGCTGGTGCCCTGTGCTTGGATTTCAAGTGTCGCTTTAGAAGTTTCGAGATTACGATTATGATCTTACACAAATTAAAATCTTCGTTTTCGTGTATGGAGCACAATTACCGATGACGTCATTGGTTTTAGTGATACGATTGTAAGGTAAGATTTCAAATCTACCGTTAATAATAATAATAATAATCTTCGTTTAATATCTTCAAACTGACAACGGTAATCCTCCAGTTTAGGTGCTTTAATTATGTGTACACTATAGTGGATATAGTTATCAGCAATTGTGATGACTGATGAAAATATAACTCAAACTATAAGTTGGATGATTAATGAAAATATTATTGAAACTAGAAGCTGGATAAATGATGAAAATATTACATAATAAAACGGAAACTAGAAGTTGGAACGGCGATGAAACTATATCGTTTAGCGCCGATATCATTGCCGTCGATGAGCGATGAAAACATTTCATAGTAAAACTTAAACTAGAAGCTGGATTAGCGATGAAAACATACCTCAAAGTAGTAGCTGGATTCTCGATGAAAACATAGCTCAAAGTAGAAGCTGGAATATCGATGAAAATATTGACCAAAGTATAATGCAATGGATTCCAATGAAAAATAATTAAAGCACCTAAACTGGAGGATTACCCTGACAACAACGCAGTATGATTACAAATCATGTTAACAAATTAAGTTATCGTTTGATAATGAATCAGTTTTACAGATCTATCAAAATCTTACCTTTCATTAGAATATACTCTTAACCTTGATCCTTCCAACATAATATTTTTATTTACTATACCTTATTTACCAAATAGGGTCATAAATTACCCCAAGTCAAAGTGTTGGGTTTGATGGCAATAAAAATGCGTCAGTGTGTGAAATCAATCAATCAATCAATCAATCAATCAATCAATCAATCAATCAATTCGTTTATTGATACAATAAGCTGACACAGACGCAACTTAGACAAAACTAGACTGTGGAAGAAAAATTCTATGGCCAAGAGTGCAGGGTTTAGTAAATGAAATTGTCAGTAAGCATTCTTATAAAGGATGCGTGAAATGTAGGCCTAGTTACGGTCATCTTTGTGCGGCAGGGAGATGTTATGAAAATATTTAGTAAAATATCGAAATGACTGTGCAATATGCATGGCTCCTTTTTAATGATTTGACATTTCAAGACGGCTAAAGCGGAAATGCTGAAGATTTAGCCTATACAGAAACATTAAAAATAACG
This sequence comes from Allolobophora icterica, assembly GCA_963556255.1. Lineage (NCBI taxonomy): Eukaryota > Metazoa > Annelida > Clitellata > Crassiclitellata > Lumbricidae > Allolobophora > Allolobophora icterica. Next base: position 30,181,889 of record OY744614.1, read on the forward strand.
TCTACGCATTCTTTGCTTTAATTGTTCCAGGATATGGCAGTCTGTCAGCCAAAGTTTCTTGAAGCAGAGGAATAGTTCTGAATAAAGGAGAATAGTATTATAAAGTTACACATGAGACCCCATACAGGGGAAGTCCCAACACTTGTATTTTAAGTCGGAAATCATTTCCGGGGAGCCATCTTCACAAGGGCCACATGAAAAATCATAATGTTGAAGAAAAACCCCACATAATCCAGCTGTGTAAGAAAGCTTTTGCTGAAGGCAATACTGTAAAGAAGCACATGAGAACCCACACTGGAGAAAAACCACACAAATGCCAGTTATGTCAGAAATCATTTGCTGGCGGGAATACTGTGAAGAAGCACATGAGAACCCATACTGGAGAAAAACCATACAAATGCCATCTATGTCAAAAAGCGTTTGCCAAAAGTAGTAACTTGAATCGTCATAGGAGAACCCATACTGGAGAAAAACCATACAAATGCCAGTTATGTCAGAAATCATTTGCTGGCGGGAATACTGTGAATTGTCACATGAGAACCCATACTGGAGAAAAACCATACAAATGCCAGCTATGTCAAAAAGCGTTTGCCAAAAGTAGTAACCTGATTTGTCACATGAGATTCCACACTGGAGGGAAATCATACCAATGCCAGCAGTGTCAGAAATCATTTGCCAAAAGTAGTAACTTGAATTGTCACCTGAGAACCCATACTGGAGAAAAACCATATATATGCCAGCTATGCCAAAAGACGTTTGCCAAAAGCAGTAACCTGATTTGTCACATGAGAGCCCACACTGGAGGGAAATCATACCAATGCCAGCAGTGTCAGAAATCATTTGCCAAAAGTAGTAACTTCAATTGTCACCTGAGAACCCATACAGGAGAAAAACCATTCATTTGCCTGCTATGTCCGAAATCATTTGCTGTAGGTAATTCTCTGAATTGTCACATGAGAACCCATACTGGAGAAAAACCATACAAATGTCAGTTTTGTCAGAAATCATTTTACACAGGTAATACTCTGAATCGTCACATGAGAACTCATACTGGAGAAAAACCATTCAAATGCCAGTTATGTCAGAAATCATTTACTGAAAGCAGTAATATGAATCATCATATGAGAACCCACACTGGAGAAAAACCATACAAATGCCATCAATGTCAAAAAGCTTTTGCCAAAAGTAGTCACCTGAATTGTCACATGAGAACCCATACTGGAGCAAAGCCATACACATGCCAATTATGTCAGAAATCGTTTACTCACAGCAATTCTGTGAAGAATCACACGAGAACCCATACTGGAGAAAAATCACACCAATGTCAGCTATGTCAGAAAGCATTTGCCAAAAGTAGTAACCTGAATCGTCACATGAGAACCCATACTGGAGAAAAGCCATACATATGCCATTTATGGAGCAAAGCGCTTAGAGCGAAAGACACACTTAACATGCACCTAAGATGGCATGCTGGAGTTAAGCTCTCTGATTCAGACAAGCAAATAATATCGGATCTGTCTCATTAAGTTAAATAGCACAAGTGCACTTTAGGAGATTTTGCCTACATGGCTCTATTATCATTGCTATGTTTACGACCTCTTCACGAAGGCTGTGACTGGTGAAAGCATCTCAGCAAGTGATCAGCTGAGGATGAGGACATGACCTCATGGATGTGGGATATTCAGTTAATTGTTTGAAATGAAGCAGGAATTTAGAGAGCACTGTTCCAACCTTGGCAATACTCCACTGAATGAATTATTAATCAGTTATGCTGTTTTTGTCAGGATTACAAAAGCATCAAACAATTGCAAATTACTGTATTTTCATTTCCAAGAAATCACTTGTTGCAGAGTTTTGAAGGAGACAATCATTCTAGGATTCACATAGCTCACCCTGCAGTTTATTTCAGAGCATATTAATTAATTTCAGTTTCTTCTTTTCATGTTTAATTATTCTATTGCTTGAAATTTTGTTTATAATTTCTGATGGTGACTTGCTTACCTCAGTATTGATTTATTTTTTTACTGTTTTTTTATGTTGTGATACCTACTTTGGACAAAATGACATAGCATGTCAGAATGACGGTTTACAGTATATGCAAGAACTATACTGCGATACTCTGTGCTAATTAAATGGCGTTTGGCGCTAACAAACTTGTAAGTTATTGTATCCACTGACGCAGTGTCGTAGGCCTTTGTAGATACAATAGCTTTTACAGAAGTTAGTTTTGGAAATTCTTTTGCAATTGGAGAACTGCTCATGTACTGCTTCGCCCCTTCCTGGATAGACGGACAACGTTAACGGCCATATACTCGGACTGCACGGTTTGGATACCGGTCCATCCACATGACGCAGTATCGGGACCGCTTGGGACACTCAATGTACACCGTCGACTTGACTAAGCTCATGACTGCTTTGGGATTTTGGATACACCAGGAGGACGGACGACATTCATCTGTGCAGATAATGCTACATGTCAGATGCAGAGTGTACTAAAAGTGCTTGCACGGTTCATATGTATGGGACCTTAAATGGCTTAATCAAGCGAACAGCGGATCTTGTCTGATCAATTCACTGCAAAATGCGCATGGGTCGAGGGCATACGGTTTTTACAATTACTTAGTTACGGCAGAGAATTCCAGCGTTTACTATGATTGATCACTTTCAAAAATTCTCTTGCTTTAGTAGTACCGGCAGTAGTAGTAGCTTTAGTAGTAGTAGTAGTAGTAGTAGTAGTAGTAGTAGTAGTAGTAGTAGTAGTAGTAGTAGTAGTAGTAGTAGTAGTAGTAGTTGTAGTAGTAGTAGTAGTAGTAGTAGTAGTAGTAGTAGTAGCAGCAGTAGCAGCAGCAGTAGTAGTAGCAGTAGCAGCAGCAGTAGTAGTAGTGGAAGTAGTAGTAAATAGTAATTGATAACTTCTATTTTGCGCCGGTGTCTAATGCACAAGGCATCGACCGATGGCGCACCAAAACCCAACGATAATCAGATCAATATTAAGCGAATCAGTATTGATGATTGATTAGAATCTAATCGATTAGTTAAGGGGGAAACCGATTAGCTAATCGATTAGAATCTAGTCGATTAGTTACCCAACTATGGTAACAGATGGGAACTGGAAGTGTCTTAAATTAGAACGAGTTATAACTTGAATCATCTAGGGTGTGGCCTCTGTCATGTTTAGTAAAGGTAAATGAGATGTTTCACACTTAACACACTTCTAACTTATCAAGAAATGCTGAAACGCAATGATTGACTGATTGGCGACATCCAAATGAACAGAAAAGTCATCAACAAATAATTACTTCAGAAGGGAAAGAAATAAAATATCCAACTAGTGACTGAGATTCACTTAGAAGAGAAGAGCAGTCCCTTAAGCTATATCCTAAAGGCAGCCATAAGCATGAAGTACTAGCGAGCTCATTTTCTTAGTCTCGGCATGTGAGGGCGGGTGGCCAGTCCTCTTCCTCGGCGTCTCATCTTCCCACCGACGGTATACTTCAGTGTACACATCATAGACTAGAGGGTGCAGATGGAGCAGAAATCTCGAACTAAATTTGAACCCCCGACCTCTCGATTGACAGTCCAGCACATTAAGCACTACACTCTCGAGCACCACCAGATTCATTTAAACGTAGATCAAATAGAAACATGGTGCGCGATAAATGTCCACAAACAATGCCTAGTTGTTGCCAAACCAAGAGAAGCATCCAGGGCCTTGGCTAGGTAGCTGTAGATGACGTAGTAGCTGTAATAGGTAAATTGAAATGTGTCGGCCTCAACATCTGATCTATTACGTCCTTAGTGTAATGCTCAGGTTCATGAATCTGAAAAAGAAGTCCACAATTCCCTAGAGAGAGCTGAGATGTTATAGAGACACCAGATACCTGGAAAGTGTGGATAAGCATACTGGAAGCGATCACTTGAAAGAGACGACGCCATGACAGTCTTTGCCTTCGGCGCCTTAGCTCTATGATCACGAAACTGCATTTAGCACAAATCTTGCAGCAGAGGAAGCGAAGGGGCTGCCATCAAAGAGGGTATACATCTGAAATGATTCAATAGGCTGGTCATTGGAATCCATAATCGAGTCATAACAAAAACTTAAGGATCCCGAGGCGCCAACCAGAGAACCAGCCTCCAAACAGCAGACGACTTCCGGTCAATGAGCGGACGATAATGGGTGTTCTTTCTTGCGTAGCGTTAATGCCTTCATTAGATATGTTGTTTTGCATGCGCCTTTTTTGAAGATCGTTCATTGATCAGTCGACGGGATGGGAGGTTTGGGGAAGTGGGACAGGGACGCGTGGAGTGCGGGGTGTGGAGCGCACGACGGGAGGAAAAGGCGCGGGTGCCATTATCCGTGCACGCTTCATAAGACTGACTGTTGGGCGGTGAAGGCGGAGGACGGCGACAACGTTGTGTTTTTTATGGAGGCGAGGGGGGCTGGACCGTTCGCAGCGGCAAATCATCGACATCTCCTCCATGGTCTCCTAATATCGGTGCTGCATTGCAGAAGAATCAGCTCTCCAACTCCGAGTCGCCCTGCCAGGCCCTCTCCCCACGCCGTCTCTCTCCCTCTCCACTGGCGTTATTTATTTCTATGGAAACAATACGTGTCCGACCGAGGGTCGTTTGGAGGCAGCCAACGGCCGCCAGCCACTCTTCCTCTTGTCTGTCGACATGAGCTGTCTGATACAGAAGCGGTCGACAGCTAGACACTTCCTTCCAGTTATTACGAAGGATTGCACAGCGCGTCACAATGAACGATATCTATATTTACAGCAGTTAATGTTTGTATTTTATGTCTGATGACATGTACACTTCAGTGTCTGGTACGGCAGATACTGATATTACGAATGCACTCTGCACTCTTCGACGAAGAGCCCTGGAAGAGAATTATGGGGACCGTTATAGCACTCATAACGCTCGAAGAGGTCGCAGCCGGGCGCCCTGTTTACTGTCAGCCTTAGCCACCTGGGTTTGAACCCTGTCGCATACATACATAGGGACCTACTATCACCACTGGAAGGCGTTAAAAGTTGCTCATACGTAGCATCAGACTGTAAACTCATGCAACGCCTTTGCTATGACAGCGTACTAGTCCATTAGGCGCTTGTGCAGACCTAACGTTTGAGTACAAAGTGTAAATACGTTCGTGTGCGCGCACATAGGCCTACCAATAGGCCTACTTATGATATTGTGAGCGTACAAGGCACGGGAGAAGTGAGATCTGTTCGTGAATGGTCGGAAGAATAGGCTACACTGTTACTGGAAAAGGTGTAGAAGGGGTGGGATTAAGGTGGGATAGGGTGTGATGTGAGACATTTTACACCCCAGCATTAGGCAACGTGGGAACTTAGTAAGTAAGCGTGGGTTTTCCCACCTTACATCATAGGGTGGTAATTATAACTCAATGCTATATCACTGAAAAATTATAATGCTAGTATTTGATCATGTAAACAGGTAACTGTAAACTTAACTAAATTATACGTTCTTATAATTAATCAACGAATAAGTGAAAAATTAATTAATGTTATAATTTAAATAATTTAAATAATAATTCATTGCAAAATTTATTGTTATAACCTTCGATGAGCAATGATAAACAAGACACAACCTTGTGACAATTACATAAAAATATGTGTTTGCATATTGCGTTTGAAAGTAAGTAAGTAAGTAAGTATGTTCTTTATTGAGCCGCTTGCAGACGCACTGCGGCTTACAAAACACAAGCATACGAAACGAGGCGCAATAAACAGAATAAGGAAAACCAATAGATAAGTTAAATGATGATAAGTTGGTGAAGATGAAATTAGGTTAGATTTAACTAATAAAGTTTGGATTAGGTATATACCTTGTTACCTTGTGCTGTCAACTCCTGGAGCTCTAGCGATCGCCATGACACACATTCTCCATTGCTTCCTATTCGAAGTCAGGTCCCTTAGTGCTTCCAGATTCATGCCAGTTACATCGTGAATCTCATCCATCCATTTCTTCCATGGTCGACCCCGTCTTTTTTCCCCTCACCACAAGCCAACATCATTTCCTTTTCTAGCCCATCAGATCGCATAACATTCTTATAATGAAACTCCTGCGGGTCATCATATCGGCTCTAGGGATTTTGCGGACGTGCGGGCGCGGGCGGAGATCATAAGTGCACGCCCTCACAGGGGGGGGGGGAGCAGAGCATGGAGAACGTGACTTTGGTTACTCAGAACGGCAGCGAATAAGGCATTATCAGCCTTTTGACAAAGGACATCGTAGGGGCCAATATCTGAGGGCAGGTACCCCAACCAATAGTTTAACAAAATTGCATGAATTAAAAAAATTACTTCAGAGTGAGTTTCGAACCCACCACCTCGTAGATTCACAGGATGCGCCTCAACTAACTAGGCCACGCTGCATTAGCAATTGCTGCAGCATAAAAATTATCCATTAAAAGGAAATAATTCTAACGGAAAGAAAAATATTTCAAAATATTTAATTTAAACTAGTATATTAAGTAAAATGTGACTAAATTGGATTCATCGTAAAACGATACCCGCACGTAGAATTTATGACTGGGCCCGCTATTTTGCTCTCAGGCATTTGATGTGCTTGTACGCAAAATGTAAGTAAGTTAATAGTTTTCTTTACAGCCATGATAACTACAGCGATTAGGAATTTGTTTAATTATTCTAATAAGCAGGTAATTATGTTATTACATTATGTAATGTTGTTCACATATGAATACAAACGTGGATAACCGTATTAAAAGAATCGCACCAACGGAATCTTTACCCCGTCTTTATCGAACATCACCAACGGGGTCTGCTTCCCCGTACTTTCGAATGGAACCAACCGGGTCACTCTCCTCGTACACGTGGAACGGTCACCAGTGGGGTCTGTTCCCTGTCTATTGCACAGACCTGTGTGTTCATCGAACGGAACCACCGGGTCCTTACCCGGACTATACAGGTCTCCACACACCACAAGGGCCTTCAAGACTGCGAAGCAGTTCCCGCCAGAGGGCGACTGCGAAGCAGTCACTCCACGGCAGAGGTCGCTAGACGCCAGAAGGCGTTTACAAGACTGCGAAGCAGTCTCCGCCAGAGGTCGCCAGACGCCACAAGGGCCTCCAAGACTGTGAAGCAGTCGCCGCCAGAGGTCGACTGCGAAGCAGTCACTCCACGGCAGAAGTCGCTAGACGCCAGAAGGCGTCTACAAGTCTGCGAAGCAGTCTCCGCCAGACGTCGCCAGACGCCACAAGGGCATCCAAGACTGCGAAGCAGTCGCCGCCAGAGGGCGACTGCGAAGCAGTCACTCCACGGCAGAGGTCGCTAGATGCCAGAAGGCGTCTACAAGACTTTCGAAGCAGTTTCCGCCACAGGTCGCCAGACGCCACAAGGGCCTCCAAGACTGCCAAGCAGTCGCCGCCAGAGGGCGACTGCCAAGATTGCCAAGCAGTCGTTGTTGTTGTTGTTGTTGTTGTTGTTGTTGTTGTTGTTGGTGGTGGTGGTGGTGGTGGTGGTGGTGGTTGTGGTGGTGGTGGTGGTGGTGGTGGTGGTGGTGGTGGTGGTGGTGGTGGTGGTGTGAAACTTATAACCCCGGGCAACGCCGGGTTATCCAGCTAGTGGCAAAAATAAGCTAAAACAAATACTGGCTATTATGATATCACGCTAGCGCTTCCATCTACAGATCGGACACAGTTGCATTACGTCGCTGGAGAACGCTTCAACCTTCTTTCAAGCCTTGTGGCCTGTTCGCCACACTGCTAGTAGTTGATTGTGTAAACAATGTGTAAACTTAACTAAATTATACGTTGTGAATAAATAATTAATCAATGACTTCATAATTTTTTGGCAAAAATCAGGGAATAATTCATAGCAAAATTATTGTTATAACCTTCCATGAGCAATGATAAACAAAGCAATCATGTGACAATTAGCCTACATAAGAATATATTTTGTTACAACATTGCGTTCCAAGAACATTGGTTTCAGAAAAATTGAATGAATTTTAAAAATTCAGCTTAGAGTGGGTTTCGAACAGGGTACCTCCTGCATTCAAAGAAACCCCTCTACCGCCCTCTAATTCCGCAAAGAAAGCAAGAATAATTCTAACCGAAAATAAATATTCCCAAATAAATATTCAATTTAAACTAGTATATTACGCAAAATTTCATTATTATAGTTAAGATTTCCAATGCTTTGAAATATATAAGAGTAAAAAATTAATGCAGCAGTAAAAAAATGAATAAAAAAAATTAGGCTCAGGGTTGGTTTCGAACCGAGTACCTCCTGCATTCAGGGAAACCGCTCTACCAAGTCGGCCAAGCTGCCGTACCTTTTGTTGAAGCATAAAAATGATCTATTAAACGAAAGCAAGAAAAATTCTAACCGAAAAGAAATATTCCCAAATAAATATTCAATTTAAACTAGTATATTAAGCAAAATTTCATTATTATAGTTAAGATTTCCAATGCTTTGAAATATATACGAGTGAAAAATTAATGCAGCAGAAAAAATGAATAAAAAAAAATTAAGCTCAGGGTTGGTTTCGAACCGGGTACCTCTTGCATTCAGGGAAACCGCTCTACCAAGTCGGCCAAGCTGCCGTACCTGTTGTTGCAGCATAAAAATGATCTATTAAACGAAAGCAAGAAAAATTGGGGGTAAAGGGCCCCAGTTTAAAAAGTGGGGTACAGGTAGGCTACCGCTTGTGCACTCCACAAATTACGCCTGTGCCTTTGAAGAACATTAGTTTCAGAAAATTGTATGAATTAAAAAATTCACTTTAGAGTTGGGTTCGAATCCACACCCTCGTGAATTCAAAGGAAGCCCTCATCTAACTCGGCCATGTAAATGTAAATGTAAATGTACGCGATTTTCTATATCGACCGTAGGCCTATAAATTATGGCCTCGATCCTGCTAATTTTTCAATGAATTGATCGGGTGAGGGACTTTACCGCCGCTGCCCGTTTTAATAGGCGCCATGCCATTAAGGTCCCCGTGTACGGACCGTGGTATCCCGAGATTTAAATCTGTAAAATAAGCCGCCTTCGGGAAGCGAACCGCATGCTCTCTAACACAGAAGCTCTTGAGACGCAGCCTACGCTCTTACCGATGTAGCTAACTGGGCCAGTAATGATGAACCAGTAATTATTGCAGGATAAACATTATCTATTAAAAGAAAATAATTCTAACGGAAAGAAAAATATTTCAAAATATTCAATTTAAGCTAGTAGGCCTATATTAAGTAAAATTTGACTAAATTGGAATCATCGTAAAATGATACCCACCCGTAGAATTTCTGATTGGGCCCCGTTAGGCCTAGGCCTATTCCAACTTATTTGCTTTCAGGCATTTTGTGTGTTTGTACGCAAAATGTAGGTCATAGTTTTCTTTGCAGCCATGATAACACCAGCGATGTGTTTAATTATTGTAATAACCAGGTAATTATGTTATTACATTATTGTAATGTTGTTTACGCATGAACACAAACGTGAATAACCCTATTAGAAGAAGCCCATGAACACACCAATTCAACTTGCTCGGACATGGAACAATGTAGGCCTAATAAACTAATAATAATAGGGCCTAATAATAATAATAATAATAATAATAATAATAATAATAATAATAATAATAATAATAATAATAATAAACGGCATGTAGGCCTAATGGGCGCCCGCTCCAGAGGGGGGATAGGCTACGGGTAGGCCCCCTATCGAACCGCGAATTTTCAAGATCTAATTTAATGCTCTTCATGAGTGTTACCATTCATCTATCCTTCTCCCAATTATGGTTTGCCATAGATGATAAGACAGACATGTATAAAATAACAGTTGTCATTGTCAAACGCACAATCATATAAACAGGGACGCTTCTTAGAAATCTAGACACTTGGCAAGACATCGAGGGAAGTAGAGGTTCAAATGGGTTCGCAACAATGATTGGCTTTAGTCGAATGGGATTGGATCTGCCTTATGTGCGTACTATGGTGGGTTCGAATCCAAGGATGAAAAAAATTTTTGGGGAGGAGAATATAAATGTTTACACGAATAAAATTTTAAAATTTAGTATTCACTATCAATAATTCTTTCCATACGGACCTTTTAACATCGTAACTTAGGGATGAATCTGATATTGAAATAGGATATCGCAGCTGAACAGCTCAATGCTATCGAAACAGTCGTCGTGGCTGGTCGACAGCTTTATTTGAAAGTCGGTACCAAATTCTATACGCTCTGAACCTTCGGACTTACTTTAACGTCATTCAGAGCTAGTATAGCCTTGTCAAGTTGCTTTAACTTTCACCCCTCCATAAACTGGCCTCTCCACATGTTTGAACACGCATCTCGAGCTGATTTTTGATTAGGGCCTACATTATAACGAACGGCACTGAAGAAGTCATCATAATTTTATGAAATATAATATTGCATTCACAAATTAGCCTACCGTCAGTTATATTTACAAACTTGTAGAAAAAGGGTAGCCTACGTCCCCTCTTGGGCGTCTTGGCAAGACCTAATAGTTTGCATTATCAACAATTAACTGTGAGCCATGATTATTAGGCCTATTCGTTTATTAACTCCACACGTTGTCACACCGCAACATGATGTTCGTGTCTGTAGGCCTACATCGTAATTATCGGAACTAATAATTATCGTACTTTCAAAATTGCTACAGCGCCCAGAGAGCGAAAAATGCTCAAAATGAAAATTAATTTATTTCTAACTGTCATAAAAACAATGTCCGCTGTACAAACCCTATTTGTGTGCGTGTAGTAATTGCGCTAAAGGAACGCTACATACGGGGCTTTGCTAGGTTGCGTTAAGGGTAAGCGAGAAGTCGAAGGGTGTGTGGAAGGAGCGCCATGTGTAACTCGTGTACGAAGACCAAATTATGTGAATGTTATAATTCGGGTGAGACATTACTCTGTTGTGTTATCGAGCTTTTGTATCTTAAGTGCAGTCGTGTATTGAATGTAGAGTGAGGTATTTGAATTGTATGTAATTTGCGGTTTCCTTCTGTTTTATGGTGTTGTGATCACGGCCAGATTAACCACTCGGAGGACCCCATGTTCATTTTCAAGGCCGGATTATCCACTCGGGGGCCCTATGCTAATTTTGCACGGGGACCCTTGTCGTACTGCGCATGGAATGATGGGGACGCCGTAAATACATGAAAATCAACTGTAGCAAAGCAGGGTCAATTAATGTGCCGTGCAGCTCAAATTAGTAGGCCCTAGTCAATGCACGGTGCACTCAACACTGCATTTTGGGACTCTGCCTAAGGTAGTTTCAAATGTTACTTACAGTATATTGCCAACATACAGTTAGCGTAAAATGGTAAAACCGTAGTTTACGTTGCTAAATTGATAGTGGTTGGAAAATACGAAGTTTACGTCGCTAAATTGTTACACGTTAGGTCTATTACCGCATATGACAATTGTTTCATAGTAAAACTAGAAGTTTGATTATTGATGAAAATATTACTGAAACTAGAAGCTGGATGATCGATGAACATATAACTTAAACTAGAAGTTGGATGAGCGATGAAATCATTTCATATTAAAAATCAAACTAGAAGTTGGACTGAAGACATGACATTAATTTAGCAACGTAAGCTACGGGCCTGAAAACATGTTGAATTTAGCAAAATAAACTACGGTTTTACCGCGTACAATAATTATAATCAAACTTCAACAATGTACTCTTCATTGTTAACAGCGCAGAAACACTTGCGACTTTTAGCTGCTGCAAACTGTGTGTAATAATGTTTATCAAATGAAATGAATTTAAGTATAGGTGGCCTATCAGTCTCAAAATACGCAGGGAAATTCTATCTTTTTGGCTACTCATAAGCGCACATCGGAAGCAGATGTTACTGAACCTTGAGATGGGCTGAAAAGCAACCATTTTTCTTAGTTGATGCTGACCATTCGGTGGCCAAGAATAAAACAGCTTATTACTGAACTGGCGATTTTGTCCCTTGCACAAACTTGACACTGCTTTATAATGTCATTTTGACGTTGGGTAATTAATCGTTGGACTCGGACGTGTTTCTGCAGATTTCTGATCTCCCTTTCAAGCCAATACTCAATAGTGGCCGCTGTAACTGGCAACCATTCATAGGTATCAGTCGAGTGACAAGGAGGTTTTTGTAAGCAAATAACGTGGGAATTCCCATCTTTACCTACACAATAAGGTGGGCTATTTAAGAGGTCAAGGCGTTCAGAAGATCGGAGAGGACACGGTGAAGTAGCAGAATTAGGCCGAAGAATTAGATCACACAAGTACTGTGGAGCAAGACCTAATTGAGACTTAAGCACAAGAATAAGCACTTTGAAGTGAATATGGGCAGAGAGAGGTAGCCAATGGTGTTATTCATTGATTAGTGCAGTGTCTTTTTGATATGGCTTGTGAACCAAGCCATGTTTAAAAAGGGATAATGCTGATAAAGTCAGTTTTTAGCACTATACTGCAGGTCTCATAAAGCGCTTTAATTTATATGGCATGTTAAGCTAATTACATTAGGGCACATAACACCACTTTATCATTCATGTTAAGCAGTATGGCATGTAAACCAGCAGCACATAAACAAATCCACACTTTAGGGATAAAAAGTTTGCCATAGCTTTATATCACATTATCACGCTACTTTGCATTGTTATAATGCTTTTATTCTACTTATGCGACTTTTCATTGCTCAACTACGTTTTGCATTGCATCAGTGTTATGCTTTCTGTCTTTTGTGAGGTCATTTCGGTTCTCTGATTGCAGTACCAATGTTGTGCAACCAGTTCCATGTCTTCCGGTTGCTAAACCATGTTCCATAATGCAGTTTAAGGAAAAGCGTTCCGGTCAATGTTTACTGTTCAGCTCAAATGTTCCTTTAACGTTGTTAAAGTGTTAAACTCACGCTTTTGCAGACTACCAGCAACTGTTGAAATAGATGTGTACATGGCATCAGCTGATACATCTCTTTGTTTTGAAACAGCATTCATAGATGTTCATATTGGGGTCTGCAGGTTTACTTGTACCCGACCTGTAGTACCTCTGATATGGTACAGGTCAGGCAGGTATTTCATGGGTTGGGTACGGGTGGAAGCATTGCAGGTACGAGTAACGGACCTGTGTACGACGAGTAACGGACCTGTGTACGGGTTCAGGTCCAGTAGCATGTCATAGGTCATTATGTGTAAACATTAGATTATAAGTTGTGAGATAGCAACTAGTCTCAATATGTGTGTTAATAGATTTATCATAATATAAAATAATGAAAATAGAGTAACTCTGTTGCGTTTGTTTTCTAGTTTGCTTGCTTATTTGTTACTAAAGCTTTTAGTTCACCATTGCAATTTGCTCAGTGATGGTTTAGATGTAGCATTCTAAAACCCAATATCTTTTGACAGGCTTTTTCAGCTAACGAAGCATGTGACATAGCATGGTTCAGATGTTGAGATATTTTTTGCAGTTGCTCTTGACTATAAGGTCAAGACAAAAACTCAAGGTCAAGACTCGACTGAATCTGAGAAACTACACTTTCTGTGACACAACAACGTAGACTCGAGTGAACTGCTGGACGTGTCAGTCGAGATGCTGGACAGAAATGGAACAATGGTGGCACATGGAAGTGGATTGCCTGCGCCGCCGACAATTTCAGATGCACATCTGTGGTGGCCATATACCATGAATGCTACTCACTTTGGTTGTTTGTACACACTGAAGGTAACGTTTTTCCACCTCACAGATAGCCATGTCTAGCAAGTAATTAAGCATAAATTTATTAGTATAGCATATTTCCTTTTGGTTGAAGGAGGAATCTTAGGCATTGGTGAGCAAGTTTTGCTTTCATATCTTGGCTGCTTGAATGTATGCACAGGTGACTTTGGATGAATGCACAGATGGTTGCGTGGATGAAGGCATAAATGACTGTGTTTATGACTGGTGGCTGCAAGGCTGGTTGCATGGGTGTGTGTTCGACTTGGACAGCTGGCTGACTAGGTACCTGAATGGTTGGCTTATTGACATGTGTGAAGTTCTGCATCCTACATTCAAATCTTGATGTTTTGTGAAGTGGCTTCTCTATGTCAAGCCTTGTAATATATAGTTTAGACGATCTTAGACCACATGGTCTGTTTTGCTTAAATATTCTTCACCATAAGCATTGCTACTTTCAATCATTAGCTGAAAATCTGGACAATTCTATTATGATGATTTAATAATATAAATAAACCCTATTATGATGATTTAATAATGTAAACAAACCCAATATGGAAACAGGGCCCTAACCTTGTATAAGCTTGTGCTTTGTAGGGCTCTGATTGTACTTCATGCCGGATTATGTTTGTTATTGATATGTGATTAAGTACAACAAAGAAGAATATAAATCATCCTTGTTATGACACAACATGGTTAAACTGCAAACACATGACTGACAGGGTATAGCTCACATTAAGCAATTATTATTATTAATAATATTATTGTCATTATGCATTTATTAAGCACCCTATCCACTGACCAAGCATCAATTGATGGTGCTGAGCAATTGTGCTAGAAGGACTTGCTGAATGTCCATACACAGTAACCGTCTCGAGAGCCTTGAGCCCATCATCTTCGTGTTACAAGGCGCCATGGAAGTTTTGAGATTCGATTGAATTAAATAATTTTGTTTGTAGGGTGCTTGATCTCAGGCACTTGAGGACAATGTCATCTTCAGCCGATTGACGTATAGTGGGGTCACAAACGCCTACCGGTACTCTAATGTTTCGGACACACATCGTAAGTAAGCAATAATAATAATAATATTCATCTTTATTGACATGCTCACTGACAGTAACATTGAAACATATGGTGGTACAATTATGATCTTATAGAACACACGTCTTGGCAGCCTGTTAGGCACCGCTCAGTTCACAGTTGCCCCCTAGGGAGTGGAAAACCGAATCAACTTATAAGGGGCTTATGGGTATTCAGCCATGTCTTTCAAGATCTTATGTTCTTTGAGAAGAGTGTTATCATTCATCTATTCTATCCCCCTATGTCATTTTCCACCATATTATTATTTTTCGTATTATTATTGATATCGTTATAAATATTATGCATTTATGAAGCGCCAAGTATCAATCAATGGCGCTGAGGAGCAATTGTTAGTAAAGGTCTTGCTGGAGTTCCATACAGAGTAACCATCTCAAACCTCTACTCCCCAAGTTACAAGGTGAGCTCTCTAATCAATCAGCTACCATGTAATTCCTTATTCTCTGGTTTTATCAAACAACCCTTCAATTATTGAAATACCAATGCATTATTTATAACTGTCCATGTTGTCTGAACAGAAATAATGATGTTATTGATCTGTTGTAACACAAATGTTTTCTAATTATTAGAGTACTACTAAACATCACACTATTATTATTATTATTATTATTATTACTATTATTATTATTATTATTATTATTATTATTATTATTACGAACATTTTTAACGCATGCAAAGTCACACAGAAATGTGCATCTGAGGTGCGGTTAGTCATCCGCCAGGTCAAGAGCAATTAGATATCCATATGTTTTAAAGCCAGTGAGAAGTAATGAGTTTTGATGCGTTTCTTGAAGGAAGAAGAAGAGGTCGCGCAACGGATAAACACTGGTAGTCAGTTTCATTCCTTGGGGGCTGCAACACGAAATGCACAAGAGCCCATGGCAGTGCTGCGTCTATGCTTGACCAAAAGACCCATAACCGAAGACGCAGACTGTGTGGCGGGATGTAAGGAGAGAGTAGTGGTTGAAGGTAGGTAGGAGTGAGTGCACATTGTGAGGGTTTTATATGTCAAGCAGGCAGTTTAAATCTAATTCTGAATTCTACAGGAAGCCAACGCAGCTGATGGAGCAGAGTTAATGAGTTTGAACGAGAAGTTGCACGCAACATCACACGAGCCAGTGAATTTTGGATGCGTTGAAGCCGGTTGACTTGAAGATCTGACATGCCTGCAATCACAGAGTTGACATAATCGAGGCGAGAGCAGACAAGAGAACAGGCTGTAGTCTGTTACATGTCTTTGGTAAGACCAGACCTTGTGTGACGTATTGCCCTGATATGATAGAAACAATATGTGCAAAGGTTTGTTATATGAAATTGGAGTGTGAGGTTACTGTCCAAAGTGACCCTAAGTGTTTTGATAGTCTTTGATATTGGAACAACACTAGAATGAGAAGCGAAAGAGCACAGTTGCTGGCGTGAGCCAAACATGATTGCCTCAGACTTATCTGGGTTTATAGCAAGACCATAGAAGCAGAACCATGCATGCATTGAAAAGAGACACTCTTCTAGTATAATTTTACCGGACTGATCCGTTGGCGACAGAGCGATTAAATGCAGAGTATCATCAGCATACTGGTGTAACTGGACTCGAAAGTGATTGGCTATGCGACTAATTGGTGAAGTGAAAATGGTAAATAATAGGGGACCGAGAACAGAACCCTGAGGGACACCAGCAGTGCAAAGAGGAGAATCCGATCTAGCAGTACCAATACCCACTTGCTGAGACCGATTGCAGAGGTAAGAAGCTAACCAATTTAAGGCAGTCCCAGAGACACCGAAGCTTTTACTGAGTCTAGAGAGTAGAAGCTGGTGGTCGACAGTGTCGAAAGCAGAACTAAGGCCGGGGCACACTGGGTCTTGGTGCTGCCCAATAGCCGCATGTTACCTTCCTAGCTTCAATCCGAGACTCAGGAATCACCTTAGACCAGGAGCTTTCATTTGTTCAACATATTAATCTCCTCTGCCCCAGCTGTGACTACCAGCTGCGACAGCTCAGGGTCATATTGTGCTCCCTCTCTCCTAGTTCAGCATCTACACATGTCCATGCTTTTGTGGTCTCCCGCCTCGATTATTGTAGCGCAATATATGATGGGCTCCCAGCCTCCCAACCTGCTGAATGAGGTGCCTCAATCGGGTCCTGCGCACGGCTGCCTGGCTGATGGGTCACATCCCCAAGTTTGGCCAGGTCTAGCAGTACGTGCGTAAGGTTCTCCACTGGCTTCCCTACCCGCAATGCATTACTTATCGGGTCTCTTCTCTCATTCGGCGGTGCCTTGAGGGGCTCCCACTTACCTCCGAGAACTTTGCTGCTCCACTGTGGCTGTCCAGCGTCGTGAGCTCCTTGTTCTCCGCGCACGGGCTGCTATCCGACAACACTGTGCCTTCTCTGTCTCTGGCCCAGCGACCTGGAATGGGCTCCCAGTAGCGCTGCGCCTGACCCCGATTGATTGCTCTTCTCGGTTCTACTCTTGCCTTAAAACTGTCTTGCTTGACCAGGGTTGGACTAGGAGCGCTCCTGAGTAGATTACCTTGAAGGGGCGCTATATAACACCTCTGTAATAATAATAATAATAATAATAATAATAATAATAATAATAATAATAATAATATAATAATATAATATAATAATATAATAATAATATTAATAATAATTATAATAATAATAATAATAATAATAATAATAATAATAATAATAATAATAATAATAATAATAAACTGTGAGGCACGCCTTTCCTTTATCAATAGATGAGAAGATGTTGTCCATGGTAAAAGGCAAGAGCAGTTTCAGTAGAGTAGCTTTCACGGTAAGCTGATTGGTAAGGACTGAAATTAGGAGATAAGTAATGTGCTTGTTGATTCGTGCGAGGAAGAGACTTTCGAGAATCTTAGAAATTGTATTAAGGTTGGAAATGGATCTAAAGTTTGACAGGCTTTTGGTGTAGAGGTTACTGCAGAGTATGCACATTCTTTATCATTAGTATAGTTAGAATTATTTTTCATTTATATAGCACCACTATACTATACGTGTAGTTGTACTGTAGATTCTAAGTTTGTGTTTAACACCACTTAGTGTCAGAATCCAACATGTAATTGTTATTAACTTCTATTTGACAAGTCGTCAACTGGTGGTGCACCAAAGCGAAACCTTATTCATTCATTCATTCTGAGAATTTATATAGCGCCTCTTCAAGACGCCTACTCAGAGGCACTCCCAGCCACAGCTAAAGAAATGAATTTGTAATTGATGAAGGATATAAACTTGCGCTTTGACCTACATCTCTACATCAGGATATGGCTAAGGTGACAACTATAAGGCGGAGATTGAGGATGATGTCAGTGACCTAGATCTGTGGCGCCTGCGGGCCGGTCACGGCGGTCAGTCTGTCGGGTGACCTGTTTGGCTGACATTCTGTCTGTCTAGCTGCCTGTGACTCAGTTTCTCTGGTTCTCGGTTTACCTGTGTATCTAAGTACTTTCGTGCTTTTGTGTTACATACTCCTCACTCTATCTACATACTTGAAGCAAGGCAGAGAGTGCAATCTCTGGGAATGCACAGTAATAAATATTGATTGGCATTGTTTAAAAAGTGGGGGTACAGTGCCCCAGTTCAAAAGTTGGGGTACGGGTACCCCCCACAAATTGCGTCTATTCCTAAGGTGACACTTGCTTTTAGCTACACCCACACTTCCATGGTTGTTATACCACATTTGTAGTGCCAGTGGTGGGAAGTTATAGTGGTGATATTCTATGGTTAATTGTGACATGTCTTTTTCTGTTTCAGTGCACACACATCATGAGGAACCAGTGTAAACACATTGGAATTTGTTCAATGGTAAATATAATTTTCTGTCTATTTCTATCCCAGCTTTCACTTATGATTCTTTAAGATTAAGCATCCTCTTATGCTCTGATTTTATCTAGCAGCAGTGTCTTAATTAGGGTATAGCCGGAAGCCGTTTTTCAATCGGATACCGGGTCCGGGTAGTTTGAATAATAGCTTCCGGGTCCGGGAATTAAACTAAAAGTAATCTCAAGTCTCTAATCCGAACACTAAGTCCCCAACGTGCTCTGTATGTATGTATATATGTATGTACGTACGTACGTATGAATGTATGTCTGTCTGTGGACATTTTTATAGCGCCTCTCTAACATTCCAAGGCAGGAGGACATACATTCAGGTGCCTGAGAGGAGGATGACTCTGAGGGGTGTTCGGTAAATGCCCCTATTCATCATGCATACAGAGTGCTTTGTGTTGGGATTAGGCATTCGGCTGAGAAAGGCTTCGGAATGTGGAGGGGTATTGGCCACGTCTTGCTGGACCACTTAGGCCTTAGGCCTGGGAGAGGCAAAGTTTGACAAAGAGTCTATACTGGACATTTAAGTAATGAAGACGGTTGAAGAAACCTGAGGCATAAGACGGGAAATTACCCACCCGGGCCCGAATGACCTTTCAGCTCCGGATGCGGGTGTCTTCTGGGTGTTCAATACCCGGAATTTCCGGTTATCCGGGTCAGTAACAGGCTATGCCCTAGTATTAATTCTATCGTAAACTGCCCATGTTGTTTATACAGAAATATATAGTGTTGCCATTAATCTTTGATAACACAATTGGGTTGCGGAAGATTGGGACTAGACATCACAATAACTACACAATAGCATAATTTAGAGGCCCATAGAACATGCCGTGTAGGTTAACTGCAGATTACGTACATCTTTATGAGTATGACCAGTATTGTATGATTTTTTATTCGTTTAGTGCGACTATACAATATGTGTAGCTGTTGTTTAGCACCTACAACACCAGAAAACATCCAAATCCAAAATGTAATTAATTTTCATTGTATTTAATACCTTCTATTGTGCCTGTGCTTATTTTTCCCAGCATGTTAACTTGGTCACCCGGAGTTGCTATAGCCAGCTCCAGCAGCTGCGTGTTGTAATATGGTCCCTTTCTCATGATGCGGCGGTGGTCCTTGTTCACGCTTTTATCTCCAATACAAGTGACTATTGCTGCTCAGTTCTTGCTAGGGATCCATTGGCTCTTATTGGGCGTCTTGTCTGGGTCCTTTGCTCTGCTCCTCGGCTCATCTATATAAATAAAGCAAAGAATCTGTCCCTCTGTCTGTAGCACGCGATCTTTGACGGCAATGCATTTCTACAGCTTTCGAGCTTTTCACTCCAAACCTTCACTACTGTTTCGGGGTGGGTATTACACACCGAGTGTGAGGCTTCGCGTCCCCCGTTTTCACCGCTACCATGGTGTCCCGGGCAAAAAACTCTCTAAAACCCCCACTTTTTACAAATTCGAGTCGACCTATTTTCATTCGCCAGATGGAGCCGCCCGAAAAGATTATTCTCTGTCACCGGCACGCATTTCTAAAGATTCGCCAATCCCAGTAGGGATTTCACTTCACATTAACGTGGTGGTGGTGGTGGTGGTGGTGGTGGTGGTGGTGGTGGTGGTGGTGGTGTGAAACTTATAACCCCGGGCAACGCCGGGTAAACCAGCTAGTTGCCCAGATCCCAAAATGTGCACCAGTTTCAGCTTATGTGCATGATGCCCTGCATTCGCTTCCTGCCTCGCAGCGTGTTTTTTAAATAGGATTGTTTCTCTTGTCAACGGTCTCTCTCTCTCTCTCTGGTGAAACTCCATCTTACTTATCTGATCTCTGCTGTACGCTCGGAGGCCTAATGTCCTGCTGAGTTATGCGTTTTGCAGCTGGAGTGAGCTGTTGGTTCCTCGGTCCTGCTCCTCAGTTAAACATTATCGTGCCTTCTCGGTGGCTGGCCCCTCTACATGGAATTAGAGCCACTTTCTTTGCGCTTATTTCCACAAGGCAGTTCACCTGCTTTCTACCGCCTGTTTAAGTCTTCTTTGTTTAACCGTGACTGGACTGGGAGCGCCTCAGATTACGGTTTGAAGAGGCGTTATATAAATTATCGGAATGAATGAATGAATTTCTTAGTGTATTTTAAACTTTACTCCAGGATTCATTTGTTTCTGCCTACTCCTGGGATGGCTGAAACACAATTGATTATCATTTGTTAATAAGGTTTTGTGTGAAAATTCAAGCAATTTTGCTGTCCGGTTGTACATAATATACGACTTCTTAATTGAACACCATTCAATAAAATTGTTTTGGTTTTTGACAGATCGGTTCGTCGCTCGATACAGAGGCTCTCGATTCCTCCTTCAATACCGCAAGTCACCCACTGTCATCTGCCTCCAGCTCCTCTACGTATCACTCCATAGGCTTTCCACTCCAAATTGAAGTCTTGGCAACTGCTCCTCCTCATCTCTCTGGTCTCAGGCAAGAAGAAAGCGGACCTCCACTGGACATGGATCTGTGATACAACACGTACTCGCTCATAATTAAGCTGGTGCCTTGCGCTCAGCTTCAGTGTAGCGCTTTAGACTTTTGGAGTTTGGGATTACAATCAACAGCTGTCTAAAGACTGAATGATGGTGACTACGAAGTCATTGAGTGCATTGATCGCCTCACCAAATATGTTGGATGCAATTGTATTAATAAAGAGTATTGACATTAGGACGCATGGCATTGGAATATGTGGACCTCTGCTCTGGAAATATTTACCCAGCGAACTTACTTACTGTCCAACAATTTAAAAGCAAGTATAAAAGATATCTAATGGATCCGCTCGTCTAAAATTACTATGCAATCATTGTGCAGGTACCTATGTGGCTATTAATTGAGGTTAATTTTTTTAGTTTTTCATTGATTTCAGTGTTGAATTAGTCCTGTCATTGTTTTATACACTTTGTACACTCACTGATGGACATTATAATCTGAGGATTTGGCTTATTGAATGTAGCATACTATAAAGCAATTAAACCTGGCAAATAAACTAATGTAACTAGGGCGACCCTGTAAGCGGAACACTATGTTCCTTTGGGCTTACCCTTTGACGCCATTGATTTGCATGTATGAATTTGCTTTGCGTGTATCATAATGTTCAATAAAGTGTGTTTTGATTTGATTTAGTGACACTTAGTGCCTTTTGCCATTTGTTTTTATCTTTTATGCGTTTCTTTTTTAAATGCAAACAATGACCATGTGTTGGCGAATTTTAAATTGGTTTGTGACATGTGTGCATGTACTGTATATGTATGCACATACAAGATTTGTTCTACGCATATTTATTGTTCAAATAAAAATATTGGTGGATTTTAAATTGTTCTACCTTATATTGAGCTTCGTAGACCTAGGTAATACATATATTTGTATTTATAAGCATAGAATAATATTCAAATGCACATTTGTATTTATGTAGAGTTTATATATGCTCAAAAATGTTTATTTATGTATATGCCAATATAAACACATGTCTATACATGTATGTTTTTATGGATTGCATACAAAATACACCAACATATGCAAATGATTTATTTCTTTAGTAAATTAATATACAGTCCTAACATGGGAAATTCCACCTTTACCTACAAATAAGGTGGGCTATAGGGACCACCCCTAAATCGTGGATTTTCACACCTCAAGGTCAGGGTGGTCTATCACACCATAAGGTGGAATATTACACCTTCTTTGAAGGTGTTAAAACCCACCCTTAAGGTGTAATGATCCATGGTGTGATATCCAACCATGGGGTGGGATATTACACCTTCAAAGAAAGTGTTTAAACACACCCCTAAGGTGTAATGATCTGTGGTGTGATATCTCACCATAGGGTGGGATATTACACCTTCAAAGAAGGTGTTAAAACCCACCCATAAGGTGTAATGATCTATGGTGTGATATCCCACCATAGGGTGGGATTTTACACTTTCAAAGAAGGTGTTAAAACCCACCCCTAAGGTGTAATGATCCAGGGTGTGATTTCCCACCAAGCAAATAACGTGTGAAATTCCACCTTTACCTTAAAAATAGGGTGGGCTATAGAGACCACCCTAAATCGTGGGATATCCCACCATTTCCGGTAACAGTGTAGTTTGTTTAATTGCTCGCGGAGGCCAATAATCAAGAACTCTGTTTTAGGGGTTTTGATATATATGAGATTGACAACCCGTTCGGATAGTTTATGTAGAAAGTAGAGATTTGAAAATGGACGGTAGTTGGAGAGGAGTTCCTTGTCATATATAATTGTGGTGTGATTAGCGGTTGTCGTGTGCATGCATCTAGGCCTACGTGTTATACGGATTACATCTTTAAAACTCAAAATTTAAGAATTAAACTACTTTGAATTAGGGCCTATAAAAAAATTTCCGACACTTCATACTCTGTAGAAATGTAGGTTATTTCCCATTGTTATTTTCAAAGCCTGCAAGAGCCGTAGAAATTTTAGGACTGAGTTGCTTTACCAAAAAACACCCTGTCCGTTCTAAACTTTGCCACCAACTTTCCAATGTTAGCCTGCACATAAGCTTAGTATGAAACTGACGACATTTAATCAACTGCTACGTAAGCTGACATTGCAGCAGGTCATTTCACGTTTCAGAATGTATTTTCCTTGCTTTTGCCATGTGGCTTCCAGTCTAGCAAATATCATTTATGGAAAGTGACCCAGAGGCACGTGATATGCAGTTACGAAGCTTTGAGATAGTACATTGCACAAAGCCACAGTGGGTTGAAAAATTCCAACCAGTTTAGCCTCCGAGGACCAAGGGCTAATAGTTTTAATACCTCTTTGCTACTCTGAGGATGTAGCCTATCACTCTTGTTTTGAAAGGCGCCTCCTCTCTTGATCTTGACCCTCTGTTAACCGGACTCCGCTCCTCCTTTGACCACTCTTTGGAAAACCCCTCAGATTTGACGCAGCGCTCGTGAATGGGCTCGTGCCCTGTGCTTGGCCTTTGAGTGGCGCTTTAGAAGTTTGGAAATTATGATTAGGATCTCACAGAAATAAAATCTCCGTGTTTGTGTATAGACTACAATTAATGATGACGTCATTGTCTATAGCGACATGATTTAAGGTAAGATTTCAAATCAACCGTTGACAGGTTAAATTTTCGTTCGATACTGAATCATAGAAAAAAGAATTGACCGATTACTGTTGTTTTATAGCCAGTTTTACTAAACAATCATGAGATCCAATGCTGGAGAGAAGTCAAACAAGACTATGCCAACGGTAGTTATTTCGGATATCGTATATATAATTTAATATTCTGAAGAGACGGACGAAAACGCATACAGCGGAAAGCCTTTAAGTCATTCACAGAGAATTTAAGTCTTAAGGCAGACTTTGGTCCGCATACTGGAGAAAATCATACAAATGGAATTTATGTGAGAACTCATATACACATTAATTGTTTCAATGTGACGAGACACGTGAAAACCCATACAGAGGAAAAACATACAAATGTCATTTGTCCCTTAAGTAATTTGCAGAGAATAGTATTATAAAGTTACAAATCAGACCTCATACATGAGAAAGACCCTACCATGTACTTTTCGTCAGCAGTCATTTCCGGGGCGATGTCATGACAAGGGCCAGATGAAAAGCCACAATAGAGAAGAAAAATCCCACATGAGCCAGCTGTGTAAGAAATCATTTGCTGAATGCAGTACTGCGAATCATCACATGAGAACCCACACTGCAGAAAAACCATACAAATGCCAGCTATGTCAAAAACCGTTCGCCAAAAGCAGTAGCCTGAATTGTCATAAGAGAACCCATACTGGAGAAAAACCATACAAATGCCAGTCATGTCAGAAATCGTTTACTGAAAGCAGTAATGTGAAGGAGCACATGAGAACCCATACTGGAGAAAAACCATACAAATGCCAGCTGTGTCAAAAAGTGTTTGCCAAAAGTAGTGACCTCAGTTGTCACATTAGAACCCACACTGGAGAAAAATCGTGGAAATGTCAGTTATGTCAGAAATCATTTGCCATGGGTAACATTCTGAATAGTCACATGAGAACCCATACTGGAGAAAAACCATACAAATGCCAGCTATGTCAAAAAGCGTTTGCCAATAGTAGTAACCTGAATTGTCACATGAGAACACATACTGGAGAAAAACCATACAAATGCCAGTTATGTCTGAAATCATTTGCCATGGGTAACATTCTGAATCGTCACATGAGAACCCATACTGGAGAAAAACCATACAAATGCCAGCTATGTCAAAAAGCGTTTGCTAACAGTAGTAACCTGAACTGTCACATGAGAACACATACTGGAGAAAAACCATACAGATGCCAGTTATGTCAGAAATCATTTGCTGAAGGCAGTTCTGTGAACAAGCACATGAGAACACATACCGGAGAAAATACATACAAATGTCAGTTATGTCAGAAATCATTTGCCCAAAGTTGTAACCTGAATTGTCATATGAGAACCCATACTGGAGAAAAGCCATACAAATGTCAGTTATGTCAGAAATCATTTGCTGTAGGTAATACTCTGAATAGTCACATGAGAACCCACACTGGAGAAAAACCATACAAATGCAATCTATGCCAAAAAGCGTTTGCCAGAAGTAGTCACCTGAATCGTCACATTAGAACCCATACTGGGGAAAAACCATACATATGCCAGGTATGTCAGAAATCATTTGCTGAAGGCAGTACTGTGAAGAAGCACACGAGAACCCATACTGGAAAAAAAGCATACAAATGTCAGTTATGTCAGAAATCATTTGCTTTCGGTTATACTCTGAATCTTCACATGAGAACCCACACTGGAGAAAACCCATACATATGCCATATATGCAGCCAAAGTTTTAGACGGAAGGACACACTTACCATGCACCTAAGGTGGCATGCTGAAGCAGAGGCGTCTATCCCCCTAAGTCATTGGAGCAACGTCCCTTTTCCCCTCTTTCCCCCCCTCCCCGTAGCAGGGGCGTCTATCCCCCCTAAGTCATTGGAGCAACGTCCCTTTTCCCCCTCTTTCCCCCCTCCCCGTTCCTTCCCCCCTAAAATGGTGGCACACACACTGACAGATATCCCCCCTATTTTTTGATGGAGAATTTGCTCCAAGGTTCTATGGTGTAGACGCCCCTGTGCTGAAGTAAAGCTCTCTGATTCAGAGAGACAAATAATATCGAATCTGCCTCATTAAATGGCACACGCGTACCTCAGGAGATTTTTAGCTGCATGGCTCTATTATCATAGCTATGTTTACGATCTCTTCACGAAGACTGTGACTGGTGAAAGTATCTCTCAACAAGTGTAATCAATTGAGAATGAGGTCATGGCCTTATGGACGTGGGATATTCAGTGAATGGTTTGATATGAAGCAGGAATTTAAAGAGCGCTGTTCCAACCATGGTAATACTACACTGAATGAATTATATATAAATTATGCTGTTTTTGTCAAGAGTACAAAAGCATCAAGCAATAACAAATAATTGCATTTTTATTTCCAAGAAATCACATGTTGCAGAGTTTTGAAGGAAACAATGATTCTAGGAATCACATGGCTCACCCTGCAGTTTATTTTCAGAGCATATTGATTAATTTCAGTTTCTTCTTTTCATGTTTAATTATTCTATTGCTTGAAATTTTGTTTTTAGTTTCTGATGGTGACTTGCTTACCTCAGTATTGATTTAATTTTTTTACTGTTTTTTTTATGTTGTGATACCTACTTTGGATAAAATGACATACCATGTCAGAATGACGGTTTACAGTAGGCCTATATGCTAGAACTATACTGCGATATTATGTGCTAATTAAATGGCGATTGGCGCTGACAAACTTGAGGGTTATTGTATCCACTGAAGCAGTGTCATAGGCCTTTGTATAATATACAATAGCTTTTACAGCAGTTAGTTTTGGAAATTCTTTTGAAATTGGAGAACTGTACTGTTTCGCCCCTTCCTAGATAGACGGACAACGCTAACGGCCATAGACTCGGACTGCACGGTTTGGATACCGGTCCATCCACGTGACGCAGTATCGGGACCACTTAGCACACTCGGTGTACACTGTCGACCAGATTAAGCTCATTACTGCTTTGGGATCTCGGATACACCTGGAGGACGGACGACATTTAGCTGTGCAGATAATGCTACATGTCTGATGAAGAGTGTACTAAAAGTGACTGGGAAACCACTGCAGCTGTCGTTAAGTGTGAAGAGATTCGAATCTCGTGCTTGCACGGTTCATATGTATGGGACCTTAAATGGCTTGTCACTTAATCAAGCGAACAGAGGATCTTGTCTGATCAATTCACTGCTAAATGCACATGGGTCGACGGCATACGGTTTTTACATTTACTTAGTTACTGCAGAGAATTCCAGCGTTTACTATGACTGATCACTTTCAAAAATTGTCTTGCTTTAGCAGTAGCAGCAGTAGTAGTAGCTTTAGTAGTAGTAGTAGTAGTAGTAGTAGTAGTAGTAGTAATAGTAGTAGTAGTAGTAGTAGTAGTAGTAGTAGTAGTAGTAGTAGTAGTAGTAGTAGTAGTAGTAGTAGCAGCAGCAGCAGCAGTAGTAGTGGAAGTGGTAGAAGTAGTAGTAGTAAGTGATAACTTCTATTGCGCCGGTGTCTAATGCACAAGGCATCGACCGATGGCGCACCAAAACCCAACGATAATCAGATAAATATTAAGTGAATCAGGATTGATGATTGATTAGAATCTAATCGATTAGTTACCGGAGAAACCGATTAGCTAATCGATTAGAATCTAGTCGATTAGTTACCCATCTGGTAATAGGTGGGAAGTGTCTTAAATTAGAACGAGTTATAACTTGAATCATCTAGGGTGTGGCCTCTGTCATGTTTAGTAAATCAGTCAATCCTTGCGCTTCAGGGCGTCAAAAAAGAGGTAAAAAATTTCACAGCTTTTGGGTGTGTCTTCTAAATTTGCAGGGGCAAAACTGCATATTAAATGTGCCCCTCCCCCTGTCAAAGACGTGTGGTCTTGTGAAAAAAACCTATGCAGAATCTAGTTTTGTTAATAGTATATAATAATTCCATAAATTTGAGTATCATTTTTTTCTTTTTACCCCTTTCTTCTTCCTCCTTTTCTTGTTCCAGCTTTTATTTTTTTTCAAAAATCAGAGGGGCAAATGCCCCCTTGCCCCCCCCACCAAATGACGTCCCTGGGTGCAGATGGATCAGAAATCTCGACCTCAATTTGAACCCCCGACCTCTCGATTGATAGTCCAGCACATTAAGCACAACACTCTCGAGCACCACCAGATTCATTTAAACGTAGATCAAATAGAAACATGGTGCGCGATAAATGTTCAAAAGCAATGCGGCGCCTAGTTGTTGCCAGAACCGAGAGAAGCAGCCATGACCTTGGCTAGGTAGCTGTAGATTGTATTGTATTGTATTGTATTGTATTGTATTTAAACATTTATAAAGCGCCTCTACTAGGGTGAACCGTTCAGAGGCGCTCCCAGTGCGCAAGGCCGAGAGAAAAGAAATAAGTCTTGACGAAAGCAAAAGAAGATGAGGGGTTACTTATTAAAATTTGAGAGCGAGTAGAAGGAGACAGTGTATTCCAGAGAGAGGGACCAATTGAGGCAAAAGATCGGGACTGAGCCATAGCTGTTCTAGTATGAGGAACTGAGAGATCAAATCTGTTTGAGGAGCGAAGTGGACGATGCGAAGAGACAGAAAGAGGCCGGTGAATTACATCAATTAAATATTTGGGGGCGAGACCCCGCTGTGTCTTTGACACCAGAATAAGGATTTTGAACTTAATACGTGCAGAGAGAGGAAGCCAGTGCAGTTTCTCAAACATGAAGGATGAAATGCGTGAGTAGCGTGGCAGACGGGCAATTAATCTCGCAGCTGCATTTAGGACTGACTGCAGAGGCATGAGACGGACCTTAGGAAGACCGATTAGAAGCGAATTGCAGTAGTCAATTCTGGAGCAAATGAAAGCATGGACCAGCGTTGTGAAAACAGAGGAAGAGACAGATCGTCGAACAGCCCTGAGACGCCTTAAGTGGAAGTAGGAAACACGTGTGAGGTTAGAGATGTGATCTTTGAAGAAGAGAGAGCTATCAAGCGTAACACCTAGGTCACGTACACTTGATGAAAAGGAGTAGTGAGGGAAGATTTCCAAGAGGAGGGCGAAATCAATCTTAAGCAACTGTTGAGGGGAGCCAAACCAAATGAACTGGGTTTTGGAGGCATTAAGACAGAGACGATTTGAGGACATCCAGGAATGGAGAGACTTAGATAGAGACTCGATACGCTCAACTAAGTGCGATTGAGATAAAGGAGACCCATGGACAAAAGCTTGCACGTCATCAGCAAAGATATGACCAGTAGCTCCCGAGAGTGGGAAAAGAGAAGAAATGTCAGCCGTGTAGAGAATAAAGAGTAAAGGACCAAGTACAGAGCCTTGAGGAACGCCCAGCTTAATGTGAATCCATTTTGTTCTAGAGTCGCCCGATATAATCATTTGGGTTCGTTCAGACAGATATGATCGAAACCAGCAAAGAGGAAGGCCCTGCAACCCATATGAAGTCTCAAGACGCTGAAGGAGAATACTATGATCTACCATATCAAAGGCTGCAGAAACATCAAAAAGAGCCAAGAGGCTAAGTTCAGCCCTGTCAACAGCAGAGTAGATTTCAGAGAGGAGAGAGAGGAGAGCAGTCTCAGTAGAATGATGACTTAGTAGCTGTAATAGGTAAATTGAAATGTGTCGGTTTCAACATCTGATCTATTACGTCATTAGCGTAGTGCTCAGGTTGATGAATCTGAAAAAGAAGTGCATAATTCCCTAGAGAGAGCTGAGATGTTTTAGAGACACCAGAGACCTGGAAAGTGTGGATACGGATACTGGAATTCAGAGAGACGCCATAACAGTCGTTGCCTTTCGCGCCTTAGCATTATGATCGCGAAACTGCATTTAGCACAAATCTTGCTGCAGAGGAAGCGAGGGGCTGCGATCATAGAGGGTACATCTGAATCATTCAGTATATGCCAGCCATTGGAATCTCTAATCGGGTCATAACAAAAACTTAAAGATCCCGAGGCGCCAACCAAGGAACCAGCCTCCAAACAGCAGACGACTTCCGGCCAATGAGCGGACGATAATGGGTGTTCTTTCTTGCGTAGCGTTAATGCCTTCATTAGATATGTGGCATTTTTTGCGTGCGCCTTTTTTAGAAGATCGTTCATAGATCAGCCGACGGGATGGGGTTGGGGGAAGTGGGACAGGGACACGTGGAGTGCGGGGTTTGGGGGGCACGACGGGAGGAAAAGGCGCGGGTGCCATTATCCGTGCACGCTTCATAAAACTGCACGACTGTTGGGCGGTGAAGGCGGAGGACGGCGACAACGTTGTGTTTTTTATGGAGGCGAGGGGGGCTGGACCGTTCGCAACGGCAAATCATCGACATCTCCTCCATGGTCTCCTAATATCGGTGCTGCATTGCAGAAGAATCAGCTCTCCCACTCCGAGTCGTCCTGCCAGGCCCTCTCCCCCACGCCGCCTCTCTCTCTCTCTCTCTCTCTCTCTCTCTCTCTCTCTCTCTCTCTCTCTCTCTCTCTCTCTCTCTCTCTCTCTCTCTCCCTCTCCCTCTCCCTCTCCACTGGCATTATTTATTTCTATCGGAGCAATACGTGTCGGATCGAAGGTGCATTGGAATCAGGCAACGGCCGCCAGCCACTCTTCCTCTTGTCTGTCGACATAAGCTGTCTGGTAGAGGAGCAGAAGTTATGCGGTCGACAGCCAGTCACTTCCTTCCACCCATTACAAAGGATCGTACAGCGCACCAAAATAAACGCTATCTATGCTTACAGCGGTTGATGTTTGTATTATATGTCTGATGATATGTGCACCTCCGTGTCTGGTTATGGCAGATATTGATATTACGAATGCACTCTGCACTCTTCGACGAAGAGCCCTGGAAGAGAATTATGGGGACCGTTATAGCACTCACAACGCTCGAAGAGGTCGCAGCCGGGCGCCTTGTTTACTGTCAGCCTTAGCCACCTGGGTTTGAACCCTGTCGCATACATACAGAGAAGGGCCTACTCTCACCAGTGGAAGTCGTTAAAAGATACGCACATCCGTGAAAACTGCAAACCCATGCAACGCCTTTGGTTAGGACATCGTCCATTTGGCTCCTATGCAGATCTATCGTTTGTGTGTACAAAGTGAAAACACGTTCATGTGCGCGCACATAGACCAACCAATATACTTATGATATTGTGAGCGTACAAGGCGCGGGAGAAGTGAGATATGTTCGTTAATAGTCGGAAGAATAGGATAGGTAGTTTACTTAATTGCTCGCGGAGGCCAATAATGACGAATTCTGCTTTTGAAGTGTTTAGACATAGCAAGTTGACCACCCGTTCGGAGAGTTTTCGGTTTGGAAATAGAGATTTGAAAATGGACGGTAATTGGAGGGGGGTTCTTTCTCCAGGGATAATTTTTCGAAGTGGTTCAACGATTGAGTTTTTGGAAAGCATAGTAAACGTAACGGTCGATAGAGATAGGTTGATGATCTTGGTTAGAGTAGGAACTAGAAGGGCTACACAGTCTTTGAGTAATGATGATGGGATTGAGTCAAGATCTACTTGCTTGTTTTGGGAGGATTGAATGAGGGTAGTGATTTCTGCTTCATTAGCAGGCTCAAACAGGTTAACAGATGCAGTTGGTGGTCAGTTGAGGGAGAGGAGTCGGTTTGCGTAGAGTTTGATTTTGACAAGAGAGTCTGTAATGAGAGACGGAAGGAGGAAACTTTGTCAGGGAAGAATGATGCAAAGGGGTCGGCAATGAATGTATGTGCGATAGAGTTTGGAAGTGGCTGAGAGGAACCATGGTGAAAAATGTTGTTTATGGTTTTCCAAAGATTTCGAGAATTGGATATGATTGCATGTGTACGGTCTTTGGAAACAGCAAAAAGGGTCGCTCACTTGGGGATGTCCGCAAAGGGGAGAAGGGTCACCCAAACGAGGAATGGAAACGGTAGTGCAAACAATGCGGACGGCCCCTTCTTAATTTGAGACATTTCAGTATATTATATTCTGTGCCTTAAACAACAACTATATACATGTACAGTCAGAGCAGACGCATGTGATCCTTTGATGGGTGGATTCAACATAAATTACCCCTTCCCATTGCACATTTCGCTGCGCAAGATCAATATCGTCGCCTAATCTAGTTCTTAGTACTCCGTTGGAGTGCGGACATCCGCAAAGGGGATGGGGAGGGTAATGCCAAATCCAAGCAAGGGGAGGAAAGATCAAAAGTAGCTTTCTGAGGACGTCCTTTATCGTCGACTGGAAAGACAAACAAGGCACGATCTAATAGTGTATACGTCCGAGTTTGACTTGTATGTACACTCTTTTATACAACGCGATTTTATAGGCATTTAGTTCAGTCCTAATAAATGTGTAGATCCTGAGGTAATCTTACACGAACTGGAGAACAAGTCCCAGATGTTATTGCCCACGTGGCAGGTAAGTGTGCTCATGCATGTAGAGGGAACAGTTAGCCATGGCAAGAACCCGTGATGCATCAACGGGCGTAGAATTATTATACACGTATGCCGATATATACTCCATTGCAGGCCGTATATATATATATACATATATATACATATATATATATATATGTATATATATATATGCGTGTGTTCACTGTTAATGAACAATTGTACAGATGCTTAGATATGCATGTATAATATATATATATATATATATATATATATATATATATATATATATATATATATATATATATATATATATATATATATATATATATATATATATATATATATATATATATATATGAAAAATTATAGGCCTACTGACCTATATGTGCATGCATATAATATTATATAGATGCACAAAAGATGTATTCCATGCACATATATGTATAATTCATGCATTTCCTTATCGACGAAAATGCGTCAGCAAGGGTGACGATCGAGACTGGAAAATAATATTATATTAGGCCTACCACGGCGACGGCCGCCATCTTAACGTCGGCCGTTGTCGTGGTAAATCACGTGATCAAGCCAAACGACGTCTCGTTCGTTGAAGAATTGAGCGCAAAGGGAACAAATTAAACGCCTTTGCGCTAATGTTCGCCCTCTATACCACGTTCGCCATCTCGAATCCCCGGCTCCGCCGTCGCCGTGGACTGGGGCTCCGTTTCCTATCCAATTATTTTCTCTGTTAAGTAAGTAAGTAAGTAAGTAATCTTTTATTAGCATAAGACAAACGCTCATACTTTACAACAATACATACAAAAGGATCACAATATCAGTAACACTATCATGATTTTCTATCATGATTTTCTATCATGATTTCTGGAACGTTGCTTACGTTATCCCGTCATTTGGAACGAGACCCGTATTATAATCGTCGCCTCAAAACGTAATTGATAGAAGCGTCGAATGTTCGGATTATTAATAATACGCGTCTTGTCGGATGTTTCGTGAAGACGAAATGCGCTAAAAAGTACCTCTTATTCGCCGGTTAGGTCTATCATGGTT